>JAFREQ010000130.1:1825000-2168544 GCA_025331565.1 Holacanthus passer
GACAGATGGTGATGGGAGATGGAGTCCATACAGCAGCACCATCGCAGCAAAATGCTCAAATGGGGATCACAGCCGGAGCAGGAATCTCAGCTTTCATACTCGAAAACGCTCAAGAAAATCACCTTGTGTGGATGATTTAACTAGACGAGCCTCGTCCGACTGCAAACCTCCATCGTGGCTGAGAGATTCTTGTGCTGCACAGCTGCAGCCTCTGATGTTTATCGTTCATCTTCTGGCTTTGACTTGCAAGAGAATGTAAATATAATGATGTTCAGCAGATGAATCGCACGACCGTGATGGCAAACTTTCCAAACAGCAGCATAACGGTCACGGCTGAAAAACAGATCTGTGTGCTCAGCAAATACACACAAATCTGCACACGACTATATGTGAAAAATAAAATCTAACTGAACTTACTGTGTATTCGTTTGCCTTTTGGAACAAGTGATCAGACACAACGAACCAATAAAGTTAAGGGAGAAAAAAAAAAACACGCTGTATCAAACATGATTGGACGCTGACATTTGGGTGAAAGTTTACATCGTTCCCATGTGGCAACACACACACAGCAGGTGCGACACCGCCAAAATAAAAGCATGACAAAGATAGACAGACAAAAAAAGATGAAAACAGAAGCAATGTGTGTTAAAACACCAGATCTACTCTCGTCTAGTACCAGATTTATATGTTTGTTATATAAATTTTCTTTTTTGTATTTATTAATTGTGCAACTGTTTATTATGAAGAATCTCTTTACACCATTTTTGTGAGCAAGAAGCAATAACTAGGAAATGAATTGTTGTTCACAAATATGATGACAATAAAGCTGAATTGAATTGAGTTATATAGTGAAAACATTTATCATGGGTTGATTTATGGTTTGTTTTAGATCTTGTCTTTTAACATCAGCCTCTCTAGTTGCTCTTCGAGTCTTTTTTTTACCAGATAGAAGTTGGTGGATTTTCAAACATGTTAATTATTTTCTCCGGCTGTTGGACTCCGGTTTGATACCACAGCAACATATTCACTCCCCGTCAAACCTCCCACTCCTCCAACATCCCAGCCAGGTTTCTAGATAGGTGCTCGCCCTAAACAGCTGGAGGGATCGCTTCACCAGATCCTGTGGATTAGCGAACGGGATAAAGCTGCTGAAAAGTCCGGCGTCATCCACACGGCTGCTCGGAGCAGAAGCTGGCCCACGAGTCCGGCTCAGTAACATTAGCCTCGTCAAACCTGCTCTCAATCATCCCAACCACAACCAGATGACCACTCGCAGTAATCCGACGGTCAAATAATGCCAGACCGAAAACCCACTTGGCTGCGGTACAGCAGCTGCACAGAGACCAAACCCTCGGACCATAAGTGGCGGCGAGAGCGAGAGTAATGACTCGGAAACATCCAGAGAGTAACTCACACAAACACAAAGGCAGAATTTAAAGAATGAGGGCATGATGAGAAAAATTCCTGTTGCACAATAACATAATGAATCAGTCGGCTACAAATCTCCACAGAGATTGAACATGGAGATGAAGTATTTGTATAACCAGGGAAAAAGCATCAGAGCAGGTTGAAGCAGGTTTTCAAATGTGTAAAATCTTTGAGTCACTTTGAGTCGAGGCCAAACATGTTTAATCTTTATGTCTCTTTCACAATGTCAGCTGCAAACTGTTTGAGGATTTTATTTAAAAAGAATCATGATTCATATCTATCAGCAGCAGAAGGTTGGTGAGGGAGGAATATTTAATAACCAGGCGAGCGACATTTAAATTAAATGTGGAGGCGAGAAAAAAAAAAAGACAAAGAGCCAGAGTGTGAGAGACGGAGGGAACCGACAGCGGAGACAAAGAGGAACCAACGACGGGAAGGTGGCGCGAGATGCTTCGCCAAAGAAGGAGATGGAGTTTGGAGAGTCAGGCAACACACACACACACACACACACACACACACACACACACACACACACACACACACACACACACACACACACACACACACAGAGCACAAAGATTGATGGTGAATCCAGCTCTCAATGCTGATGGCCGACTGTGAGCAGGCCAATATAAACACACCGCAGAGGAAAGGTGTGTGTGAGAGAGAGAGAGAGAGAGAGAGAGAGAGAGAGAGAGAGAGCAGAACAGAACAGATGATTCAGAAGCAGTTGATGACAAAAGGAAAAGAAGTTGGAGTGGAAGGATTGGAAAGAGGGGAATGAAACTGAAAGCTGACATTTATCTCCAGATATCTCTGTATCTCTAATAATGACACACACACACACACACACAAACTTTTCCCTGTGGTGTGTTTACACTGGCTTTGAGTGCATGACTTTAGTTGAGACCTGCACTAAATAGAAATTTGCTGCCTCCATCAAGAACTCCACCACAGAACTGAACGTTTTCAATACATCAATCAATTATTTGGTCAATAAAATGTAAATAGTGAAAAATGAGTTTACTCAAGCCCAAGCTGATGTCATGAAATAACAAGTTTGTTAGGGTCAACAGGTCAGAACCACCAAATTACAGATTGAGGACTTGTAACCATGTTGGTATTTTTGCTTAGAAAAATGACTTAAACAATTATTCAATTGTAAAAAAGAGCTGCCAGTTTATTCAGCTCTGACCTCGACAGACAGGAGCCTCAACTCTGAAGCTGAAAGGCAGCATCTGAAGGGAATCCTCTCGAAGCTCCGAGTAAATAATCGAGAGCGTCTTTAAACTGCTCGTCAACTCGCAGGATCTTCCTTTAAATATTTACAGGACCAGAGACCATTACAGCTCTCAGTCCGCCGGCTGCTGCTCTTCACCTCCACATGAGGATGATCAGACTGAAGGTTGCCGGTTGTTTAAGTGGATTCCTGGGGGAGGATTCATTTAGCATTTTTACACCAATTTAGCGCGGCTTTGTGGGGTTTTTTAATCCTGCTAAAAACAGGTCATTGACTCGTTTCTCGCTGCCAGTAGATGATTTTGCCTTTGTTTTTTTTTCCTGGATCGACGTCACAAATGTGCTGGAAAACAGGAAACAGTAGAAAACTCAACGTTGTTCCCAGATTGTACAAAAAAAATAAATAGTGTTCAAGGTGCGTCACAGCTTCACACCAGAAAAGTAGTGAATAAGTCAGTGCGTTTGCTTTTATTCCAAAATAAGAACATTGTGTTTTCATGTTGTGTAAGTCTTTGCTCTCATTCAGCTGGTTTCTCTTCCTGTTTGCAGCTATAAAAAGGCTCGTCAATATTTCCTGGTCGTGAGGCTCAGGGTCATGGGTCACTCTATTACAGCGTCCGGGTTACAGGGAAATCCTTTGAGACCTCATCAGCTGTCGAACGCTGAGCTCCCCCGAGGCTCCATTGATCACATAGATCCATCGGTTGTCACTGGAGGAAAGCTACAGTGTCCAATCGAGTTTAACCAGGAAAGCTTCAGCAGGGTGATACTGATGTTTCCAGACTGAGGACATGTTGTGCTTTCATTCTCTATATTTATATATTTTTGTGGCAATAATTTTGAAAAGTCTCACTGATGTGTGTGTGGGATCAAAAGCCTTGAATCTAAAAAGGAGCAACAGAATCCAAAAAACTGTCAAATAATTTTAGAACGAACTAACTTTCTAAGATCAAGAATGAACTTTTAATACTCAATTTGTCAACAGGCAAATTCAATTCTTCAAATTCAAGAACTTTTCCCTGATTGTCTACGACCAAACACTTTCTCAGACACAACTTTGAAGGAGAAAACACACGTTGGTGTGATGCTTCAACACAGCCGACATTATTATTTCCTACGTGTGCGTCACCCTGGATGAATACACTCATTCATGTGGACTACAGCATCTATCGTCTACATCCATCTGTGCAACGTGTCTGATTTAAGCTCCGGGCATCACATGAAATGATGTAATGACGTGCTGCCTGTGGTTTGCCCTTTAGACTCTACATAAACTTGGACAGAGTTGCAAGAATTAGTTGATTAATTGATTAGTTTATTTTTCAAAAAACATTTGCTGTTTGCAGTTTCGTAAATGTGAGGGTTTGCTGCTTTTCTTTGTCATTTATGACGGTAAATTAAAGTTTGGGACCGTTGGTTGGACAAAAGAAGCAATTTGAAGACGTCACTTTGGGCTCTGGGAAACTGTGAAGTCACATGTTTTTTGACATTTTATGGACTAATTGATTTATCAATTTAACCTTGAAAATAATCAGCAGATTAATGGACAATAAAATAATTGCTAGTTGCCTCCCTTCTTACAAAACGACACAATTCAATCGACTCCCTGCACATTTCACACATTGCACATTTCTTTGGCTCAGATATTTCTGATCAAGGTTAGATTTGAAAGTGATTAAAGTTCAACAAGACAGTTTTCAGTCTTAGCAAAGATATTTAAGACGTTACCTCCTGGTTCGGAGGGTACTGTATTTACAACAGGAGCAACAGTAATACTTTAGTAATACTACAGTATTTACAAGTGCGGCAGTGGCGGAGGACTCGGACTGAGACCTCAGTATTATTAGCATCAACCTTTACAGGCATGCTGCACTCAGTGGGTGAGAGGGTTCAGGGAACGCAGCCAGACAGAGAGAGCAGGTCTCAGCAGAGGAGCAGAGATGAATCGCTGCAGGACGAGATGGAAGAAAGTGGAGGACAGATGAGAGAGGTGGAGAAATGACAAACGCTGCGAGGAAGGACGGCAGCAACAAATAAAACCAGAAAGAAAAGAAAGAGACAGAGAGAGAGAGAGCGGCGAAGCAGAAAAAAGCCCAGCAACTGGGCCACAGAAAGGCCCTCAGCAGAGACAAGGAGAGGCTCCTCCAAACTTCACAGGGCGGAGAAAAGAGCAGCGTGTTTTCAAGTGTCTCATTTCAATCCATTCACAACTGTGTGAATGTCAAGTCGGTGGCCGTGTGCCAATCCGGCTCTGACGCGAGAATCATCAGGTCAAACAGAGGAGCCGCTAACATCCGGAAAAACACACAAGCAAACATTCGATCGCTCAAGGATGCTCGATTCAAGTGTCTGATGCTCGAGATGCTGCTCGGTTCAGGGTCCAAAACCAGAGGGTTCGAGAAAGAGCTGCTGGGAAAACCTGGAACCTTTCTTGAGAGAAAGACTCTTTCAGACACCTCCCCCCACAATGATGAGAGATACACGGCCAAAGAAGCGTTCACAATCAGCTGACCTTGCTTTAACTGATTAAAGAGAAAATAATTAAGAAATTAGAAGAGGGAAAATAAACGTCCTCTTGATGTCACATGTTCAGGAAGCAGGTCGTGAATTTGAGATGCACTCAGTCTGATGGGCGTCTCGCTCCAAACAGACGATCTTTGATGAATCACAACTTGACATCAGCTCCCTGCTTCTCTCTGCCAGCAGCCACTTCTTCATCACAGCAGCACTTTCTTCTTTTTCTATAGCATGTGCTTCAATCTTGGTGACACTGGTGCAAATGTCAGGAAACTACTAATATAAACTAGATCTCGATATGTATATGGATTAGAAGCACTGCCAGTGAGTATCAATCAATCATCCTTTCAATCATTTTTTGAGTAAAAATACTAAAAATGTTCTGACTCCAGACTCTGAAATGTGAGGATTTGTTGTTTCTTTCTGTTTAATATACTCAACATTGCAGGGTTTTGGACTGTTGGTTGGAACAAACAAGCAATTTGAGAAAAGACAATGAGTTCATTAAAAAATGATGATGCAAATAATCAATAGTTGCAGCTTCAGTTAAACCTTTAAAACAACAAAGACAAGACGCCCAAAAGACATAAAGACCCTCATGAAAATGTTGCCTGTGAAAATATTCTGTCAACCTCCCACATTAAATATTCTCTGTGCATCCAGCGCAGGCAGCAGCTGACGTCCAGCTGTGCGACGAAACAACCTGAATATGATGGAAATGTACAGAACAAGCGAAGAGCCTGGAGGAGCACAATCTGAAGCGTACTGGAGCTGAAGTGTTTTTTCGTAAGTGGTGCCGGTTTCCTGCCGCCGGGCTTTTAATCAACGCTTCCTGTCAGTTGCTGTGCTGCCGGTTGCATCTGTGTCGCGGCTCGCGTCGATATATCGACCTTTCCCTCGGCGGGTTCTTGTTTCAGCCGCGCGGGGTCGGGGCAGCGTGACGAGGTTGTCAGTCCAACCTCCACCTTCGAGCTGAAGCCGCTCTCACGTCTGTCTTTTTCTGTCATGTGTTGTGACTGATGTGCTGAGTGACAGCAGCTCAGAGTCTCGCTCAAGGACACCTGACATTTCAACATTCGCTCGAGTGCTATTTTCACTTTCATTTGTTTTGTGAGGTTTTTACATCTTTTCATTTACGTTTTCACAGCGTGGCTGGATAATGAGGTCAGTTACTGTTGACTCAAACATATTAAGCATATAGATATTGTGCGGGAGAAAGATCTTTTAGATTTTACAACAGTGCAAATTATGAGCTTAAAGCCTGACAAGTAACCCAAGTGGACAGAACGTTAAATATGATCCAGAAAGAAAAAGAATCAAAAGTCTAATCAGTGAGTGAACAGTTTTGTTTGTATCAGAGTAAATTGAGGTGCTAAGGTCAGAACATTTGTTAGTTCATTTCCAACAGTCTGGTTTGAGAGGACAGCGCTGGTCCCTGGAACTTGTTGGGGGACAGCATCTAAACCCAAAACGCTAAAACTGGACGTCATCACGGTTCTGAGTTAATAAAAAGGTTTGTGGAAAATTCCTCACAGTGGCACATCCAACCCAACCCAATTTCACTGACCTAAAACAGTTTGTGTGGAGCAAAGGCCAAATGCAGAGACAAGCTACGTTCAAAACAATGTGCACATGTATTTACCTGCGTAGCCTCAATGTCTGCGCTGAATTTACAGACAACTTGGCCTCGAGCCATCCTTCGCATACTCATAAACACAAATCTGTGCCATCACGACCACGAAACATTTCAGGAGTACAAATGTGAGAAATTACACCTCAGAGCATCAACGAATCTGCAGCTTCTCTGCACGATAACCGACCTGATTTATGTTGCACTCCTGAGGAGCCTCCTCATTGACTCCAATCTCGATTTGGTTTTCTAGGTCAGGGCTGACAAACAGCATCGAGCGAGGAGCAAATTAGGAGCTGGGATTGGCTGAGGATGTGGAGGGGGGGGCTCTTTTTGGATCCATTTCTGGTTTCTGGAGATATGGAAGCCTCCAAAACATTGGAGCCCTCACTCAGTCTGTGTGTGTGTGTGTGTGTGTGTGTGTGTGTGAGCAGGGGGTGGATAGTCCCTGAGGATGCACTGACCCTGGGGATGTTGGCAGCAATGCTGAGGCCCATCTGTCACTCACACACACGCACAGACACACACACACACACACACACACACACACACACACACACACACACACCAATTAACCCGTCTTCGCTCCAACGCGCATTCTCCCAAATTATCAGTCAATGAGCTGTGATGTGCCAGTGACATTTAAAGCCAATAAACAGTGGAACATAAAGAACACTTAGGACTGACAAGTGGTCACCTGCAGCTCATATGGTGAAAACTGAAGTTAAAGGTCATCGGCTGCAAACCTCAGCACAAACAAACATCTTAACTCCAGCAGGCCAGGCAGCTCTATTCCTGCAAACTGCTTATGGACTTTTTTCATTATTTGATTTGTCATTGAAAAAATGTTCCTCTATAAAATTTAATAAAATTTTAGACAAAGTTCTCCAGAGCTCAAGGTGACATCTTTAAGGTGCTTGCGTTGTCTTGTGGTTGAAAAGTAGGAAACAAATAAAACAGGGGAAAAAATCCACACACAGTCGATATAATAAATTCTTTGTCACCACATTTGCAGCCACACATCACAGAGACAATTCTGTTTCTGACCAATCATAGGGCTCTCTTTTAGGAACCCACTTCCCAAAAAAATGCAGAGCAGGTTTGATTGACAACATTTGATTGTTTTGTTCTTTGTCTGACGGAAGGGACGAACGCTCCTTCAGAAAAAACATTCACTGCCTGAAGTAAGACATGAAACAGAAAGGCGCTGTAAAGTAGAAGAAGTGGTATTTATGATAGCAGCGTTAGGTAACACATGGGCGTGTGTGTGTGTTTCTAAAGGTGACGGATGCCTCTCAAACACATCAGATACATCTTCATCAGTATGCAGAGCGATGATGCTGTAACACGCGATGACCTGCAATCACGAGGGATTTCACTTTGCTGGAGGGATCGATGTGAGCAAGAGGATTTGACAAAGAGAAGCTGATAACAGAGCGCGAGCAACAGTATGGACGATGGAGGTGGAGGAGGTACAGTGTAAATTAGACTGAGATAAAAGGGGAGAATTCAGAGGGACAGAGAGGAAGAAAAAGCCTGGGAGAGACAGAGAGAGGGAGCGAGAGAGATGGATGAATGGAGGGAGAGAGACAAAGAGACAAAGGAGGGATGAAAGATGAGAAAGCACTGAACAGACCATTACTGCCTCCTCTGCCAGGCTGCGTTCACAAACAGCCACGACCCCTCGGAGTTACGTAACACGCAGACGGTTCAAAGTGTCACTGAGCCTGAACGGCATCATCAACCCAAAACTCAGTGCATCATGTGGGAGAATCTAGACGTTAAAGTTGTGAAATCCTGGCAACTATTATTCTTTGATTGATTCACGTCTTTGTGAGTCAGAAAAGTGAAGAACGTCCTGATTCCAAGAAGCAAAAAGAGACGTCATCACTTCGGTGGTTCTGTCAGACCAACAGTCCAACACCTGAAGATATTTGAGATGTGTGATTCTGTGGCATTTGTGCTTAGTAAATGACTTACTGACTTTCTAATTCATTGACTTGTTGTTTTATAACACGCCTCTCCCACAGTGAGGTTCCCTTGAGCAAGGCATTCCACCCTCAATCGACTGAGGTTAAACTGGGTGCAGGTGCAAAAGTATATCTGCCAATGTAGCTGAAGCAGAACAGTGAAGAGCAGCGTTTGACTTAATTACAGTTCCCACTTTTGGCTTCTATAAATAAAGATCAAGTTTAAGGCCACGTAAGACAAAACCAAAACATAATGAAGGTGCGTACGGCCGCACAACAATTACAGAGGTCTGAGGTTCACCAAAACCACAATCAGTTCCTGCAGCTCCGTCTGTGTGTTTGATACCGAAAACACTTTGGAGATATAGACTTGAAATCATCTCCAGTCGCTGCAAATCAAAACTTCATCGGCTTCACAATAAAAGTGAATAATAATCTCTTTGCATCAAAGCTTTTACTGTGAAACTGCAGGATGTTCTTGAGTTTTTATTTACCCAAACTGACTTAGACGGAAGAACTAACTGACCTCAGATTAAATGCTGAATAATATCCACCGAACTGTCCTCGTAGCGAAGGCAGCGGACAGGACCAGCGTGCAGTATTGACAGACAGGCCAAATAAAGAACGCTCTCAGCGGCAGTGGAAAAGTGGTATCGACTGATCTCCAACAATGAATGTGTGACCTTTCGTGGAACAGATGTGTACAGGAGGAGCTCAGGTGTTGTGCTCTCTATGGCTTCCTACAACTGACTGGATTAACAAGTGAAGTTTCAAGACACAAACAGAAAGATTTTGCTGAATTGTATAAATGTTCTGATACAGAAATGTTGTTGGACTTTTTTCATGTTGTACAAACCTCAGCACCTACTTAACTCGATCGGCTCCACTAGTGGCAGCGATTCCAAAATCTATCAGTCGTTTATGTCTCTGTGTCTGTGGTTTGGTGAAGGGAGGGGGGGGCTGGTTGTTGTGTTACCCCCCAGGCGTCGGTGCTGTCAGACAGCTGACATCACTCTGACATCACTCTGACATCAGCGAGGAACCAGGACACGGTTACAGGAATCAACCTGAACAGCTTCCAGCTCTAATTCAGCTTTGGAGGCCGACAAAGTGAAAGTGATGTGTTTTCTTCTTTTGCAGCTACAAAGGCTGAAGTGTGAACTTTAAATATTTGTGTTCTCTTTGTGTTCCACCAGTTACTATGAAGATGGCAAAGAACTGATGATTTCACACGGAGACTCATTTCACCAGACGGCTGCTGCACTGTTGCTTCACCTGTGATATTTAATAGTTGGGGGTAATGTGATTTTGTTCACTTCTTAGCAATGAAAGGGTTCACTGAGAAAAAAGCTAACCCTGAACATGAGTAATTCCTTTTTAATGTGGATGTTAGAGCTGAAATGAAAAAGTGATTGTCAACTGTTTAGATAATGCAATGAAGAAAACATTCACTGGTTCATGTTTCTCAGATGTGAGGATTTGCTGCTTTTCTATCATTCTATCATCATTTGTCATCATCATGACAAAATCATGACCTGATTAATACTTAATGATAATGAGTTGCAGCACTGATCAACTTCATTGGAGCTATAAGGATTATTCAAACTAAATTCGCCATCTTTATTATGGCTCCATCGTTCCATGAAAAAGAAATATCACTGTTTCCTTTTTCTTCTTTTAAACTAATTTCCCTCAAATTCTGTCTGACACCTCTGCAAACTTTGGGATCTCGACTAGAATTTAAAATAACATCTGAAGGTTTGAACAATGTTGATTTCCAGTTCATCAAAAATGGGATATTTTGAAATATATGAACCTCAAAATCAAAAGAAATATCATTAGTTTCTCCTCAACTTGGAAGTTTCTCCTTCTGATGCTAATGACAGAAGTACAAATACACACACACCTCTACTGTACATGTGTTACTATGCAGACTAGAGGCTGAAGGAGGTCTGACGACGTGATATTTTTACCCAGAATCCCACACGGTGGCAGCTTTCTGCACTCATGTTTAATGAGCTCAGCTGACATCCTCAATGAAAGTTTGATGAAGCCCTAGATACTGTATGCCCACACACACACACACACACACACACACACACACACAACACACAACAAACACAACAAAAAGGCCCACAGGGGACAGAAAACACACACACATTGTAAATCCTTATTCTCAGAGCTGGCGGCTGAGTTATCTGCTGTGTGATAAAGTAGCTTATGATCTAATGATAAGTAATCCTCATGTGAATGAGCACAGAGACCCACTTTATTCTGTCATGTGATGTTTCATCATCGCACACCAAGTCACTCTCTCTCTCTCTCTCTCCTCCACACGGTGACCGATGGAAATCACCATTCCCAGGACTTCCTAACCCTCCTATCCTAAATCTCTCGCTCACACACAATGCAACACACACGAGGCAACACATAGGATACATAGGAACAGAGACGCTGGAGATCAGCCAATCAGCCTCTGACAGAAGAGGAGGTTCCTCCATCACAAAGAATTTAAAACCTGCGAGAATTAATGGGAGAGACTGAATGTTGTTTGTTCTTCAGGAGTTCTTCCCATGATGCCGTTTCAGGAGCTCTTCCACCCTGAAGTGAACTAAACTCAGAGAAAGTTGTCATTTTTAAAGTTTTGAGAAATAAGTTTATGTCGCGTTTTTCAGAGAGAGAGATGAGATCGATGCTAAGCCCGTCCTACAGTATGGACCTACAGCCTTTTAGCTCAGGTTGGTTAATCATAAGAACTGAAAGCAGAGGCTTTCCTGGTTATTTAAAGAGCTTTAAAAATGTTAGTAGACGTGTTTTTGAACTTTGAACAGACCCCTTCTTCCAGCTTTATGCTAAGCTAAACCAATAATACTGAACTCACAGACATGAGATTGATATTGATCTTCTTCATCTCACTCTGTGTATTTCACAAAATGGTGAACTAATCCTTTAACAGTGATGAGCTGAGCAGTTTGATATGTGTTGTTAATGAGAAATCTATTAGCGCTGCAATCACACATTTTCAAACAATGCTCACATGTACTTATTAAAGACAGCGACAGCCAATAAAAAGCAACAATAAAATTCAAACAGCTTCATTGAAAATCAAATTACAGTCAAATAAATAACAGTCAAATAAAGCCTAAATCTCTTTATGCATATCTGTCGTTCAGGCTCTGCAACAAACCACCCACACACACAATCTCACACACAATCACACAAACAAACACACACACAATCACACACACAAACACACAATCACACATAGACACAAACAAAAACAGGGAAAAAGACAGAGACAAACACACACAACAATCAAAAACACACACATACACAGAGACACCAACACACTCACTCACTCACTCACTCACATACACATACACACACACACACACACACACACACAAAGAACTTTTCAATCCCTCAGCTATATGCAAATGTTGTTTTTAAAAACATAATGCAGGAAGAAAAACTTCAGACAAAACATACTGAGGCGAACGCTGCAGAGCAGGCACACAGACACATACATTTGAGTCAATGCACACACACACACACACACACACACACACACACACACACACACACACACACACAGCATGACTTGCAGCTGTGTGACTGTGCTGCCCAGTAGAGTCAGCTCCTTGCAGCCTATTTTTATCCTTAATGCCACAGTAAACCAACACAGGCCTGCTGCTTGATTAAACCTCATAGTCCCTGTGGGCAGAAGCACAAAAAGCCCCCCAACATCTGATAGGGCTGCAAGTGTGTTTATTACTTACTGTGTGTGTGTGTGTGTGTGTGTGTGTGTGTGCGCGCACGTGTGTGTGTGACAGTGTTTGTGGTGCAGTCATGCAAATGCATATCTATTTTTCTGATTAAATGTGTGTCAGCAATTTATATTCGGCTGATTTAACCCCATGCTGGAAAAAAAAAAATCCTGTAAGCACAAAAACAGACACACACACACACTGACATGAACACACAACTCCAAACGGTAGACATCCCCTGCTGGCATGGGCATGGACACACACACACACACACACACACACACACACACACACACACACACACAGACGGAAACATGCAAATACAGTACATGCAGTAATTGGACCAAAATTGAGGGCACATTTTATGGCTGGTTTGTGGACAAAAACAAAATTTAACATACTAGTCAGGAGCTAGATGCACACACACACAAACACACCTCAGCACAGCTCATGTAAACACTCGCACACTGGACCTGAATGTGTGTTTTACCACTGACTTGGCAAGAGAGGGGAGATGAAAGAGGCCGAGGTACAAGCCAAAGGGCTCGTATCCAACAGCTCCTCTGATATCACACATCAGTTAAAAATCACAGAGCTCAGCAACCCTGGACACCTGACCACACACACACACACACACACACACACACACACACACACACACACACACACACACACACACACACCCCTATCACAAACAAAGACAAATATAGACAGAAAAACAACACCACGATGCTCCAGGCAGGAAATGAAATTGTTTGTCGAAAGGCCACAGAAGCCAGTCGACGCCGAAGCTTTGCCGTTTTACCAGAAATGACACTTGAAGAAGAAAACAGGGCGTCTGAATGACGGGTTACCTGCCAAAGTGGCGAGCTGGGAAGACAGAATGCCACAGCCACAACCAGGCTCTTTTTATAGAGCGCTTCGGTTACGGCCGGCGGTCACTCGTCACCCTGGGAAAGACTGTTGTGTTCAAAACAGCCCTGAGGCCGGAGCGTGTTTTCAGATTCCCAGCAGGAAGTCGGCAAACACCAGCTTCTACTGATCAAAATGTGTCTATAGGAGCAAATATATAACACTTATATAGATTCTTAGAGGGGCAGCAAGTTTATTTCATGAGCGATCTGCAGATTGAATTTTCTTATTTAATCATTTTGTCTAAGAGTTTCCAGCAACATTTGCAGTGACGACGTCTGCAGTGATGATTATATAGTGTTTATCAAACTTGTTTAGATGCTGACCACCTCCAGTAGTAATTTTCTAAAGAAACCCTGAATTAATGTTGGAAATTTTAAAGAATAATAAATGTCCGTCACAGTTTCCCAGAGACGAAGGCAACTTCTTCTGATGGTTTATTTTGTCTAATCAACAAACCAAAACTCAAAAAATATTCATTTTAACATTGAATTAAAATAGAGAAAAACAGCAAATCCTCACAGACATATGATGAATAATTTATCAAAGTTTACTAATTATTTGATGTAATATTTCCTGACAACAACATTATAATCTGCATAAGCACATGTGGAAAAATACAAATCCATCCTCAAACTCAAGAGCCAGTTACAAAAGAGAGACTTCTTTTTTTTTTTTTTAAGAAAGAATTTCTTCTCACATCTTTCCCTTGTGCTTCTACCAAAAAGTATTTAATGATTTGATGATATATATATGAATATTTGTTCACCACAGAGTCGTAAAAGTCAGTCTGATAAAACATCTTAATCGTAAATGCAGAAAGGTCGGCAGGAAAAGAGGGAGGGTGGAAGAAAACAGAGTGAAAAGAAAAGGTGCATCGGCCTAGTGAGGAAAAGAAATCAAAAGAGAGAGACAGAAAAAGATCAGTCCCTCGCAGCCATCAGCCATGATATGTCTGGAGTGACGGGTTCAGGCTCCTGCTGAAGTTCCCAGTGACAAACAGCCCTGAGCAGACACCAGCTCCACAGACCCTGCTCGCCTGCTCTCATGTGGGCTGACAGGAGCTTCTACCAGCCTTTTACATCTCATTCATTTCACTGCTTTTATTCAGAGTGACTGCGAGAGAGGAGTTCAGATTATTGGCTCAGGGAAGTTTCTAGCTCTCAAGTCTTTGGTGAGGAAATGAAGTCAGCCCAAGCAGACGGATCGTTAACAACATTAACATAGTCGACGAGTTACAAACAGGAGAAAAGAGTAGCGGCGTCTTGCGAGATGAAGATAATGACTGAAATCCCAGCTTTGAACTGAACCGTCTGCCCACTCAGATAAATTAAGCAGGTTGCGAATGTGGGCACTAACGCGACAAATCACTGAACATTTTCAGAGCCATCACTTCTACAAACTCCTGCATGATCATTAAATCACAATTTCTCTTCCAGCTGCTCGGAAAATGTCACCCACACAGGGAACGTGCAACCAATACTATCGATCGGGCCGAACGCCTATAAAGGGCACGGAGCAGGAAGAAGAGACTTTCCAACAAGATGCACGATCTATGAGGAAAAGATCCAGTTGTTAAGGTTAATGAACAGATGTTGAAACTACTAAGGAGTGCCGCAGTAGAATACGCATCAGTTACTAGATGACAGACAGGACAAGAGAGGAAGAATCACAGCGACGCTCCCTGTCACACTGAAATGACCATGTAAGACAAAGTGGTACAAGGAAGAAGAGCAAGAACAGCAGAGGAGAAAGGGAGAAGGGATCCTTTATTCTCAGATAAGAGGCTATTAGAGTCAGGACAGGAGAGAGGAAGGAGGGGAGATAAAGTGTGAGGACGGAGGGACGTTTTTCTGCCGCAGGCGAGGTCGCTCTGTCACATTCTGTCAGGACTTAAGGTTTGGTTTGGTTGGCCAAGCTGGAATCTGACATCTTAAAACCTCTCTGTCACATATCGGTCGAATATTTGAGTGGAGAGGAGACGCAACAGGAACATCCGTGCAAGATAATGCAAACAATACCAAAGCTGTCCACTTTATTTTCAGCAGGAGTTTGAGAATTTTGTAGAGTTGTGGCATCTTACAATATAATCAAATTCAACTATTTCAAACCTTCAAAATTACAGCAGAGTTTAATAAACACCTCTCTGTTCCAGTTTCAGCTCTGGTTTGAAAGTTTTGTAATGACAGTTCTTAATGCAGGTTGGTGTCGCGGCCGGTAAAAGATATCGTTTCTATTCTGTCACACAGTTTGTACATAAACTTCATAAACTTCATGATGGTTGTAATGTTGTGTTTTAAGTCATTTTGGAGGGTGAAACTTGTGATAAGATAAGATCTGCTGGACAACATGTTAGAAATACTTACTCAGTATAACAGAATGCACAAAAAAGCACAGCCTCCAAAATGAGCATGAAGTCGAATCAACACCTCTTTCAAACAGTTTCAACAAGAAGTGAACCTTGATGAAGCTTGGATTCACTGCAGGGCTGCTTTAGACAAGTGATCCCAAAATTAACTGAAGGGGTCATAAACTGATATCTAGAGTAGGAAATAAACTAAAATATATTCCACTAAACTAGATTTTTAGATTTTAACCTTTGTTTGTTGACACAAGGGGTTACAAGCAAAAAAAGTTTAGCAGCCACTGTTTTAAGCTGCAGAACTAGATCTGGCAGCAAAGTTTATGTTCATAGATAAGAAACCTGCCTGCATCCATCTGGATTATCCTCCACTACATTACACAAATGAAGTAAATAAAATAAAATGCTGTGTTTGTATTGCTGTGTTGTAGCAGTGATGTGACACTACAGTCGCTGACGTAGAGTGCGTCTCATGATGACTGAAAGAGGTCAAAGGAGGCTTTTATTCACCCAGTAAAGTGCATCATATTCAGGGAAAGAAAAAGGAAGGTTACACACAAATTAGTACATGTTGTATGACTGTGCTCTGTCTCACCACACTCTGCATCATCCAAAAACCCAGACATAACACACACAACCCATTTTAGCTTTACACAACGGTATGCATCTCCACCTGATCTTAATTCCAATCTCGACGCTAAACCCAAGTCTCATTTCGGTTCCTGGCAGAAGTGAAGACCGACCAAAACTCCATCACTTTGCAAAAACGTCAAGACGGAAATACTGAAGCGCAGACGTGCAGAACCTCAACATCAGCTCAACATGAGCTGCAAACACCCGCCGTCCCTTCCTAATGCCTCCTCCCTTCACAAAACCTCTAATGTACATACCAGGGCTCCCCATAAAGAGACCGCGCTGTAATGACGCGGTGCCTCCTGGCACTGTTAAAAACAACATCTCACAGCGCTGAATTAAAACAGCCTGGGAAGAGCCGAATAAAAGCAACCCCACCGATGAAGGCTTGTGGTGCAAACGGAGCAGTAAAAGGCGTCGGCTTGACCATAAACTGGTTTTAACGTCTTCTCCAGCGTTCAGCTTGATGGAAAACAATAAATGTGGAAAACAATTTCATTAAGTCTGGGTTTTTGGAATCATGAGTGTTTGATATTGACATTTCTTTGAAAGTAGAGTAAATTATATATAAAGGCCTTTGGTTTATGGCTGCAAAACATCGATTGATCTGTTAACTGTTTTACGATCAGGTAGTTAGTCTTTAAAATGTGAAAAAAACAGTGAAAAATGCCCTTTAAATTTTTTCTTTCTTTCCAGCTAATAAGCCCAAATCCAAAGATATTCAATATACAATTATAGAAAACACAGAACAGCAAACTGTCACATTTGAAAAGAAATGGTTGCTTATTAAATGTCTTAATTAATGAATTATCAAAACTGCCCAACTGATCCACTAATTAAACCCATATTAATCATTTAAGCACTAATTTTTACTTATTACTTCAGTGATAAACAGCAGATCATCGTATGTCTCCTGTTCACTGAGGCCAACTGTTGCATTACTAAGAGACCTTCACTTCCAGCTGTATCATTATAATAGAAGTGACTCTGATTCATAATGTGAATCTTTTCCAAGCAAAACACCAGAATTACAACTTCATTTTCCTTTGTTTATTCGGAGGTGCACTCGGTTCATAACGGTGCAGAATCGCACTTTGTGTGGGACGGAGCTCTTTTCACACCAGCGCCGGGACCTGGCTGTCCAAACAGCTCTGGCACGGCCCGGTCCCGCCACGCGGCCGGCTGGCGAGGCGAGAAGCGGCTCTGGTGTGAAACGGAGGGTCGCTGGCAAGGCGGCGGGGCCGGAGCAGCAGGTACGCCCTCTACTCTGCGTCTGTCAAACAGAGAAGAGCTGGCACTGGTTAAAACGGTAACTCTGCGCCATTAAGGCCCCGGAGTCTGCAGGTTTTCATTCCAACAAACCACCGGCACGGCTGATTCTGCTGATTAGCAAGTCTTCATCCAGGGAGGAAGAACTAATTAGTGAAATGAGCTGGATGGAGTAAAAGCCTGCACACAGTCAGGCTTCAACAGCACCAGGACCAGAGCCACTGCCTGGAAAGAAATGGAGCTAAAGAGAAATTTACTTTGAATTATCACGTTTGTTTAGTGTTGCAACAATAAGTTGGTGAATCGATTTGTTTGATCAGCAGATTATCAGCAACTCTATGAACTGATTAATCACTGATTCCAGCTCCTTGATTATGAGCTTTTCTCTCTTTCATGTTTTTGTAAACTGATGAACTGAAAAATAACAGATAATCAAAATGACTAGTTCCATCTATAGTCAGTTTTGACAGGAACCATATTTCATAACAAAACACTGATCCGTACCTTTTATTTGGGGCTTCCTCTTAAATGCAAATTTAAATTCATTTTGCTTGATGTGGAAACGTGTGATTAATTAGCGAGGTTGAAAAACAGCCTGTATTCAGAAGCCATATGTGGAGCATGGCTCTACAGCAGCATGTGTATGTATATGAGCTCCACATCATTCCTCAAGCTCATCTTAACACCAAGATTATCTTTACTTCATTAGCTGCTGAACAAAGGAACCAAGGCTGTGTTTGTGCAGAGATGAATGGATTAAGAAAAGCACCAACTTTAGAGTTTGAGTCTCGCTCAGCCAACAATATCAGCACTTAAAGTAAAACTGCAAAAGCACTTCAGTCATTTACATTTTTGTTTTGGATGTAAATGAAACTAAGAAGCTGAACCCTGGTCCTCACAGTCCAACAGGTGTGACCCCTCGTCCCCCGTCTCTGATGTGTGATACAAAAAGCCTCGAGATGAGAAGCAGCAGATATGTAAGAGGCATCTTTCCCACATTCAAACCTTGTTTTCTGCCGATTTGACCAGAAATTGCTGTCAAGGGCAAGAACAGAGCAGCCAGTGTTTCTCAGGAACTCGACGTCTAGACAAAGCGGGAGCTGTGTCGAAGCAGAACTCGCAGCCCCCTCGACACCACTTTCTTCACCCACATCAGTCACGACCTCCAGCCCCCTCCCCGGGGCAAAGCACTCCGGCTCAGCCTGAACACAAGAGCGCGAGCATCACACCATGAAGAATATAAAAGTGGAGCTGGGGAGGAGGCAGGCTGTTTGTTATTGCCGTTGCCTTGGAGAGGAATGGCGACTATGAGAGCGAAAATCGCAGACGGAGAGCTGCAGTAGCTGCTGAATGCTTGTAAATTTAATTGCTTTCGCTACAATCCATTACTGCAAATCCAGCCAGAGAGAGAGAGAGAGAGAGAGAGAGAGAGAGAGAGAGTCGTGCTGGATGGAGGTGTAATCGATTAATGGCTGCAACGTAAAAGGAGGCAGAGGCCCTGATTCCCTGCACTGACTCGACTCAAACATCCAGCAGCAGCATCAGGATTCGATGACGGTTAAAACAAGAGTGAACGAGCCATAAAATGAACAGATTTCCAACATTTATTCTCTTGAAAGCTCTTTTTAAACCACATCACATTTGCACAGATTCGCTAATTCACATGAGCAGTTTTCTATCCGGTCACATGCTTTGCTCAAATCATTTACATGCAAGTGTGTCAGTCGTTTTTGTAGCTGCTTTATTGAACAATGACACGCAACACACAGAAGGGGGCAGTATACCGAATTGTGGGATTTTTTTTTTTCAGTTGATGGGATTTGGTGTCACTATAACAAGTTTATAGGTTATAATCAAAGACAAACTTTGGTGAGCTACACCACATTTTGGGCCTCATGGCAAAAATTGTAAAAAAATAGTTTGCATACAAATTTTGGCATCATCACAAATATGATACAGCAGATTGTGTGATTTGCTATAACAGATATTGGAATTGTAATAAATATATTTTGGTTGTGCTATCACAAGTTATCAGGTATCAAACAACAGGTTTTAAGGGGACTGTACCAATTGTGGGATTTGGGGTTGTGATAGTAAATTTGGTCAATATCTGTATTTGCCATTAAACAAGACTTGGAGCCTCACAGAGCTGCTCGAGTGACTGTAGACTACCGTCATCACCATCCTGACATTTGCTAAAGTCAGGGGGATCACCATGGTTAGTGGGATTCATCCTCTGGGGAACATGAATGTCTGTACAAACAATCCATCTGATAGTTGCTGAGATATTTCAGCCCGGACCAAAGTGATGGATCTGCTGTTAACGTGGCTGTAAAACATCACTGCTGTCGTCTCTGCTGCTTCACCTGGCTTCAGCCCACAGTCCCACACCGCCGTCATCCTCCATTTTGTAATGACTCAGAGTCGTTCTTTGACATTTAGATTCGAGCGCCTCTCACACTCCTCCTCCCATCATTTCACACACTCAGTCGCCTTCTTTCTGTCACCATCTCGCACACGAGCTCCGCGAACCTGCCTCTTGGCAAAGCCCCTCCGTGACACACATACAGCACATTCACCTGAGGTGTTGGACTACTACTGGCTGGGCGCTTCACTTCGTTCTGCTCGAGGGCACTTCAACAGCCCGAACATTTTAACCTGACCCTGAAGTGCACCTTTCACTAGACTCTCTCTCCCTTTTCCTATTTCTACGGCTCCACCAATAATGATGAAACATGACTGGATCATTAAAAGGCGAATACTTCTCAGCACAAAGGAGCGAAGTGTGGAGTGAAAATTAAGATACTCATTTAGGTTTGCAAAAGAATGAAAGGCCATTATTAAAAGAGCTGAGGCATAAAAAGCCACTTTAATTGTTGGCAAATTGCTTTCCACATGAGAAAATCATTTTCAAATTATTTGTGATATCTCGGTGTAAATGACACCTCAATGCATCGTGCTGGTGCCTCTCAAAATGAAGATCACATTTCCCATAAGAGTCCGGTCATGAAGGGGGATGATGCACCCTCATTTGCTTTTATACATTTTCATATGAGCCCTTTATCAAAAAAAGGGCTCATGTGTTTTGTGCCATAAAGAAAACCAGTGAATCAAGATGGTGAATAACAAAATGTAAAGGAGAGGATGAAAAAGCCTTCACTTATATGATATATGATAACAATTGACACTTTTGATTGCAATATTGGCTGATTAAATCTTTTACATAAAAACATATTAAAAGAAACATTTATGGTGAAAATCCTTAAATAAATAAATAAATTAGTCCGGCTCTTCTGGTAATTATTCTACTTCATAATATAATTAAAACATAATACATGTTCAATATTGTTAGATTTAACCCTTCATCGTCATCTGGGAATTTATTTATTTGGAAAACGTGATGTTGAGCTGTAGGATGGAGAAAACCATGAAACGATTCAATTAGACACAGTCCTGATGCATTTGAGGTGCATTACACCTCTTCAGAGTGTCACTCCTGACACCACTACAGACATCGTGTCATAGTAGGTGTTATGTTATTATGCATCAATTGCATCTGCTCTCCTTTCCACCGCAGCTAACAGCAGCTAAGTTTTATCTTTTGCGTTCCTCCGGCTGCAGCTGGAAAACTCCCACGCTCCTCTCTGCCGCCTCCAGCTACATCAGCAGCAGGAGGAGCGCGGCGGGTTAACAGGCCGAGAAGATCGCCGCAAATATTATTTCATGTACAGGAATAAAGAAGGAGAAAAGAGAATAGCAGTGAAAAGATGAAAAACAACTGGGTCCATCATATTTTTAGTGCTGGTCTCTCTCCTCTCTCTCTCGATGGTAACCTGAAGTCGGCCACTCACAGCTGCTGCTCTCATTCTGCTCCAGCTGAACACCCACACTCGATTAAATGGTGTGTGAGACACACACACACACACACACACACACACACACACACACCTAACAGCACTGAGTGTGTTTGAGTGAAAGAGTGAGAGTGCAAATGGATGTGAGAGAGTGAGAATGTGTGTGTTTGTGCAAGAGAAATGTGTGTTTACAGCGTGTGTGTATGTGTGTGTGTGTGTGTGTGTGTGTTCAATAGGAACGACAGTCATCATCATGTCTATCAATTTTATTCCTACAGCAGCAACGTGTACAGTAGCTAAACAAAATGGCAGTTAACTGAAATAGCATCTGCTGGAGGTCGAGCAACGTGAAGATATACACTCGGTGGCCACTTTATTAGGTACACCAGTAAAATCTAATGCAACCCAAGACAGCGGCTCAGCCATGAATTACACCTTTACAAAGACCGTGTTCAGCTTTCAGTTACATCGTCACACAGGTGTTAATTTAACTCTACAAGATGAACCCATTTAAGATAAGTCAATAAGGGCTGCAACTAAGGGCTATTTTCATGATTAGCTTAAGGATTAATCAATAATCAATCATACACTAACAATCAATCACGTTTGTGTAGCTGGAGCAGGTCAACTCTTGGTATTTAAACATCTCTACTCTTTCTCTGTTGTGTTGCTCAATCACTGAGCATAACTTTTATATGTTATGGCTTTCTTTGTGTCACCATCTCATTTCTCACCCTCATCACGTGGAGCTGCAGAGTGAGTGTGTGTGTGTGTGTGTGTGTGAGTTCGAGTGTTCATGACACTTTCAGCCCACATCAAACAGCAGCCATGTCATCAAATCCACTAAGCGAGAGACCCTGAGAGAGGAGAGACGGAGTTACAGAGAGGTGGAGGGTGAAAGACAGCGGCACAGAAAAGTGGAGATTTAGGACTGAACTGCTTCCTGAAACACTTGCACATAAAAGAAAAAAGAAGAGCTGAGCAGAATGACAGGAACAGAATCAACAAAATATTTATTATACAATATTACAAACATCGTCCCTTTGGAAATGAATGGGGGACTCTCTCCAACAAAGTGATAGAAGACAAAAGAACGACATCAAAGAGAGGAAGAAGAAACACAGAAGTAAGTCACCGCCGCTTGTCGAGGCACTTACATGACCATTGTCGTGGGTTTGATTCCCGTATAAGTGAACGTTCACTTGCATGAATCTGAATTCGGGTCACGTTCAAGATCACATAATATTATAAATTCTAACAATATAATGCATCACAGTAAGTCATCGTGCACTCAGAACAACCTTCAGGAAACTTTCAACTGTCTGTCAGTATGTTGTCCTGTGCTGATGTTATTTTATCAACGCCTGTCTGTGCAGTGAAACACAGCCATGACAACTACCAACCAAATAAACTGCTCGTGTACAGATGTTACTGTAAAGATATTAAACAAAAAATCATCTTGCATCTTGTCTAAACAACCTGCCTGACAAACAGTGGTCAAAACATGGGCGATCATCTCATCCCCACTAATTGAGACGCCGCAGATCTGAAAACAAAAAGGAAAAAGAAAACTTGCCAACATGAGCCATTTTCCTCTTAAGTCCTTTCTGTGGCCTTAAAAGCATCACAAATCAGTGGGGACGGCCGAGCTGCAGGATTTTTACCTCTCTCTTCCATCGGGAGCCAAAACAAAGGGCAGCAGCTGAGACCAGCTTTCAGACTTGATTAGTCAGGAAACAACAAGTAAGTTAATCAATTAATCACTCAACAGAACAGTATTTATCAATCATCACTCATATTGTTGTTGTTTCAAGCGACAATGTCAAATATTCTCTGGTTCCAGTTTCTAAACTTGTTTTTTCTATTTTTCTCTTTGCAAATTGAAAATCTTTGGGCAAAACAATTTAAAGAACTTCCACTATTTTATAGACCAAACAATCAGTTGATTAAACTAATAATCAACAGATGCATTGATACTGAAGCGTTTTAGTCCTAAACCGGATAAAAATCCAGCTGCACTCCCACGTACAGTAAATAACTAACTGCACCGAGGTTGTTTTTCTGAAAGAACTGAGCCGCCAGAAAAAACCTGACACTTCATTCCGCACATGCTTCATTTTATTTTTGACCCAGAAACACAAAAACATACAGTCAAGTGTCCGACTTCACAAGAGCATCCCACATTCCCCGTGTGGAGGAACGGGCCGGAGATGACTGCCAGGGTCGGGGGTTCGATTCCCACCGGGGCCACACATGTTATAGACTTGTGCACTCGCAGCAGCGTGAGGCACTTTAGATAAAAGCCTCCACCTAACGGCACATGTTATATAATTATGTCAACAATGAGGAGAGAGACCGGAGGCTGAAGAGTGAAATATAGGCCTAGATAGAGGGAGGAGGGGGGTTACAGTCAGAGAGAGGATTAAGAGAGAAGAGAGAGAGGGACGGCCGCTATGACCTACTTCCTGAGCACTTCACCAATCGCTTGGTTTCACAGTGAAGATTTTTGCACACACACGGTGAACACACACATGGCAAGGACACACACAAACATGACACAGAGAGGAGACACACCGAACAGAAAAATGCTTAGAAACATACATTTAGTGGTTCACCGCGCAAAAAGAACGCAAAAGCCAGAAAACAAACGTTCTTCAGGCGCTCGAGGAGAAAATTATGTCAAAGCCTTTATTACGTTGGCATATTAGTTGAAAATTAGTATATCGGTTTAAAATGCCGACCAGTTTCGACCACACACACTCTTCACCAAGGTGGAGACAATTAAAACAATATCCATTTAAGTGTACGCCATCTTTTGAATGTTTCCACCGCTTTGCCACCATGAAGCTCTTCCTGACGGGAAACTGAAGCCGTGACATTACGCTCTCCGCAGCCACCAGACTCCTTTGGCAAAAACAGCAATTTTAACTCACAGAAGGCAGGAGTTGCTGGTCTGTCACCGCCTCGATCGGATGGTTTGTTTGTGTTATTGTGTGACTTCGACGAATCTGAACTGAGCCTTCAAAACACCAAAGTCACACAATAACACAAACAAACTAAAAGGCTGAGAAAAACTCCTGTGTGCTGCAAGGTAAAATTACCGTTTCTGTCTAAGGAGTCTGGCGGCTGTGACGAGACCACAGACGTTTATAACAGCTTCAGTTTGTAAAGCAGTGAAAATATGCTAAATGTAGTGTACATTTAAACTGATATTGGTCTTTTTAGGTGGCTAAAGCTAATGTGAAGCACTTCATCGCTTCACTTCCAACACCAGTCGTCTCTTTCTCCAACCTGAGGACGTGTCGGTCGTCAGCTACTGTAGGTAACATACTGACTATGGATATGTCCCTTATATAACCCCACTTCAACAACCGAACTATCCCTTTAACACAATGAGCATAATTATATAATATCCATATCTAAATCATATCATCTAGTATGAAGCAGTTTCATAATCAGAGGCAATTAAGAATGTTGTTCATAATTATAGATAATAATCTATCTCTTCATTCAAACCTGGACATACTGAGGCCTTTGTAAATGAGACAGGTTTCCCTCTGCAACAGACCGAGCAAAGACTTCATAATATGCCTTTTCTCCATCAGGGAAACTCGAACACTCGACGGACGGCTGGTGTAACATCATCCCTCGCTCAGATGTCTGTGTTTACAGGCCTGACCTCGCTTTGCTGCAGTCCAACCAAGAAGTAATCTACCAGCAGTGTGAGCTTGGACGTAGAACACAACAGTAACACTAACAAGAACTCAATCAACAGCTATTTTGATAATGACTTTTGTGAAATCTTTAGAATTTGTACTTGTACTTTGTTAAAATAGTTTTTCAATATTTTATAGACAAAATGCTTAATCCATTCATCAAAAAAATGGAATTATCAATACGAAAATATTCCTTAGTTGTAGCCCAACATACATTATACATGCACACACACACACACACACACAGACGTGCTCTTTCAACTCCGAGACAGTCCAACCCCCCCGGGATCCCGTCTTCTGCTCTGACTGACAGCACTTCAAAAACCAACCCGGCAACAAAAAGAAAAAAAACTAGACTGTCATAAGAAACCGGTTCTCCAGAGACGTCCACTAACGGGTCGTACCACTTCCCCTTAAATGGGGGGGTTGGTGGTGATGGCTCGAGAGTGAAGCCCCTTTTTAAAAAAGATCTCGCAACATTACTGAAGAGGAGAGCCGACATGACGCCGGTTTTGTTTTTTACAATGAACCAAATTTTAATAGCATGCCGGCGTTCTGGAAGTAAAAGAGGCGTGACGTGTAACACGACAGAGTCGGCGTTGACGTCTGTGCAAAATGGAGGAGCCGGCAGGACGGGACAGATATCGAATCAGCTCTGTTACTACCTTTACTGCCGGTTTGATCAACATGCCCCCTATTCAGTGTTCATACGTTTCATACAGGAAAAACATTCCCACCTCGAACAGACTGTATAAAAGACTGAATCTCCGAGTCTTTGTAGCCTCATTCCTAAGTGTCATGTCAGTGGGTGGCAGTGAAACACGAGCCTGGGAGCTTGTGAAGGAGGGTCCGGGTTGGAGGGGGGGGGTCTGGTTGCTGGGCAGCCGACCGATCAGAGCAGGATGCTGATTGGCTTTAGTGTGTGTGTGTGTGTGTGTGTGTGTGTGTGTGTGTGTCTGCAGAGAGGGTTAACCCAAGAAGTGTAGAACTGATTTTGGACCATAAAGAAAAGAGAAAGAAGAGGAAGACAGACAAAGACGCACATAAACGTGTTGGACACAAAGGTCGTCTTTCATGCCCGAAGTGAATTTCAGGGAATGACAGATATTGATAATTACGCGCTCTTTGTGCAAGGTTTTCAGATCAAATTGTGATTCCAGATTGTCTTATAGTAAAGATTTACTTGGCAACCGACCTCAGCAATAGTGACGAAAAATCATGCCAACACACAGAAAAAAACTACTTTTCTTGGAGGGCTTTCTCATTCCAATTTCATTTCCAATATCTACAAAACCTCCCCAGAAAGATGGGTCAGGTGCGGATGATGATAACAGTGTTCAGTATTTTGTTCAGCTTGAATAAAATGAAAAGATTATTTCCCTCAATCTGTAGGGTCTCAGATTTTGCGCAGCACGCGATTGAACTCGTCGGGGGAAGCTTTCTAAAGCATCCCTCTCTATCAAGGAGAGAAAAAAAAATGGCAGCTTCTTGTGGTTCAGGGAGTGCACTGTGATTTTTAATATATTTCGGATTAGCTGTGCAGCTCAGAGAGAGAGAGAGAGAGAGAGACGGACAGAAACTCAAAGAATTACGTGGAAGGAGAGAGACTGTAACGATGAGCAATGAGCTGCAGAGCTGTCTGCCCAAAGAGATAAGAAGACAGATAGAAACAAAGGGGCAGTAAGAGACCACGAGGGCAGGGTGTCCAAAAAACAAAAGGAACAAAAAGAGATGGACAGAGATACAGAAGACGACAAACATTGCTGAGTGTGTAAGTGTGAGGAGGGGGGAGAGCTGGAAAAGCCCAGCAACAGGGCATGCCTTAAATAGCTAGATGGTCGGAGATAACGTGACGCTGGAGAAAGCCTGATGGCTCGGGGCATGTGTTGTGTTGTGCTAAGCATGTACGAGCCCAGTGCTGACAGCGGCTCCATGGGCTCTTCTTAGTCATATGGCAGATCACATGACCTCCCGAGGAAGGCCGCCTGCGTGAGCCCAGACGCTGGTGGGCAGAAACGCCGACCTCCCATCTGGATTCCCAAACACCGCCGTCTGTGGGGATGTTACCCCGATCCACCTCCAGGACCGCGCTTACTCACTGCAACAGAGAATAATCCACTGACGGCAAATGCAGTAAAATTTCCTGTTAGAGTTTCTCATCAAGCTGAACAGGACGACTAATGTACTGCAACAAGATGCCATGAATCAAAGCTCTAAAAACACGACGGTGCTGCACATCGTTACTCAAAGATGCGAGGCAGATTCAACTTTAGACTTTTCGTGATATAGAAGTACGTACGCACTCATTGTCTGCGGCTCGTTTTAACGGCCGGTCACTAAGATGCTTTTTTTTCCTGGCCTTCCACTGATCGCTCCTCGCCAGTGAAATCATCCCATCAAGTCTTTTTCACAAAAGCACAGGCGTCCAATCTGGACACCGCCGTCTGTACGATTGTTCTCTCCTACTGAGACCAAAGCTCACAGAACAAATCCGCCCAACAGTTTGACAAACTGTCCAGGATGTCTGGGGGTAGAGTGTGTGTTTGAGTTTTAGCATGCAAAGATTATTTTAAAGGAAATAACTACTGACCTGGTGATGTTAGTTCTGTCCTCATCATTGAGTTGTAATACTTCAATGTTATACCTGCATTAAATCTTCTTGTACTACCCTTGAATGAAATGACTTCTTAACCTCAACAGGTCTTAACACCAAACTTTGCAGCCCTGTGTGACTTTTAGATTCTTTTAGCTTCTATTAGCTCATTGTTTCGGCTCTCCCTCTTCACACGTGCTTGAATTTCAAAGCTTTTAACCCTCCTCTCTGGAATTAGATGGCGACATTTCAAGCATGCCAGGCCAGACAGTGCAACTATCCTACCTGCCCAGCAAGGACAAAGCATGCAGCGGAAGAGAAGGATGAAGAAATGTAAATATCTAGCAGAGAAGAACAAATGTTTCTTCTCAGAAGGTGGTGGAGAGCAAATCAGAGCTAAAATGGAGAGGACTTAAATCATCTACTGCTCATCTATCACTACTACTTCCAGTGGCTTATAAACATGTATTTCTAGTCAGTGTGGGAATGGCAGAAGGTCTTTGGACATTAAAAAAGAGCTTTAATGTCCTTAGATTTTCTCCTTTCATTCTCAACACAACATCAACACCGAAGAGCTTTTACAAATAGCGTCTTTGTTAAACTATTTCTTTGTGTAAGTGGGGAAATTACCACTGGCCATCAGCCAAAGGCTTAATCTGATTCTGGCTGGCGAGTTTATCCACTTTGACTCAGGCAGCTACTCAAAATCTACTGTTGGTAAGATAGTGAAAGCTGCATTAGTTTAAAAAAGCACCTTAAACCAATGACTTGTTGATAAAAATGAGACCGATTTGTTTCCTGCGTCGAGAGCTGGGTAAAGATGCCGTCTCCAAATGCCCTCTGAAAAGCTCTTGGCGCAGAAGAATGGGTGACTTGTGCAGCCGTCGGCCACGGTAATCATGTGATATCGCAGTCGTTCAGCTAATCTGCTTACAGCCTCCTTTCTTTTTCTCCAGGATGAAACCTGATACGGTAGCTCAGCCAGCTTTAGCCACACGCTAATTAATCTGCGGCACCAAAGCCTCCTAATAATACCCCAACGCCGCAAACAATGGTTGTAGTCGTGCCAAGCCGTGGAAGTTTGGTCCAAGCGTTTGGATACGGGAGCAGTAAAGTGGTCCGGTGGGGGGATTGGTAGTGTGGAGATAGAGGACCTGCACTGAAACTGCCAGGACCGAGGGTTCAGTTCCCTGCGCAGCTCTTTGCAACTGCAAGGTGTTTTGGAAACGCTGACTAATAAGCTTGATTTGTGGTTTGATTTCTTTAAAAACGACAGCATTGTTTAGTGACACTGATAGTCCTGCAGCTGGTGGCCAGATGATGCTTTTCTTCTGGCTATTTGGGTGGGGGGTGGATAGAGAACTGGAAAGCGAGTGGATGGGAGATTCGGCTTAATCCTTTCTGTCACACTGTCCCGGCTTTGTCAGAGACGATACCAGGCCTCCATTTTTCACCCTCCCTTTCTGCATCTCACCCGCCCTCCATCGTCTTCGCTCTGATTCGAACCGACGATCCGGGCTTCTAACTCTGGATATATCTTCCTTACCTCTTTTTTAATTCACTCCCCCTCTCTTCGTTCCCTGTTCCTCCTCCCGCCTGTCTGGCCCTGTCTCTCCCTCGCTCTCGGATGGGGCTTATCAGCGATAGAACAAACAGGCTCATTGTGTTTTGCGAGAGCCATCGGGGCACAGAGAGGAGGCTTATTTCTTTGAAACCTGGATAGGATATCCATTCACAGGGGAGATGGGGCCTGCAGGGGTTCTTAATGCCAGCAGAAAACATGGGGGAAGTGGCAGCAAGGGTGGAACAGAAAAACATCCAATACCAGTAACAAAAAGAGACAGAGAAGAGGTGACACGGGGGCACAGGCTGCCCTAAATTTAAAGAAAGGGAGGAGGCAAAAATGAGAGACGCAGGAGATAAACGTGAATGAAAAAGAAGGGGAGGAACCCTGCAGACAGTCTTACTGTCTGAACTCGAAGCAAGGTGGAAAGACAGTGTTCAATATCAGCAAGGTCGATGACTGCAAAGCCACACATACGGTCAATATCAGCAAAACTGAAATAAAATGTCTGCAAGCTGCCAAAAACAGAACAGCTATGGGAGGCTGTGCAACACAAAAGCCACTGGTTCGACCCCTCCAACATGCGTATGGTGTTTGCAAAGGAGAAAGCATCGAGGCTCTGCTTGTTTTAGGGAATCACCTGCAATCCTCAAAACTGAACGTGCTGCGATTGATCTCTCTGCTTCGCTGCAGCCCCGACGCTGTGAATGAGCTGCCATCAAAAAAAACCCTGAGAGGACGGCCTTAAAGTAGAGCGTGGACAAACCGAGGCGCAGATCCTGACCTAAATACAGAACTGCAGAGAGAGAGCGGGACGTGCGAGACTTTGTTCGGAAATAACTCGGCGTTCCTGCCCCCTCGGAGAACGAGCGACCTCTGACGCGAGGGCGAGACAGGTTCTCCAGGAGGCCACAGAGTCGTCATCTGTGCAACATCAGCATCTAGTGACGACAGATCAATACATGATCCATTTCAACTCATCCCAACCTCCACCACTCTGCCATTAGGTGGGTTGTGTAATATATATATATATACACACACAGACATCAGAATCACTTCAAGGACACTTCAGACACTTCAGCAGAAACAGATCATATCTTATAACTTCACAGTTTGACAGCACAAACAGCAGGTTACGTCTTTTCTCACATTAGACACATCAGAGAGAGCAGACTACAGTTTAATGACAGGTAGTCCACCTGCAGACTGTAAGCTGCTTAGTTCAACACTCATTACAGCTTTTAGACTTTGATTCAAACACCACACACGCTGGTCTGTCATGTGTGACCACTGGAAGCTCTCATGACACCACCTGCTTCAATGTCTTATTTGTTTTACAGGTTTTGCTGCAGGATGACTGACTGGTGTCCCTGCTGAAGACCTCTTTAAGGTTTGGAGATCAGATTGCATTTAGATAATGATCTGGATCTAGAATTTCTGCATTAAAACTATGATTGATATTCAGTTGTTGTTGAGAAAAGTCACATCAGCAGCAGCACAAGTCATTCGGTTATTTCTGCAACTCTCATAAAGTGGAAATGTTCACTTTGGGCTTAAGAACAAATTTCCAGCATAAATGAAAACCAGTTCCACTTTTTACTCAAGCAGCACCTTCCAAACTGGTTCAGTCACTGAGGAACAAGAGGAGCCAGAACCAGTGACTTCAGTCGTCTGTTTATTACAGCTAACTAAGCAGGTGGTGCTGGGTGGACACAAGGATTTGATCACGCTGGCCTTTCTGGCAAGAAACTAAATGCTAACCAGTCTCTCAGCCAGCTCCCATACAACAAAGGCAATTAGAGAGACTGCTTATCAGCGGGTAATTATGAAGGAAAGAAAGAAACAGTGGGAACGAGTCTTTCATCGTGATCACACAAGTGCTCGGCACATTTCTGGGAAAAAGCCACCGACTCAGATTTCGTGATATCGCGTTCATTTATCAGCATTCATGACCATTCATCATTCATTAAACCAAGTGATAGCAACTCAATTCTGGGTCACGATTACAGCTAATCGGCTCATCTCAAGGCTTTCACAAACCTCCGAACGGGTCCTGTACCATTTAACCCGACAACGGGCCAAGATGGCGGAGGCTTGGCTAATGAGTACAGGAGTGTGTTAGTGTGCAGTCCGGACTCACCCTCAGGGCCTCGATGACCAGGTCGCGGGCCTCCAGCTCTCCCTCCATGATACTCAGCAGTGTGAGCAGCTCTGGTTTGCTCAGGTTATCCATGTTGAACTCACATTTCTGCAACACAGGCCAGAAACAACACATCAGAATCATAAAATAAAATCATTTTTAAATTAGGGCTTGGGATTGGACTCTGTATAACACCCATAAAACTGTTTTCATCAGAATGAGCATCATAAACTGTTTTCTTTAACCAGATACTGCCTGATTTAAATCATGATGTGAATGTAATGTCATACTGTCAATAATAATAATAACATCAGGTTTGATTCCTCCTGGTCAAACCAACTATGGACCGTTATCAACCAACTAACCAACCAAGAGTTCAAAATGACACCACTTTGTAAATGCAACACTATTATGCTGTGCAACCGAGTCTCAAGTGTCTGATTTTTAATGTCCAAGATGATACAGGCAAAACCAAAATTGAGACAGCTCATCCAACACTGCACCTTCTTTGTTTAGACTCCAGCTACAGAGAAAAAGTTGCCTACATGACAAATGCACCACTTGCTCCCCATCTCCAACTGGTCTCATTAAGTGCAGCCCTCAGATTAGGCTAGATGTCCCGTCCTACCTCGAAGCTATTAAAGGTCTAATTACATTTAGCTAGGTCATTAAGCACCTATTTGGTCAGTAGCGGCCACAGGGCTAACGGGTGGAGATGACTGTAATTGGGAGTGACCAGACCGCTTCATTGCTTCCGCTCATGTCAATTAAAAGCTTTTTCCGGTCTACTTATGAAAAGAGGAGTGGCTGTGTGTTGCCTCTGTCGAGTCTGTTCACAGGACGGAGGCATGACTTCTGTTAGGTAAAGTCAATTCCATATTTTGTCTCACTTTGAGTCATGTTGTCTGTACAATAAAAGTCAAGTAAATGTTCTTTATATAACTACAAATGACTGTATTTTGTTGGATCACTAGAAAGCAAAAACTGAATGTGACTATGCCATTTAATCATCATTTAAAATCATTTATCTCACTTCTACCTGCAACTGGACGAACCCCTTCAATTACCACAGATAATACTTATCTTATTTACTTCTATGGCTGCCAGAGTTGTGTCTAATCGTGTGTGACAATTTAAGGTCCAAGTTATTTTGTGAATTAAGATTTTACACAACAAACATAAGGTCCGCTTCTAAAAACTGTGGTGCATTATTGTAGTTTTAACCACCCAAAATATATAAAGCAGTGGGAGTTTGCTCCTTTAAAACTACATTCAGCTTTAAAATGCTGTTTGCATGTTAACAGATCAGTAAGAATAACAATAAAATAATATATACTGTATATGCAATAGACTTGAAATGATTCGTTTATTAATGCTAATTGCCTTTTTTTTAAAAGCCAAACAAAATCTGGTCTGGGCCTCTGACATGTGAGGACTCGCTGCTTTTCTCTTTTAATGTCTTTGTAAATTGAAGTTTTTTGGACAGTTTCTTAGATTTTTAGGCCAAACGAGTAATCAATTATTCAAGAAGAATTGATAGCTCAATAACAAAAAAAAAATTGTTAATTGCAGCCCTAATGTACAAAAAAGAAACAAAACCCAGTGAGAACCAGGTAAGTACTTAATTTTCATGCATTATGATAATAATGTAAAAGTTCTTCACTAGTAAGTCACATTTTGTAATGTATTACTATTGTCACTTAAGTTTGCATCTGAGCACCAACATTTAGTTGTTATATTGTTATATAGAATAAGTTGAAAGTTTTGTGCAGAAATTAGGTCTGAGAAAAGTCACTGAGAGAAACTCAAAAGATCAGAAATGTGACAGAAGCTTGTTTTTTCTAGAGTTAAGATGTAAAATTCAACAATAAACCAAGAGGCAATTTTTCTCAAGACGTCATGATTTTGGAACAAAGCAGCCAGCTCTATTTATCTCAGATTCCTCGGAGTGACGGCTTTTTTCCTGGTGACTTCCCTCAACGTTACAACAGCATGTGGTTAGTCGACATTCCTGAGCACGGCGCCAAATTGTTGTGTTGAGGGACCTTGAAAGGATTTTCACTCATTCAAGGCAGAACCTAAGTGAGGAAAATGAGTGAAATTCTTGGCTGTACAGTCAATAAAAATGATGTAACTTCACACAGAGAGGCCAAAAGATAGCACTTGAGCCTGGTGAAAGAAGAATTTCCAATTACCATGTTGGCAACTTGTTCAGCCATCTGCTGAGAAAGCCACATCCAGCTGCATTACCAATATCTGGAAGCTTTTCACCAGGCTATTGGTTCAATAAAACCTTAATAAACCAAAGACGGGAGAGGCAAATGGAAGAAGCGGCTCGGCCTCTGGAGCACGTCAGCCGATCGGTACCTGCTCATTCTGGTGACGCTCACTTGTCAGCCGGCCATTTAAGGGCTGATTTACAAGCCTACATCAAAACCTGAGCCAAGATTATTCCATTTCATCACGGAGTCCCGCGTCTCCAGAGGTCCTACACACAGAATATGACTTTGAACAGGCCGGTGTGAGATTTCAACAAGCTGCCGTGTCCTTTATTCGCTCCTGTGAGGCTTCATTAGAAGGGGGAAAAGTTCACGCTCAAACAAGGAGAACACAGGTAATAAATCCATGTGAGTAAACAGGCCAACAGTCTCCTTTAAAAGCTTCTCTTTGGAAATCGGACGCCTTTTCAAGACAGGTGCTGAAAAATCACTTCAGGTTTTATCAAAAAATCAGTTTATAACAAAGGATGATTTGTGCCTGTTCACTTTAACACAGACCTTTTTCCTTTTCAGAACAAGGAGCTGGAAAGCAGTGCGTCAATCACATGTTTCAGTTTAGTCAAACCACGTTTCTATTCTGATGCCATCACAGCGAGCCTGGAAATAAAAGCAGGAGAGATTCCAAGGGATTGATTCATTCGCATCGAGCCTTCCAATCGATCCCCGAGCCCCATTTTTCCCGGCAGCAGTTTCACCACTCAGAGAATTGGACGACTCAGGGAGCCTTGATGGACGGCAACCCTGAGCCACGCCGTCCTGTCACGGGGCCTCGGGTGGGGGGTGAGGTGAGGTGAGTGGGGGTGGAAGGCTGCTTCTCTCTGGCATTTCTGCACAGTGAGCAGGTGAGGGAAGCAACGCTAATTTGTTCCATGAGCCGTGTGCTTTGCGCCAAGGGCACGAGCAGCCTGGCCGGCACTCAGAGGCTCGCTGTTAGCCCCCGGTCCTCTTAATGAGGCCTGTGTCATTTCACTCTGAGCCGCGAGGGAAGGGAACCGCTCGCTCTGCGCGAGTTCCTCCACCGTGTTCTGCTGGCAAAAGCTCGGCCTGTAAGGTTCTCAGAGACTCATGTCCTGTTACTGCGCAACACAGAGCTGTGTGATATGACCTCCTGTAAATAGACGGGTCACCAACGGTTGGGAGGAAAATGTCAAGTTGGAGGAATCGCAAGTGATAAAGGGTCAGTTTTTAATTCCCATAAAATATATTCTCATATAGGCTCCTTGACTTCTTGTGGTATCCAAGAAAGCAGACAGTTCTCACACTGTTAACAGTTTAAATAGGGACTGCATCTGTAATGAAATTCAGATCAAAACACTTTTTCATTATTGATTAATCTGCTGACTATTTTCTCCATTGATAATTCCGTCCATTACATGCAAGAAAACAAATGACATTTTCCTACAGCCTCAGGTCACGTCTTCAAATTGCTTGTTTATTTCCGAGCTACAGTCCAAAATCCAAAAAGTATTCAACTCTTAATATCACTTGAAACAGAGACTAGCAGCAAATCCCCCTGATTGAGGAGCTTGAAAAATGATTTCTAACAACCAGCTGTCAAAATAGCTGCCAATTCATTTTCTATATATTGACAAGGGCTGGGAGATATGGCCAAAATCTTCTATCACATTATACATAAGGATATACAGTATATCACAATACAGGAATTCTTCTGGAAATTCAATTAATACAGTGTTGGATTTCCTAAGTCCAAACCATTTCCACACAACAGAAGTCTTCTAGCGACACATTCTCCCTCATCTGAGGTTGGTTGGGATGCCTCCTGCTCTCTATTTACAATCTTACTCTCCTCCTTCATGCCCAAATCATGTTACCTTGTGAGCTGGATTTGCAAGATCATGCACGAATCCAGCCCTGATTTGCTGCACCCTGAATCTTTTACCACAGATGGATATACTTTATTTGTCCCAAACTAGGAAATTCTTGGAATCTGCGTTGCCAAATCTCCACCTGTGAGCACACTTCTACTATTGCATGGTTTACCGACACATCGCTCCACCTTCATACTGACTAATCGACCAATTCTTTCAGCTCGACTGTGATTATACAAAGTAACAGGTCCATTACTTCCAGAAAAACAAAATGTGAAAACCTAACTGAACTCATTACTATAATGTTAACATAAGGTAACATGAGACCAGGGATTGCTGTGGCACTAACAACTGAAGCCCGCTGTGGCTGAATGAATGTCATCGGTCACATCATGGCTGATACCTGATCCATTTAATCGGCTCAGTATCAGGGCAGATACCAGTCGTATCGGTACAACACCAGCTGGCAGCATCTCGACCAAAACCCAAAATAATTTGAGCGAACTGACCCTTTAATAGATCATACAATTATACTCAATCTTCCTCTAAATGACCTCTCCGACTTGTTTACAGGGTCATCCGAACCCCCTAGTTTCTGGGCACAGAAATTTTGTTGACATGAAGAAGCGATGACATTACAGCTACTGATGTTAATGGCACTCGTCCAACGTGGCAGCACATCCCACATAACCACCGGTGTCCACTCTCAGGCTTCCATTACACAATAGAGCTGCCAGACTTTTAAGCCAGGTTTGAAGACGGGGCCGAACAGGCGACGTTAAATGGCCGATCCTGAATCTTATTTTTATAGTTGTGTCCATCGTTCCTATCTGTTATCAGAACATTTTACTCATAACTTTCTATGCAATGAGAGACTAAAACCAACATTTGCTGTAACTCACTTTTAGTTTCACCCACATGCAGCAGGTTCCATTTTGGATCCAGTTTCCATTCTGCAGAATACATGCATCAATACCAACAAACCTCCAATCAAACCCTTTATCTCACAGAAAGAAAGAAGTAGCAGCTTCTCATTTTTAGCTGTCGCTGGTTAAAATGACAGACGTCAGCAGATGAGATCAGCTGGAGATAATGAACATTAATTCTGTGACGGCTAAAATGAAAAGTTGGTCTGTTCTCTGGTTAGAGTCTTCATCGAAGCTCGTGTCGTTTAGTAGCTGATGTCAGATGCATTAAATCATCATTTCATCCATTTTGTTGCTGCTGATTTTCAGGTTATCTGAACAGGTTGCGAACATTAAATCAACTAAAACTGTTTCCACCTTCTCAGGCAACAACAGGTGATTAGACACCTTTGAGTTACAGGTAAGCTAACGTTGAAAGATAAACCAAATAAAAACTGATTCAAAAGGATTCAGATTCCGTCCCGTTTTTAAACCTGATCAAATCGAGCCCCGTCACCTTGTTTAATCACCTGACTCGTGTTTCTCGTCTTGTTGGACCAACGATGTCGCAGCAACCTCAGACCTCAACTCAAAGCAACTGTTTTCTTCTAACTTCAACACAACAGGCTGTAAACACGCTGCCTGACACACTAACATGCATTATGGTAAACGGGTGGGAGGTGACCAGCAGAGAGCCTTCCGTTGACCTCTGACCCCTCTCAGGACCAGGAGGGCCGGTCCTTCAGAGTCCTCACAAACGAGAAACTTCCCCCACCTCAGGCCAACAACAGAGAGTCTGACAGGGGTGAGCAAAGAGCAAAGTGCTTTATTTAACCACGCAGGCATGATGGTGGGTGGTGGGGGTGGAGGTAGGTGGGTGGGTGGGGGTATTTGAGGCGGAAGCTCCCTTTTCGTTGGCCGGAGCCTGGAGAAGGAAGAGCGTGTTGGCAGACCGATGGGTGAGCTGAGGAGGCCGCCCGGCTCCCGTGTCTCTGGAGCACCTGTTCGCCTCAACGCTAAATGTAAAGTAGCCTCGAGGCAGTTCTGAGCGCGCTCAGAAGGGGAGGGGGGCTGGCTGACACGGTACTCCCAGCTATGCCAGCTGAGTCACTGAAATTAAGACCAATTTAGAAAGGTGTCTGGTGAACAGGGCCTCCACCCCCTCCCTCCACCGCGCCGCCTCTGGCCTCCGTCCACCCCCGCAGCTCCTCCACCATCTCCTCAGCTCACCGCTCATCCCCACCTCAACACCCACACCACCCACCCACCTACCGCTGGGACCATGGCTGCTTTCTATTCCAACTCACACACATCCTGCCTCTTCTACCTCACATCCAAAGAGCTGCCTTTTTCTGGCAATTTCACCGGATGTGGGACAAAGGTTAAATCCAATAAAACAGAACAAGGACGAAAACTGAGGTGGCACGAAGTGGTGGGTCGATAACAACAACCGTGTGACAGGTTGCATCATGGGAGCCAGCCAGGGGAAGGGGAAGGTTTGGTGACCTCCTGGCGGCGGCGGCGGCGGAACAGACTGATCAATGTGCAACCTGGCAAAGGGGCGAGCATGAGAAACCACAACCAGGTGTGAGCGAAGGAGAGAAGCCATGTTAGTGAGAACATGAAGCCTGTGTGTGCAAACCTGTGGAGGCTCATCAGCTCTGTCAGGTACAACCTATGGAAGCCTGTGAGGACCCTTCTGATTGGTGGAGTTCGGCACATTTTTCAAGCCACAATCGGATCATTTGATGATAATAGAAACAATAATGACATGATGGAGCTGCTGTGGTGAGTCTCCTGCGGACAGACCGACTCTCTGCGCAGGAAGCCAGGACACAAACAGGCGAACAAAAGGCTCCAACATGATGATCGGATGGAAGAAAAACAAACCGCCTCAGCTCGTTTCTCACTCGTTCACCAGCAGCCTCCTGTTCGTCTCCCTCCCCGGACGCACCGACGCTAAACCCGGCCCGTGTTCGCGCTCCGTCCCCCCGTCCCCCCCGCAGCCTCGTGTCTTACCGTGTCCACGGTGCCCAGCACGGCGGCGGCCAGGCTCTGGACCGGAGGAGGCTGCTCCCCGCTGGCTCCCTCCGACGCCATCTTCGTACTGTAGCGGTCCGCTGGGCTGAGGGCGCATCCGGCTCCCGTTAACTATCGCGCTGCTGGATGCGAGAGAGAGGAAGCCGAGAGCTGGTCTGACGAACCGGAGGAGCCGAGAGGAGGAGGAGGAGGAGGAGGAGGAGCGACGTCCAGCTGCGGAGGAGGCGCGTCCCCAGCGGCTGAGTGACGGCAGCATTTGTCGGCCTCTGGAGCTGGAAAACAAGCCGGGGAGGAGGGGAGGGGGGGGTCCAGCCCGGGGAGGGGGGGTCCAGCCCGGGGAGGGGGGGTCCAGCCCGGGGAGGGGGGGGTCCAGCCGGGGGCTCAGAGACCTGCAGGGACCGGTGCCGCAACATGACACAGGTGGATGAAGAGACTCCAAAACATGTGGAAAATATTCTTAAAAATCCATTTAATATATCAAGGATCATTTCAGTGTAAATCACTTAATCTCAATGTTTTTATTTTATTTTATTTTATTTTCATTTAATAATAATGCTCAAAACCATGGAAGACCATGGGCAACATTTTAGAAATACTGTGCTCAATGAAAATCCCATTAATAATTTGCCACCTTTCTCCATAAATAAAGTATTAACATCAATTTCAAAATAAAAGCACCCCATGAGACATGAGGTGGAGCTCAGAGAGATAAGGGGGGGTCCAGCCCAAACCTGCAGGGACCAGTGCTGCAACAACATGACACAGGTGGATGAAGGTTCTCCAAAATATTCTTTAATATTCTTTATTCAGTTTTAATCTCTTATCTCTAATCTCTTTATCTTATTTTTATTTGATAATAATGCTCAAAACCATGGAAGACCAAAGGCAGCATTTTAGAAATACTAAGGTCAATGAAAACCCCATAAATAACCTGCCACCTTTCTCCATAAATTATTAACATCAACTTCAAAATAAAAGCACACAGGTGAATAAAAATACTCCAAACCAGGTGGAAAAGCTTCTTTAAAATCCATTTTATAAGATCAAGGATCATTTCAGTGTAATTCACTTAATCCCAATGTTTTTTTTCTTTATTTTATTTCATTGTCTCTTATATAATAATAATGCTCAAAACCATGGAAGATCATAGGCAGCGTTTTAGAAATACTGAGCTCAATTTGAAAAAAACAAAACAAAACATAAAGGCCACCTTTCTCATAAAGCATCAACATTTACTTCAAAATAAAAGCATACCTCTTTGTGTGTGACATATTTGTTTATTTAATTAAAGTAGTAATACCAAAATGTAAAGATATTCCAACACAGCAAGTAATAATTAATATCCACATTCACTTCAAAATAAAAGCACACCTCTTTCTGTGTGTTTTTGTCTGTGCATGTTATTATATGTAAGTTCTATATGATAGCAAAGTATATTTGTTGTTGTTATTGATGATGCATTCATGCAACCTGAAACACCTCCAAAAAAGCAAAAACAAATCATGGCCACAGTTTTCTTATCAACAGTCAAGAATATCCAATATTTCCAGTGGAGTAGAACAATTAAATAATCCATATAATCAATAATAAACTAAGTAATCAAGTGATTTACAAGGACCTCAAGATTGTACTTAAACATTCATGTGTATGTTCTTGGTTGCTTTCTACTGTTGTCTTTTTTTCTGACATAAATTCAGTTTCACTCATTTGACTGAACAAAAATGTCAATGTTTTGTTCAGAGGTCTGAGAGTCTTTCCTCCTCTGTGCTTTTATAGAAACACATGAGATCATCTTACATCAGATGAGGCTTCTCCTTCAAATAAAATCATAACATATTATATATTTATATCTTTGCACACAATGAAACCATACAACTTTACTATGCAGGTTTCAAAGGCTCAATGAAAACACAACCTTCAACGTGACGCCTCTTTGTTCCGCACACTCACATCGCAGGTCGGTTTATTTGACGGCCCACGTGTACAAACTGAAAACCGAAAGGCAAAAGGATTCAAACCGAAAGCCGCATGTTAATCTTACACGAGTCGATGCTCAGAGTTCAAATCTCTCGGCTTCTGGGTCTGTTTATCCCAGAAAAGCGGAGGGAGGATAGGGGCCCTCTCAGCTCCCAGATGTGGCATTTAGGATTAACTGACGCTGATCCAGCCTGGTCGTCCAGAATGAGGTTATTAAATCCCTATTTGGGTCAAATGTTGCACGATCGACGTTCACTGGTGACAATGAGGGAACATAACTGTGTGATGACTTGATGTGTAGTGACAACATGAGGTGTATATTATGCAGACAATGCAGTGTATTATAATGGATGACATACCTTACATGGAGAGCTTTAATAGAAACAACTTTCCCAGCCTTCTCAGGCAGATGCTTCAAACCGTGTTGGAGAGAATTGGAAATTCACAGTCGTTAGAATGAGGATAAAGCTGTTTTCTTCTTCCCTGACCATTTGAAATGTACAAGATTTCACCCAACAACAGCTGTATTGTAGCAGCAATGGAAAATGTTTGAAAATTAGACACGCAGATGTGTTGAAATATGTCTGTTTTAAGTGTAAATTTAAAACCTGGGTGATGATGGTGCCGCCAAAGACAAGGTGATCGGCTGCAATGTGCCATCGACCTGATCTCCTCCTGAGGCGTTTGAGATCCAGGTAAGATTGTGACACAAACTTTTTGAGGTACTTCCCCCTGGCAGGAGGCCGCCGTCCATCAGGATCAAAACCTCACAACAAGAGCGGTTTCTTCCCGTCTGCAGCTGGCCTCGTCTGTAAGATCAGAGGCCAGAGACCCCTGCTAACACTGGCTCGTAAAGTCTGCACACCTGAATCCAACGCACACCTGCACATTTCCATTTCTAGCTCTCGTGTAAATGATGGTGCTATTGTGCATATTGTTTCTATTTTGTCCTTTTTCATAAGATTTTTCATGCTGTTATATTCTATTAATGCCTGCTTTTATCTTCTTAAACCTGATTCTGATTCTAAACAGTTTGCTGATGACTCGTTCATATTAAGATTTATTTCGCCCCACAGTGCCTTCAAAAGCTCTTCTCATGGTCTCATACGTGGCCTTGATCCCACACATACACACTTAAAATCATATCTGCACGAGGCCGTCGCTTCGTTTTCTGTTATCCACGAGGGAATGATTTCCCGTCGTTCCCACAGAGATTCTGTTTTTCTTACTCTCTTGTCATGTGTCAAATCCGAACCCGTGTCTACATTTGAGGCAGATCAGCGGAGATGGAGCTGTCATGTGGAGATAATCCCTTCCCCCCTCTGAAAGGAAGCTTGTCATTAGCCAGTGATTATGGTGGGGGCTCCGGAGACGTGGCTTGGAAACGACGACCCACCCACCCCCCCACTTCTTCCCCTTAGAAAAAAAGTTTCTCCCTGAGATCCTTTGAGTGAGTTTCAGGAAGTTTTGCGATTATCTGTAGTAACTCGCTGTTTTGGTGAAAACATTCTCCTGAGAGATTCCCAGAGATACAGATGCTGGCAGAGGAGGAGAAATGTGAGATTCATGCCCCTTTATTGAAGACAGTCCATGTCTCCAGGCTGTGCTGCATCCTGACCTTTTTCCTGCTGCTGTGATTGTAGAAATTGGTCTCTAACTGCATCTCTCCAACAAACGATTTCTCACTGAGGCTGCAACTTGAGCATCGATTTGAAGAAATTGCTGCTCTAAAAAGAAGCTCATTGCTCCTTGTCACTGTGGGACTGATATCAAAACATGAAAATAATGTCTCCCATCGCACTCCATGCTCATTAGCCTGCAAATATCTCAGTCATTGTCTGTCAGCAATCCTAACTCTGCACAGGCACAAGAAATACACACCAACAAGTCGACGGTTTCGTTGCTCTCCAAAACAACTATTTCTAAAATTATTTATGTAAACACACGGGATAAAAAGCTCATTTTCGTTGGGTAAGCATGTATATAATTTGTTGTAAATACTACTTTCTTCTAGTAGGTTTCTTTGCAGATCTTGGCAGCGGCTGAAGTCAATCCCAGAGCTGAGTGTGAAACATAAAGGAGCAGTTGGACCAGAAACACAAGCAGTCATGCAAATCTCTGCTGACACAACCGAAACATAATAAGATATTGTGAAGGTCGAACCTGTGCTTCTGCGTTCTGTCATCAGGTAAAGAGTCGGCAGAGTCTAGTTTGAAACTCGTCTTTATTATGATCTTTGCTCTGTAATTTCTTATTAAGCTGTGAACATTAACTATAAATATAGACGTGTTTTCTGTGCAGTGTGTTGATCTGGGCTGGACCTTTTTTCCAGTGTACAGATGACATTTGACTGACACTTTGATTCCCTCTACCTGCCTGATCCTGTTCACACAGCTCGTTGGCCGGAGCCACTGTGACAATCATGACAAGCTGCTCATACACACACACAGAGACAAACTCTTATTCAAACCTACAGCATGGATACATTTAGAGTCTCTAATCCACATGAGTTATATGTATTTGGACTAAGGGAGGCAACAGCTGCCATTATCCTATATTTGTTTTTTCAACTAATCTCACAAAAAGACCAAAACCAACAATGAATTAATCCAAATGACGAGCGTTGTGTGTTTATCAAACTCTGATATAACTTCATCACTATTAAAAACACATCAATTAGCCTCACTGTTGTTCCTTCATTACCATGAACACACACACTGTACTTTATTTTGAGTAAATCCCACAAACACTGTCCTGCTGCCCCCAAACTTACTACAGCACCACATGTGGATTCATCCACCACTGAAAGTAGTCCCTAACAAATGCACAGCGTTCTCCTGTTTTTTAGTAATGTTTGCTAAAAAAAAATTACAGCTGTTTTAGGAAATTACTGAGCTTTTCTTTGAATTAAAGTATATGTTGATTTATTTTAAAAGGCTCAGTATACAGCTCAAACATAAATGTCACTGTTGCGAACCAGATTATAGCCTCAAGCTAAATCGTATTTGCAATCCTTTGGAAGGTCAGAGCAATGAAACGGCACAATGATAAACAGTACAACATATAGAAGATAAGATAAGATAAGATATATCTTTATTCATCCCACACAAGATGTGCAACACAAGAAAGCACATCATAAATACATGCTTGTCGAATCAAAGCTTATCATCATCATCATACACTGTCAATGACCTTTTGATCTGTTTCAGCCACCCTGTGAATCCAGGACCTTGCAGACATAGACTGAACTATTTACAAGCAGCTGACCTTCCCTCTGAGACGTGTACTCAAGTACTGCACTGAGACAGTTAGTTTCATTCCATGTCTGGGAAGAGATTACTGTGGTTGTCGGTGGTTGTATTCTGGATGTGAGCCTGCAGCCTCGAGCTCACATGATGACCATCAGAGGAGGACTGGGAGAAGAACCAGAGACGACGGGACAGACACTGATGGATGGGGCCGGAGTCGGGAGGCAGCAGCCGGAGCCCCCCCCCCTCCCGCCTCAACCCTGTGGGAATACTTGGCTCATATTAACTCGCTCATTGTTGGGCCACACAGCATCCACAATGACTCCCTTTCTGTGGACGAGGGCGTAGTGGACTGGGCGGGCAGCCGGGCGGCCAGCGGGCCTTCACTGGGTCCTGTGTGCTGCGGCTCTGAAGCTGGGTCGGCCAGCAGGCGCACAGGAAAGAAACACAGAGACGGCGGATCCCATATCCTGGCTTCAAATGGGAGGACGCGGAGGGTCTAGATAGTGACTCTACTGACAGAGAGGGAGGAAATAGATGGAAGGAGGAGGAGGAGGAGAGCCGGGATCTGGGCCACATCTCTGTCTGATTGTCCCTGAGGGGCTGCCAGCAGCTGAACCAGACCTCTGTTCAGCCGCCATCGCTGCTGATCTGAAGTCAGCGCTGCTTCTTCTTCTCCCCCTCTGAGCTCTAATCTCTCTCAGTTTAGCTCGATGTCTTCCCTTCGCTTTCTCCCTCACACTGTCGCTCTCTGTCTAACCACTGTCCAATGACTGTGGAGAGGAGGCAACAGGTGTCTCGACTAAATAGTGAAAGGCTGCAGTCACTGGTTTTTGTCCCAAATTCAAGGATCTATGCAAAGAAAACGACCAGAGAGGAAATGCTGTCATTTGATTTTGAAGGTTTATGTGATAATGTTAAAGAGTGACCTCGTAGAAGTTATATCCCTAATGTTCACTTGCACTCAAAAATGCATGTAAGGGATGTCTTCACATTTTGTCTACCTCAGTCCTGATGTCTTGTTTATCCAAACCTCCTCGTTCTCATGCAGTTGAGGAATTAGAAGCACGTATCCACCACAATACACAGTGTCCTGAGGAATCTCTTCCTCTGTGTCCTTCTCTGAGACGTCTATTGTGTACGCAGGAACCAGTTCTTCACTCACCCTGACAGTTTATTTATTTGATAAAAGCATGTTCAGCATTTGAGGAATGTAAACATGCATGAGAGGCAACGAGCTAAAGGGACAGAATAAGAAGAAGAGGTGTCTGTCTCGTAGCAGGCAGGTGCAGAAAGTCCCGTCTCTGCACTTGGAGTCGGTGTACATGACAGTTTGACCCCCTCACCCTTCTCTGATTCACCGTCCCGTCCGGTCCAACCGGCATGTGCTCGGGGGTCACGACCCTGATACTTGGCACCCAGCTTCGGGGAGAATGACACTCTTGTTCAGAACCTGCCCCGACTTCAGATGCCAAGATGAGTCATCCAGAAACTTGACGACTTCAGCGTTGCACGGAGCTGTCATCCCCTCGAGCACATTCTCCTCCACAGACGTTGCAGCCGACTCGTTCGGCCAAAGTGTCGCCCTGATTAAACATCAACAAGGTTTTGGATGACGGGTTTTGTCCTCAAAACTTTGCATCCATGTGGAGATTATTCTAAGGCACATTTTGTAACAGCCACTGGCAAAACGCCCACTAATTACTAACTAACTACTGCTTCTACTAACATCGTTCGTGTACAGCTGCTATGGCTGGATCACCAGCTGAGACACGACCTGCCCTCGAGCCTGAGACCTGCACTGACAACAGTTAGTTTGTGGGAATTCAATTAATTGCAAATGTGTTTGTTAATGCTGAAATCTAAAATAAGGATGACTTCCTTTATCTTGAGGTTATGTTGCAGAGAGTTGTCTTAATAAATCTAGTTTTGATGCCTTTATTATCTCAGTTTATATTGTATACAGTAATACAAAAGTGTTTTTCACGTTTTTCATTCTTACTTCTGTCCTGTTGGTCATCTCCCATGAGGTTTATCTTGTGACCATTGACCCCCAGACTAGGAGCCTCTATGGCTTCCAGCGTAGCCACACATTAGAGACTGATAGCAGATCTGAGCCACGTGCAATGACAGTTCCTCCCTTGCCACAGCAACACACAACCTGCACAAAACAACCTGTAAAAAATACTTTTTCTGCATATTTTAACATTCCTGGATTTTGGTATATATTCAGATTCTCTCATGACTGTTCAGAATCAATGATCAATGAAATAACAGTACTGGATGGTTGTTGCAGTGGGTCTTTGCATGTGCAAAGTATTTGTGAACCGTGATGATGTGTCGCCTCCTAGTGGAAAATAAGTGTACTAGTTTTAAAAGTGAGTAAGTTAAAAGTGCAGTTCACTGTTTTACACCAGCTCTGAAAACTCAGTTGGCCTCTCACTGTGAGCGATGGTGCCAGAGGAAAAGCCAAAGGATCTTTAAGTATTTATTGATTTGGACTTTTATGTATGTTCAGTGGTAAAAGATGTTTGCAAGTCGTTTACTCTTTTACCTTTATCCCATGATTTAAAAAAAAAAATCTAATTTGGGAGTGGTCTCTTCTAAATGAATGGTTTGATAAATATGAAAATGGTATCACATGGCAGATCTCAACCGGACTGAACACCAGCAGATTTTGACATTTTTAACTAATTTATAGGCAGTAAGATAGTTTAGTCCAGTGGTTCCCATCCTGAGGGTAAGGGCCCCTCCAAAGGGAAATATTGGATAAATTTACCTCAGCTGAGAAGTTTAGAGGTGACTATACCCTAAAATAGTACTGAAGTACTGTACCTGAGTAAATGTACTGAGTTAATTTACATTACCAAAGAACAGTCATGGTAGCAGTTGTCCTTGTTGTAATTGGTTGTAGGGTTGAGGAGCAGAGGTACAGAAGCAAACATGTTGGTAGTAGCATTAACAAAGCTTTAATAGCAGCAGATATTGACATAGTGGAATCGAGTAAATAATGCTTATCTGAGCAGAAAAGGCCTGGTCCTCCTCCGCTGTAAGGGTCAACTCCGAACAAGGCCTCCATTGTTCAGCGATCAGTCAGTCAAGGTTCATTAGGAACAAACAGGCGGAAATGAAACTTTGAAAACTGAACGACTGATTCTGCAGCGTTTCAGTTGTCGACCTCTGCGACCTCTTCAAAAACACCCCGGTGGCATCTGTGCACGACTCCTATGAGTGAATGAACACTAAATGTAAAAGTCGTTAAGTGTTCATTCACATCAGCAGTAAACACCATCTCTGTTTTCCTGGATTAGGGCTGTCATATCTGCTAAGGGTGGACCTCAGTGTCAGCAATAAAGATGTGAAAAATTAACTTTACGTTTATCGAGGTTTAACAAGGTCAATATCCACCGTATTTGCAGGATTAGGGAGCTGATGTTCTGCGTCGCTCTGCTATAAAAGAAGATGACGTGTGGCTTCACGAAGAATCACATTTCCTGCCTGAAATGAAGCGGTGAAGGTAAAGGAACGACACCGGCTCCTGATGCTCCTCACGCCGACTTTGTGTTTCCGTCTGACTGTTGGTTTGTTTCAGTCTGCAGGTCGTTCGGGGACATGGCAGCGGTGAAGTGCATCCTGGGTCTCCTGCTCCTGCTTGCACTCTCAGCCTGGATTGAGGCGGCGGTAAGTACGCAGCCGGAGCTTTCAGTCGGGCGCCTGATCTTCAGGTTCCTTCCATCAACCATTGAAAGTGATTTCATCAGGACACATTGACGACACATTTGTAGCCAGAGCAAAAAAGTTCTATCTAAAAGTTCCATCTTGTTCTTGTTGGCTTAAAAGTTGAGGTTAAAGGTTCACTTTGATCTTGTTGACGAAACAATCTCAAACCAAAGGTGCATTTTTGATACTTTTGTGGACATATTTTATAATTGTAAAATTCACAAAAAGTCGATAATGTGTTGCATAAAAATTTTAATATAAACAAATATAAATGGACAAATATCTAATAACTACTCACAGAATATGCTCAAGACAGTAAAACCTATAAATCCAAATGTAGACATTTTGAGGCTTATAAAAAATAGAAAATTCTAATTATTCTGGAATATTGTTTAGTGGCAACCTGGACCATAAAGTTACTCAGATCATATTATAGGCAAGACAAATTATCTGTGCAGCACAATTCATACACCAAAGACAATTTTACTGACTTCATTTCACCAGAATAATTCACTCAACAAAACAATTACAACATATAAAACAGTGGGTACAGGCACTGGTGTCCAGATTTCAGTTAAAAACTAAAAGTACTTTACACCTGAACTTTTAAAGAACTGACTATTGCTACACAAATTGTTTCCATCAGATGTGAGATATTAATATTTTCTCCTCTGTTTGATGACACGACAGAAATGCCGTCACTCTCTGTTTGCAGGTTGTGAAGAAAGATCTGAGTGACGACAACAGCGATGAAGATGAGGGAGACCCGAGCGTCACAGAGCAGCTGGAGAAAGTAAACCGCAACCTCAGTAAGACACAGTGACTCGATATATGACTGGGTCTCACGCTGTGAGCTTTTAAAGGGCCACAGCTTGTCCATCATTTGTTTCTGATTTCACTCATGTCCTTCAAACAGAGCTGGGTTACATGGTTGAAATCGTCACTGTACGAACCTTTTCCACCACAGACGTAGTGAAGAACTGACAGTGAACCAGTGTGAAGAAGGACCCTGAAACTAAAGCAGCTACATGGAATTCAGTCGTCATTAACTTCAGTATTTTAACCTGTTTCTGCTCAAAATGTCTTGAAAATTGCCTTTTATGACCCAGAACCCTCAAAAAGTGACAGCAGGATTTTTTTCCCTGAAATTCTTCTGCATTATCTTCCAATACTTTTGCGTTCCCTTGCATTAAGTTTTGCTCTCTCTTGATCCAAAGAGACTGAGCTGTATTATGATATAGTATCATATTATACCGTAAACTGATTGGACTGTTTAACTCTTTGCAGTTGCTCGATACAGTTTGGCTGTTGTGTTCTTATTCATTTTCATCTCTGTAACATCATGTACTGTCATTTCTGATTGACTTCACACTTATTTCTCCCTTTCACTCTCTGCAGATCTTAACCGAGATGGTACGAAGACAAACGATGGCGCTGCTGTGTCCCATCATCGCACCCGGAGGAACACCAAACCCTGCATCCTGCCTGACTGCACGTGGCCCAGATCCACTGATGGCAAAGTTTATATCCCCTATGTCATCACTGATGACTACTGTAAGGACCTCCATATGTTCCCCTGTACTCTGTCACAGTGATTCATTGTGTAAATGTTGGTGTTTTCTCCTCCAGCTTCTCAGGAGCTCGACGTCATCAAGAGAGGCATCAACTCCTTCTCCTACTCCACCTGCATTCGCTTCATTCCTCGCACCGACCAGAGGGACTTCCTCTACATCCAGTCTCTGACCGGGTACATAGGGGATGAGGCTTGTTCATATATATTATAACTGTACCTTCAGTATGTAAACAGCTATGTTTAAAGGTGTCTTGCTGAATGACGGATGAACCACCGTTGATGAACTAATCCAACATCTGTGCAGATGCTACTCCTACGTGGGCCACCAGGGGAACAACCAGACGGTGTCTCTGAGCACTCAGGGCTGCGTTTACTTCGGAATCGTCCAGCACGAGCTGCTCCACGCGCTCGGCTTCAGCCACGAGCAGTGTCGCTCCGACAGGGACCGGCACATCCGGGTCCTGCCGGAGAACATCATCACAGGTAGACGGTGATGATGAGGAGGCGGAGAGATGCCTGACAGCCACTGTGCTGGGTCCCAAACATCAACAGTGAACTGAGCATGTGGACATGTGGAGTAATTTTGACTGTAGATACTGAACCTGAATCACCTTCGATGAAGACACAGTCCTCATGTCCGTCATTCACTGACTTTTGTTTTGTCTTTAACTCATCCAGAGAGAAATAGCTTCAAACCGACTGTGACTCACATGTTACTTCACAGATTCAGATTTTACAAACAAAACTTATGATCAACTTAACAAAGCGTGAGATTAAACAGATTAAACCACCCAACAGAATATGACATTTGTTGACCAATATGAAAATGTTGCTGACATGTATCAGCATTAATTTGATACTTAAGTACATTTTGAGACTTATAGAGTATTTGTACACAGTGTTATTGCTTCTTTCACTGAAGTACAGGATGTTAATGCTTCTTCCACCGCTGCAGGTCAGGATTACAACTTCGATAAGATCGACACTCTGAACCAGGGGACTCCGTACGACTACAGCTCTGTGATGCACTACGGCAGGTCGGTTTCACTTCCACCTCCAATTCATTCACATCTCTTGCATTTTAACCATCTAATGTTCACCGTCATCCCTCTGTGCATCCAGCTAAATGGCTTCTAAAAAGTTCTTCATTTAACTAAATAGATCATCAGCATCCTCGTCCTTTAAGGACCAAAAGCTCTGTGTTGTATTTAACATCACTACCTGAGCAGGAAAAATTCCAGTTTAAAATAACAGCGGTCGTCTCCTGCATTAAGGCTGGCTTTCTCCAAAGACAACCACAACCCCACCATGGTGGCTGTTCCAGACCCCAAAGCCGTGTTCGGCATGGCCAGGAGGATGAGCCGGAGCGACATCAACCGCGTCAACCTGCTGTACTGCGGGAGCTAGTCCTCAGGTCCATTTACACCGAAGTGTCTCCGACCAACATTCGTTTACTGATGTGAGCGTCTGTAGGAGGAGAAGGTCGTTACAGAGGGTTCAACATCTCACCACCACGCTGGGATCAATCATTTCAGTCATAATTCCTAATTATTTATTCTGCTGGCTGAATGCGCTCTCGTGAAAGATGCCTTTGAGAATCTATTTCACTCCATTCTCTGGTTGTTTTTTCTTCCTAAACAAGAAAAGTCTGGATTTATGTGAGTGAAGGATTCGTTCGCTCAAAGGCCCAATTCACTTTAACCAATAAATATTCATTCATTCATGAAACATATCTGATCGTCGTCTCATTATTTAAAAAGCTATTTTCTCATGAATAAAATATTAATAAATTATTATATTTTTAAATCATGATTTACACAGTTTTATAGTTTTACTGAAATAATTTTAGTCATTTAGCCGATGTTTCTGTAAAAGTGAGGAAGTTAAATTTCTGTGTTCATGGATAAACTGTATCTGACCTATTTGTTTGCCTTGACTTTAAAGTCAAGTTGAATAGTTTTGGCGGGTTTTGCAACCAGATTCTAAAATGTCACTGAGCAGACAAAAAAAATTTTAATCGATCTGTTCTTAGTTGAACCCAGGAAGAAACTCAGGTGGACGTCTGACAGGAAAATTAAAATAAAATTCAGCCAAACATTCTTGTTGATCCACATTTTTTTGGAACACAAAATACAAAACATTACAAACAAGCATGCATGAAAAATAACTCACCTGTAACACCTGGACCGATATCTAACATCCACAATGTCACAATATCTCAGTTTACAAGAAATAACAACTGAGGCCACATTAGTGAGTTTAAACAGAATTTAATCCAGATAACAATCATTCTTCTAGATTGCTGAATTGTGGACAATGACAATAAAAGAAATGTGTAAAACACTCTTTACAAACGAGTGTCTGTGCTGACTTGCTGTTTGATGACAGACTCGCAGTCGCAGGGTGTTCCCTGGTTCAGACTGTTGATCTCGTCGACTCCCAGACTGAGGAGAGAGCAAACAGGCCGAGCATTGTATCAGCAGCGAGTGTGGAAGTGCTGCTATGTTTCCACAGCTTTAATTACTCTGAGCCGTGCCAAGACTTGATCACATGTGTTTCCACTGCGCCTTCAGACGAGGCCGACTCCTCCTCCGCACCAGGTGTGTCTGTAGCTCCTGACTGAGGCTTTGTGGTTTAGAGTTTCACCACCATGAGCCTGTCCATACCTTCACCTTCATTTTTAAAAGTCTGTCTCAGTATGGTGACAAAGTGAATCCACAATCTTGACGTAAACAAGTGTGGCGTTGGATGAGAGCTGTTCCTGGGGACAAAAATAATCAGGGAAATTTGAGAGATATTCAGAGATATAAATAAACCTGTTGCAGCTGATAAGACTATTTCACCTTGATGGCAGATGCTTTTTCCCATAATGCTGTTTCCCAAAGAGTCTGGAGCGTGTCACAGGGAAAATCTTTATTCTATTCTGGCTAATTATAATTAGTTTAGAATAAAAAACAATACACAGATTATTTACAGCTACAGGGACGGTTCATGTTAGACAACTAAAACACACATTTGGGGAAGATTGTGGTTATGAGATAAAAACTCTGTGATCGTGACCTGCAAAATCCTCCAGTGTGATTCCTCCAAGGACACTGGACTGTCATAAGACGTCTAGGCTGAACTCATTAACAAACTTGAGCTTACTTGGCTTGTAAATGCAAAATGATAGAGGGAACCAGACTGGTGCAGTTCTATGGAAAAATAAAGGGAATGAGGTTCACAGCTGATAGGAAAACTCACCACAGCATCACCTTGCACATTCCCACAATAAAGTGTAGTTGGAAGGAATAGTGAGATTTTTCATTCAACCTGGTTTTTAGATGTGCTGCTGTATCTTGTTGGTGATTGTGCATCCTAAAAACTACAAATACTCTCTACATATGACACTTCTTCTTGTCATAAGGGCTTTTAAAATGTCCAGATTTGAATTTGAGGTTCAGTTTATTTGATAGGGATGATGCATTTTAGCATAGTTCCATTAAAGAATGTGAAGCTGCAAAGAGAGATTTGTTTGGTTTGGCTTTCACATGTACGGCCTGTTTTCAGCTTTGCGATGATGCATTTTGAAAGAGTTGATTCAGCTTCAGAAGCAGGAGAATTATTTTCTCAAGCCATAAAGAAATACTTTTTTATATTGAAATATCTGTAAAGTAACTAAAGCTATCAGACAAATGTAGTGGAGTACACTATTCACCGCTGAGATGAAGTGGAGCAGGATAAAGTTGGATAAAATTGACTCAAGTACAAATAGTTTGGACTTAAGCACAGTACTTGAGTAAATATACTTAGTTACTTGGGCCATTAATCATCATTATCCATCATTATTGTCTCATTTGCAGAATCATTTACACACTGACGTGAACTCAGATATGAACTAAGGAACGTTTGACATATGATCCAGCAGCTACAGTGATGAAGACAAACCTCCATCATGTGCCTCTGCTCTGTCGTACTGATAAACATCCCTGTACGTCGTGTCAGTGGAGACCTCACGATGAGTTCAGACAAAACTTTTAGAAAGTAAGTACACGATCAAATGAGATTACGACTCAGTGGAGCTGAATGTTTAAATGCAAATTTATTGACATGGATTAAATCATATAGAATTTACTGCTGAGTGCTTTGATTCAGTGATTGAAAGAATGAAGGCGACATTGATGATGATGATGATGATGATGATGATTCTCTTCCTCGAGCAGTCAACTCATTCACACCTGTTTAAAAAGAGAAAGTTAAAGGAATGATTAATCTACAGGTTTATCTTTTGAACTCAGGAATGCCGAACAATCCTTGAACTAAACTGTCACGTAATATAATTAGAGCGTGTTGTGATAGTTACGTTCGGCTGCTCAGCACTGGTACAGCCTGTTGACCCTGGTGATGTCGGTCTGGCTCATCTCGGTGGCCATGCCGAACTGAACGCTGGAGTCGGGGATGGCCACCAAGGTGGGCTTGTTGTTCCTAGAGAAAGCCAGCCTGAAAAACGCAAAATCATTCATGAGCGAGGGACGAGGGCGAACAGATGAAGAGCAAGATGTGGAAGGAAACAAACAAAACAGGAAGCGTGAAATCAAAACCATAAAAACAATGACATCAAAATTTAAACTTGATCTGCTTGCTGCAATATTTTCATTGTGAAACTAATTATTTTCTTCAAATTTTAATGATTGATTTAATGATTGATTCCTTATAAATAGTTTTTAATGTTGTGCACATTCAGTTCAATAATTATTTGTCACAACGATGAAGACACATAATTATCACAATAAATAAAGATAAATGTCACAGATGATTGAAGAATAAAATAATTCCTGACATTTCAGTCCTGCACGGGCTCTCGGTTGTGTTGATTCTCCACCACAAAGACCGAAGCTGTGCGAGTGTGTCTTTTGTTCGACCTACTTGTGGTAATGCATGACGGAGCCGTAGTCGTAGCTGGTGCCCAGGTTCACAGTGTTGACCTTGTCAAAGTTGTGCTCTTGTCCTGGAGAAGAAAACCGAATTATCATGAGATCCGTCTGTGTCTGTGCTCAACATTCATGTCTTGTCTCATTCTTCTCAAACACCATGTATCTAAATGTCTTTTAACTGAATTGAATATGAATTGTGGTTTTTTTAACCTCATATTAATGTATTGATGCCTGAATCCAATCAAACACTTTTACGTATAATATCATTTAGGAACAGTTTGGGGATAGATTCTTATTTGCTTTCTCGTGTTCCTCAAGTTTTTTTCTTCATCTTATTTCACTTCCAGCTCTTCTTGGTTTTAGTTGATTCATCTGCTTAAATTCTTCATTGCTTGATTTATTCCTGAGGATTTCTAAAAATGCTTCCAAACTCGTATTTTGTGGCGTCTCGGATCTTTTGTCCATTTTTTTTTTTACCTGGCAATATTGTAAATGAGCTCTCTACTCTAATGTATTTCCCAGTTAAGAGAAGAGATGATGCTGATTTCTTTAAAACTGACAGGTTGTAGCTTCATATTTAAAGGATTGGTATCGATCGGCTCGCCTGACCTTTGGGGAAAAAAATGAATGAGCCTGTTTCCCCAAAGGTCAAACTACTCTTTTAATATCTTCTTATCCCTCCCTTGTAAGTCAGGCCTCCTTCATCCTCCAACATCCTTCAGTTCAGTTGTTAACCCGCCCACCGGGGGTGATGTTCTCCTCCACGACACGGATGTACCGGTCCCGGTCGGAGCGCGTCTGCTCGTGGTGGAAGCCCAGAGCGTGGAGCACCTCGTGCTGGACGGTGTCGTGGTAAACACAGCCTGAACGGGCCAGAGACAGATCCTGTCCGTAGTTACGACGGCCGACGTAGGAGTAGCACCTGCGACAGTTCAGGACAGTTCTCAGCCAGGTTATCGCAAGAAAGAAAATTCCTCAACAGAATCTCCTAGAAATCAGGCTACATCATATACATTTAGATTTTGATTAACATAATGAAGACGTTTTTTTCTGGCAAGTTGCAAAAATGTAAAATGTTGACCGACAACTTATTTCATTTGTTTTCCACCAAAATATCTATTTGCCTTTAATCATCTAACCAGCAATTCTGATTTTGTCACAATATTATTGGGAAATCTGTTTAGTAGCCTACTGTATAATTGTTGCTAACAGAAAACGTGCCAGCTAGAACAGCTCGAGACGTCAGTGTCTTCTACTTGTGATCTACATGCTCACCCGTTCAGAGACTGGATTTTGAGGTAATCTCTCTGGTTGGTGCGTTTGACAAAGCGGATGCAAGAGAAACCGTGGAAGGACTGCAGACCGCGCACGATGATGGAGACCTCACGAGAACCTGGAAAAGGAAAATCATTTTAAAACTGACACTACATTATGTACAGGACATTTCATAATGATCAGTGTATTGACACATTTTGCAACTGTGCAGAGGAAACGTTAAAATATTCAGTGTAAGACACAGTGATTGGAAATTCCCAAGTTTTAAATTGATTGGTTTCTTCTTCCATCTATGAATTAACACTAGACAACAAAAGAAAGTTATTAACATTGTTAATAATGAGCTCAGATGATTGGTTACAGTTTGAATTATGAGTGGCTTTTCCTTCTCCATCAATTCAAACCATTCAAGGAAGAAAAAAAGACGGATTGGACCTTTAAGAGCTTCATCATGAGCCACTCACTGAAGGCGCTGGAGAGGGTGTAGGGCACGTAGACGAGGCCGTCGCTGGACTTGGGCCACAGGCAGCCGTAAGATGTGCAGGGGTCGGCGTTTCTATGAGCCGGGGACACGTAAGCGATGTCGCCCTCGATGTACGGCTCGCCGGGAGAACGGACTGAGACACACGAGGGGATCAACACAAGAACGTTTGTCACCAGTTCATGCTCGGCCTTCAATGAGATCTCAGGACTCAGAAGACTTAGAGGTCACGTCCTCGATGTTGGGAAGTTAAAAGAATAAATGTAACACACCTGCAACAATTTGTAGGTAGCAACTTTAAGACTTTACATATTGACTAAAACTTAGCAGAATTTAAAATTTCATACCTGAACATAATAAATATGAAAAATACATTTATATATTTTAAAATAACTCCTTCCTTTTTTTTTTTAACACTGGGCGCTAATTTCCTGATAAGGAAGAGGAAGCAGATCATCTTGGATCAGAAATCAAACTTTATGAAAATCCTCACCACGATTCCTGTTGGCTCTCTCAATCTTCTCTGAAGTACTCAGCTTGGTGGCCTTTGGGAAATTAATTGAGATATTAGTTTATTATATATCAAGAAATGACACTTTGATGAAGACAGTTAAAGGTCACTTTTAAAATTTTAGCATCAATATCTTTGTAAACAAACACTCATGATATTATGTTTGAATCAAAAAACACAGCAAACTTACAGAATCAGGTGTTTTCCAGAAATTATATATAAAGAAAAAAGGAGACAGAGAAACACATTTAGACCAAAACACTTGATTTTGTGCCATTTCATACTTCTACTCCACTTCAATCCAGAGGAAATGCTCAACTTTAATTTCACAGATATACTTTTGAAGAATAAAAAAACAATGTCAGGAGTTTATCGATGTATTATTCAAGATGCAACCGGTGGTTGAACTCGTTTGGCAGCGTCCAGTCGCAGCTTCTTGCTTTGCTTCTGATGTCTATGAGCTGTTGAAAGACATTTCTCTTCTAAACAACACTGAAAAATAGTGTCATTGTAGAACTTCTGGAAACTCACCTCCTCAGCCCAAGCTGAGACGGCCACCAGGACCACAAGACCCAGAATGCACTTCACTTCCATGTTGAGAAATTACCTGCAGCAAGACACAAACAGCTTCACTTTCCTGTAATTACAAATCTGATTTTTGTCACCTCGGTTGGTCAAAAAACAGCATAGTAAAATAGTGAGAGAGTGTGAATGATACTCACTGCGACCTCTGAGGGAGCGAACTAGGGTGAGCGAACGATGCAGCATCACATTATAAAGCATCAACTGCACCGGAATAAAACCCTTTTAAGGTCATTCAGGACCGAGATAGATGAAACAGAGTGGAAATATTTCACCATGATGCCACGTTGCATAGTCCCAAAATAAGAGCCTTGTTAATCTTATTTGATTTGGACCAGACACGTGGCCTGAAATATCCCCCGTCAACAGTCAACAGCTTCGTCACATTTCACTGAAACAGCAAAAGCAATACAATAAAATTTCATCTTTAACAGTTTGAAGATTAAGATCACTACTGTCTACACACTGCACGTGAGCCGAACGCTTCGTGACTTTCGAATGGATTCACTTGTCACATACATTTACACACACACAGACACGTGCACAGTCTGTTTTATCAGTGACCTTGATTTTTTTTAACACATTTGTTTGTAACTGTTTTAATTTAAATTTAACGACCTGAACAGAGACAGAGGCTCCAAATTCACTCAGACGTCTCTTTCGTTACTTCTCAGTCCCAAGGCAAACTAAAAAAATATATCTTTTTTCTTGATGTAATGTGTTTATTTATTTATGAATTACTGTTTATTGAGGGGTGAAGTTGCAGGTCTACAGAACATAACTGTACACACTATGTTTTTTTGCTGGCATTGGTTGCAGATGGACGAAGAAAGCTCATGAGCTCATTCATCTCTGGTCTCTTTGTTAATCAGCTCAAACTCAGACTCATGCAGCTGTTGAAGGTGACTCATCCTATTTTGCACAAACCAGTTCTGACTATCTTCAAAATCTGGGTTTTTCCATGTTACATTTTGTAGTGAGTTCTTGGCTTAAGAAGCTGACAGGTGTATCCAGGAGAGAGAAGAACGGAGGATCTGATTGGCTGCAGCCAAAGTCCCAAAACCTTGACTCATGATTTATGGGTGTCGGGTATATAGATCCAAAGATCTTGTGCAAGTTCCGGAATAAAAAGCAAAACAAAACAACGTGTAAGATAAAATATTCCTTTATTAGTCCCACAACAGGGACATTTACAGACAGTGGTGCAATACTCCATTCACTGTGCAATACTCCATTCACTGTGCAATACTTCATTCACTGTGCAATACTTCATTCAATTCAATGTGCAATATTTGGTATTAAGTATTTCATATTTCATATTTAATCAAATACGCAAGGTCTCATTTCTTATCTCAACACTGGTCACATATTTCATATTTCATATTCATATTTGCAAATTGTAAATTAGCCTCATGTAAATTTATGAATATGTACTTTTTTTGTTTGTTTTACTATTTAACTGTTTCTATCCCCTTTGCTGCTGTAATACGTGATTTTCCCCACTGTGGGATGAATAAAGGTTTATCTTATCTTAAAAGTCAGGCAAAAGATCTGCACACTGATGATCAGCTCGCAGTAAGTTTAATTAAACTAAGCTACTAATTAATCATATTTATTAAACATAAATATGATACATTAATATCAACAGATATTTGCTCTTTAGAGGGACAATTAAAAGATATTTATATTAAAATCTACAAAAGACGAGTGGAATCATTTAGAGGAAAATGTTTGTACGGTATCACCACTTACAAAAAGGTCAAAATCTAAGCTGTCAGGTGAGAGGAAGTGTCAGCGGTGCAATCAAACCTTTATCTCCAGTTTGTGTTTACCGAGCTAAAAATATCTCCTCAGTCTGACTGACAAAGTAACAGCAGCAAAAATAGAACGAAGACATGATGCTAATGACATTTTTATTTACATAAGCAGAAAATCTTAAACTGTCTCCAGGAGGCCTTTTTTTTTTACAACAGATATTTTGACATAATAATGATAATGATAAACATATCTGGCTCTTTAGCTGCTGGATGTTCAACCAGCTCGTCTCTAACGTCGTCTGTTTGCTGCAGGTTGTTCATACTGAGTTTATTAGATTTATTTTTGTCATGGATGCTGGAATAAAAACACTAATGTACCCGAAAACTAAAATTCTGCAGCTTTTGACACTTTCATGACTCAAACTTCAGATCAAGAACATTTGGTTCAAAAGTGCACGAAACAACAAGCGAGGCTTTAAAGTTTGAAGGTTTATTTTCGATGCAATATCTCAGACTGTATTAAAGAGTGAGAAAGGACTTTAAGCAGCCGGTTTCCTGTGTTTGTTGGCATCATGTCATCAGATCAGAGTCGTTTCCATCACCTGTTGGAAGAACAAACGGAAACGTGTTAGAGGCGACAAACCCACCTGTGCATTTTCTGATGAGTCACCACAAACCGAACATTAGATAAAAACAGGGAACAGTCAACAGAACCGCAGTGTTTTCTTACTGTTTAACATTGATACAGGATGTTCACTCTGGCGATGTCGTTCGGGCTCATCTCGCCGGATGTGCCGAATTCCACGTTGGGGTCGGGGATCGGAACCATCGTGGGCAAGTTGTTCCCCGAGAAGGCGTATCTGCAATTATGAAGAGAACAGGAGGTTGAACTATTTGTAGTTCATAGGTTAGCCTCTGTTGTTCCGACTTATTTGAAACATATTCATTCACATTCTGTTTCATTTACGTTTCACACAGCCTCACAACTTTTTTGGAATCGTAGTTGTATATTGAGATATTGTGATGAGGGTAATGTTTTATTCCGAAATCAAGGGGAGGGTCCGAAGAGAATTTTGACAGCACTGAAATTAAATATAAGATTCAGCCCTTCACTAACCTGATCATTGTCAGCACTGTCAAACATTAGTGCACAAAGTTATACGAACAAACGGCTATAAAATCAAAGCATGTTTATCTAGATGTTAAATGAAGCGCAGCTCAGTCGACCTGTGGTACTGCATGACAGAGTTGTAGTCGTAGGGGGTGTTCAGGTTCAGGGTGTTGATCTTGTCGAAGGCGTACTCCCAACCTGAGAGGAAAGAAATCACAAGCAGGTTGTAAACTGTCTCTGAGTGTGTCTGTTCAGATCTTTGAACTAATGATCAATCGTCAGATCATCGAGAAATTAGTTTGATTAGGATTTGGGTAAAAGATTTTGATTAGTGCTAAATTGCAAAGATTAGCCGATTAATTGAAAGAAAATTAATAACTGATTAATCTAATCAAAAAACAATTTTTGGCCTCTCAGATGTCAGAATTTGAAGCTTTTCATTGTCATATATGGTAGAAACTGAATATCTTTGAGTTTTTGATTGTTGGAATCTGTTTCAACAGTCAGTTTGAAAACTTGAACTGTGGGAAATAATAATGGTGAGTGGGTATTTGTTTTTTTACCATTTCATAGACAAAGTGATGATTAACTGAGAAAATAATCAGCATATTAAACAATAATAAAATCCTAATTAGTTGCACCAGTTTAGAACAACATTACAATCATTTTAATGCTGTTTGTGAGTGGAGGCCGGATTACAGACCGGACTCTATGTTCTCCCACAGGATCCGGATGTGCTGGTCCCTGTCAGAGCGGCACTGCTCGTGGTTGAAGCCGAGGGCGTGGAGCAGCTCGTGCTGGACGGTGTCGTGGTAAACGCAGCCTTGACGGTCCAGAGACAGCGTCTGGGAGTAACCACGGCGACCCACGTAGGAGTAACAGCTGCATTGGTTCAATGAAAAATAGTCACAATCAAGTTTCTCTGTGTGAACCACCGAAATTTCAAATGATACAATTGAATAAAACTTGATAATATATGTGAAGCAAGTTAGTTAGTTCTTCTGAAAACAGCTGTGATTTGAACGTACAGTCCTGTGTGACAAAACTATTTTTATTTTTGTTGCTTTGTACCCTTCAGCAAATTAGCTTCAGGTTCATGACTATGACTAAAAATTATGAAAAACCCACTGAAATCTATTTCAAATTCTTGTTGAGATACAAAAGATTTCAAAAGATCCCAAACATGTCTGATATTGACTAAAATAATGCACCACACATCCATTTTCATTTTGACAAAAGCTAATGGGGCAGTTATTAAAACACGCTGTGATATGATTCACGATGTTACTTTCTCTTTAAAGGGAAATATAAAAGATAAAGATGTTTTTAAGAAGGTTAAATATATTTTGCTACCCATTATCTTTCTTAATGCACAATGTTCGTTACCCGCTGTCGGACTGGATGTTCAGATAGTCTCTCTGGTTGGTCCGCTGGACGAAGCGAATGCAGGTGACGTCGTGGAAGGACAGCAGCCCGCGCTCGATGATGGAAAGCTCACGAGAGGCTGAGGAGACACATGTGATCAGCACAAGCATCTGCAGTCAGCGTTATGTGATCTGACAGACGGGACGACGCTGTTTGTCTGATGGGGCGACGCTAAGGTGAAGGTTGGGTTGGTTGCACAACTTGGTTCAGGGAACAATCTTGGTTTGGATGAAAATCGGTTTGTTCAGATCAGGAAAACAAAGTTGAGAAATGACTGTGGTCATGGTTTATTGGTTTATTGATTATTGGTCATAATGCCCACAGCCACTAGAGGGCGCTGTCACTCAAACATAACAAATGTCGGATTGTTGTACTGATGCTGTCGTTCTGATACGACAGTTTCTCTGCAGCACATACACGTTTATTAACACCTGTAATGTTTGTCACTTTGCAGTTCGTCTGGAATCTGTTCATCTGTTTTTAGTGATTTAAAGTCTGTATTTCAAAAGCAAAATAAAAATAAGAAGGGAGAGGATAACAGTTGAGATGATGCTGCTGGATAAAAATGAGTGATCTGGTTAGTGCAAAGTCCCAATTTTTTCAAGAAGGAAAAAAAAACAAAATTAAGGAAAAATAATCTATGTCAAACTGAAAAATGTAAAACTGAACAAGAAACTTTTCATAAAAGTGTGTTTTCACTCTCTGATCAGAGAAATGAGAATGAATGCAGAGGAAGAACCTGATATCCATCAAACACAGATTTCACCTCCAACCAATTTTCATTCATCTGCTTTTGGAGAACTTTTTAAAACAGCTTCATAATGAAAGCTGTCAAATTTACACTAGTTGATGTTATTTGAAAAAGCACATTTTCTCCCTCTGTGGCTCCACATTAGTCAAATCTATTGGTCGACTATATTAATAACATTTTTTGGGAAACGACTTCAGGAAGGACTCGGTGACTTACTGTAATGTGGGGCGATGACGTAGGGCACGTAGACCTTTCCGTCGCTGGATTTGCCCCACATGCAGCCCTGGGAAGTGCAGGGGTCAGCGTTTCTCCCATTTTCATTGTCATAGGCGATGTCATCCATGACGAAGGGCTCTCCCGCCGAACGCACTGCGAGGAGGACGTTAAATATCACCATAGAAATGAATTAGCTCATCTCCCTTAAACATCTATCAATGTATTATTAGAAAGTTTGACTGGGGTTATGCATTAAATCTGTTTCTCATGTGGTCATAATTAAAAACATAGACCGCCATCAGTAATGAACACTGAGGTGTTGCAGACAAAGTGATGTTCAATAAAGCCAACACACTGAAATGATGAACTTTATTAATGATTTTATTCTTATGAGGCTGAAGACGTCTTATTGTTTGATAAGTTCGGACGTGAATGTCGTCTTACCAACATCCTTGTTTGCCCTCCACAGACGCTCAGAGACAGACAGATCCTAGATCAGGGAGATGAGGATGTTTGCACAATGAAACTGTTCCTGTCTGCATCAACATCAGGATTCAGTGGCTTTCATAGTGATTCTACTCTCATGTTACATCAGACAAAGTTCATTTGTGTGTCAATTAATTCAGTCAAACACATCATGGACCAAGGACAACTTCCGATTCAATTATCCCTGAAGCTGCTGGAAAGAGTTTGTGATCAAATTATACACATTCCCTTTGAATTCATCAAATGTTTCTCAGTGTCCTTGTTAAATAGATTAAGATTAAAGAACGGATTAAATGAAAAACAGATGTCACACAGCAAAAGTAAATGACACGTTCAATCCTCCTTCGCACGTATCCTCACCTTCTCTTCGGCCCGGGAGCGGTCGGCGAGCACGAGGAGGACGAGGAGGCTGAGCGTGTGTTTGAAGGAAGCCATGTCAGCAGCCTGCAGGTGAGCAGTGTGAACACCTGGCTGCTGCTGTGCTCGCTGTTTATAGCCTGAAAACACCCACCGCTCTGCTCAGTGATAACACGCTCATTGCCTTGAGAACATGCTGCTGATTCCCACCTTGACTGAGCTGAATAAAATCAGCTCGTTCCGGAAAATCTTTGTGAGACCGACGGCCCTCCGGACACCTGCCCAATGTTGATGGACGCGTAACCGATCAACCAGATTTCCTTTTGTTGTTACCAAAATACAGAAGCATCTCAGAAAAATATTTTATTTTCTTATTCACATTTTCTACATCTTTCAACAGTCTACTGGTCAACATTGTTTATGGACTGTCAAGAAATGAATAAAAGTCATGAAATGCAGTTCAGCATACACACTGAAAAAAAGAGCTGTGAGACAAATTCTACACGTTCATCTGTGTATGTAAATTAGAAATCATTACGTTCATGCTTCAAAGACAACACACACACTGGATTTTCAAAATAAAGCTAAGGAAGCAAAAAAAAAAAGTGAGAACTTGTGGCTTATCTTCTGTTAGACCTCTTTGAGCAGAAGGCCGTAAGGACGGATGGCCCTCTCTACCTTCTTTTCCTCTTCTTTGTTCGTTGTTGCTTTCTTGATGCGAACCAGCCAGTACTTGCCGCCATTGTGGAACTCCCTGTACTTCGGGTTGATCCGATTCTGCAGGATCACGTTGTACGTCTTGCCCGTCTTTTTGGAGGTGAATGTACGGCTGTAATAAATGGCTTCGTCGATGTCCGGAGTGGAATAAATCCCCCTGCCGTACACCTCACCTGAGCCTGGCTGCAAGTCCAAAAAAGAAGAAGAAGAATTGATCAACTTTTAACCAACTAATCAGTTCTTCCTCACACAATTACATTTTACCATTGCACTATATTATACTGTGATTCTAACACACACACTCATTTCAGATTTTTTTTACAGCCTGTCTTCATACTACACTTACAATACTTTTTATTACCTCTTATCATTTCTCAGATTTTCACTGATTGAGATGATCTTAAGCTTATTCTTTCCAAATATGCAGTCTTTATATAATACAATATATAATAAACACAAAGAAACACAAGGAATTTACTCGATGGATTCACATTTTGCATCCATCGAGCACTGTGGATTTTGACGTCGAGCTCTTACAGTGACGTCAGGCTACAAAGAGATTATTCATGCTCAGTATGAACAGCAGCAATATTTACAGCTTCCACTCTTTCAATGTGCAAATGGACACGTGAGGATTGTAATCGGACAGACTTTGAATATTTGTTTCCTCTTGATCTACTCTCCAGTCAGTTAGTGCTAATGTCAGACTACTACTGAATAAATTCTACTTCCTGTAATGTCTTTAATTACAGTTGTGTCACATCTTACACTCCGTACACTGAATATATGTCTTCACATGTGTTCCAGCTGTCATGATAATGAATATAACAACCTTGAAGCGTCCTTTGATGATGCCTTCAGCACCTTTCTTTGACGTCCCATGGTAGGACACGGGCCACTCTCCGTCCACTGACTCTGTCTCACGGTCTAAATTCCCCAACCAGGTATTGTCACCATACTTATCCAGGACCTGAGACAAAACAAAACTTGCATTAGTCATAAATATTTAGATGTTCAGCCAACCCAACAGTGGTCACTGCAGCAGGAGGAAGGAGAACTCCACAGATTTCACACATCAACATCTACTCGCACAAGTCAAGTTGCAGGCGCCGGGTGAATGAATGAATGATTCATTCAGTCTCTCAGGCCAACAGTGTTACAAGAGTGACATGTCAAATTTGGCATTCTGACATGATTAATTGAATTTCGGCAAATCACTTCAGCAGACACAATTTATCATTACTATGTGTAATCAGACGTGGTCCATGGGTCCCTGCAGCCCAAAGCCAGATTATGTTAAAGCTCATATTCCGTATTGCAGATTGCTGATTTAAAGTCAGACAAAAAGAAGCATATTCACCTTGAGGGCAAAACGGTACCAACCACAAGGGCGTTCATACACCTCTCCACCTCTGTAATAAGTCTTTGAGTCTTTCAAATCGGTGAAGTCGTAATCGTATCCGGGGTCAAAGAATTCACCCTCGTCGATGATGTGAAGCCCTCCTGAGTCGTCTTCATCAACGTCTATGCTCATCGAGACCGTTACCGGGGTCTGTCCCTTTCGGAGATTTTGGATCATAGTGAAGTTGGTGCTCGACGCCTCACTGAAAGTGAGCAGAAGACGAGATGCAGTTTCAGAGCTCATTGTAGGTCACTTCATGTTATCCTGCACATGACGGACGCATTCTGTTTGGAAGCTTTGAGTTTGAGTCCAGTCAAAGAGCTTCAGTGAAGAAATGTTGAAAATATAAACTCAGCAGGGGTTTTCGGTGACATCTCAGGAGACTGGACTGGACTTTACAAGACAAATGTAGTATTCTACTAGTAATGTACCCATTCTGATCCACACTCCAATTCAGAAAGCATCAAAAAGCTGTTTGCCAACTGTCAAAAAACATCAGAAACAGATGAAACAAGATGTGATAGAATGATAAACGACTGCATTTATGTATTTAAAAATATGCTTTGCAACACATACCTCATGCACTCACTGGTGGCACAGTTTGGGGTTTAGTTTCTTGCCTAAACATGACACGCAGGCTGGTGGAGCCGAGGATCGAACCACCGACCTTCTGATTAATGGATCATCTCCTGAGCCACAGCCGCCCTCAGAAGACCATGGAGGACCGCTGCCGGTGTTTCAGCATGCACGTTCTTCTTATTGTTCTACTTACCTCTTCGCATCTCCAGCCAGGACTGTGGGGAAGAGTTGCCTGATGCCCATCAGAGGCTGTGAAGGTTCATCAAATAAGAGCTGCGTGAAGAGATGGGGGAGAGAAAGTCCACCTCTTGTTCTCTGACTCTGTGATCTTTGCGCCTGAACAGAAGTGACTTTGGCATTGCACATCATGCTCAAAGCTTCGAGTGCCAATTCTCTGTCCATCCTCGTGCTGTTGTGTTGAAGCTGAGGCTTCGTGGTTTGCTTCGTCCGACAAAGAGCCTTTAAATGTGCCTGTGAAACTGGGCTCATATTTATATCTTCTCCAGACATCGACCCTCCCTTTAGAGAGAAAGTGAGCTCAGACTCGGGGAATCTTCTAGTGAAAGTGAAAGGCAAATCAGGACTCAGTTTATATACACTTTATGTGTATATTTTTAATTTGTTATTTCACAACAATGAAAGGCAACAATATGAGCAAATATATTTATTATTACAAAGCTTTTGTTTTGTTTGCCAAATTTTATAATGATCTAAATGATATTTGAATGTCTTCTCCATACTGCCAGGAATATGATGGAGAAATACAGACTTTATTGAATTTTTTTTCATCAGTTTTTTTTTTAAAATCACAGACTTGTTTTCTGCTTTGTCCTGTTACATACTCTACATGACATGTTACACCTTTACAATAGTGGATATTACAGGAATCATCTTCATGTGGCCTCGTGAGTTGAGAAGAAGGAAAAATAGTAATTCTGATGTGTTTATTTGGCTTTTATTGCAGTTTCTGGTCCTATCACTACTGTGTGATTTTATGTTTCAGACTTTCAGTTGAGTTTGTTCCAGGATATGAGGAACAGGCCACTGCTAGGATAAGGTAACACAGCTATAAATAGTGTCCAGCAGGCTTTCACTTTCAGTGCCATTAATCTCTGCAGGGAAAGGGGGTCTCATACAAGAAATGACATTGAGAGCCTAACTGGTGATTATACTGTGACCACTGTTCTTTGAGTGAAAGTGACAGAGGAAAAAGCTCTGTTGTGGTTCAGTCCACCATGAGACATATTCCTTATGTAGAGCTAAATAAAGCTGTCACTCTTCATGAACATGTTAAACAGACAACAAAATCTGATTGAAAATCTGACTGGAAGGTAAGTGATAACTGAACGGCACCTGAAAACTTTGAAATCTGTATTTCTCTAAGTGAAATTTGATCTGACACACACAAACCTCAGAATCAAAACTATTAATCAAACTGATTTTGACTTGCATGTAAATTCAATTTTTATATAATCGCACACACAAAACACAAAAGCCCAATACAGCAGCTGCAGCTGGTTCCCAGGGCGTTGCAAAGGACGGGCTGACATTATACACTGAAAGTTAACAAGTTAACATTAGCTTAACCTTAAGTTAACCACTGTGTCAGGTTATAAATATGCCAACATTAAAACTCAAATGAACTGATTCCATGTTAGGTATGAGAGAGTTAAAGTTGAAATCCTCAAGATTTCAGTCCAGGTTGATTTGGCGACACCATGTGGTTACTGGTGGTAACAGCAAGTGTGGTTTAATACTACAGGTCCCAGAATACTTTGGGCTCATTGTGGCTGCTCCTTCTGGTTACATTACTTTCAGACTGGCTTGACAAAATGGAAACTGCAAACTTCCCTTTTTGGCAAAAAGTGCAAGAATGATAAACCAACTCTCATTTGCTTAACCATGTTGTGATAGTTTGAAAATGCTGCAGCCTTAATATCTGTTCTGATGAATGCAGCCTCCTGCAGTTTGATGAGGCTGATCAGAGGTCAGCTGTGAGACGATCAGTCTCTGAGCAGGTAAACTGTTCATGGGCGTGTTTCTCTTTGCCTGCAGCAACATCATGTGCTCTGATCCGGCTTCATCACACAAGCTTCCCCCTTTGTTGGAGAGGACACCGGCTGCAGCAGAGCTCCACACTGAAGCTGTTCACAGGTACAGTTCTGAGTTATTCTGCACAGATAACATGTGTTAAGTGAAGATAGGGTTTCTGTGTCATGTTGATGTTTTATATTTCATCTGCTGTGAGTGATAATTAATGTGCCAGCCTGTATCCAACCTGTCTGTTAGGCTCATGTCAAATATGCTTGAGGGCATATTTTGTGGGCTGATATTTGACAACTGGATTTGAATAGTGGTTTCAGCTTGTGTGATATACTGCGTTTTTTTTTTACTTTAAAGCTCAGTATGTAGTTTATAGCTGCATTTTGAGTCGGTATCAATAATTAAAGGAAGATACTTCAGTAAATTTTCCAATACTGGAGTTGGGTTCAGAGACATTCTCACCATCTAGTGTAGACAATAATATGAACTAGTCATATTAGATTACTTGAAATTGACTTTACTGTCATTGCATAGTAGAGTAGTAGCAGAGTAGACTGCAGATGCTGAGACAACAAAATGCAGTATAGCATTAACAAGAAGTGCAAAAAACAGTAAAAGTAGGCAAAAATGTGCATAAGAGTTGGATATGAATTCACTAAGTTATATACAGTGTGATCAATATTGACAATGAGATATGAAATATGCTAATTTCCCTGCAAATTTCCCCACTGTGGGACGAATAAAGGTTTATCTTATCTTATATATACATTTGAACAAAAAGATATACAGTGCAGGTATAAGTACAAGTAATAGCAATAGTGAGACATACATACAGAACAAACAACTGGAGGTATAATATGGATACACTGCATACACTATAGGTCAGATATATACAGTAAGAACAGTATATATGTCTGCATGTGAAAGTATATAGTGCAATCATATCCGGTAAAAACATCCCATTCAACAGTTACTGGTATTTCTATAGATGCCAACTTTATCTGGAAGACCTCATTTATATCTAATGTTCATTTTAGCAAACATATATTATGTAATTACAAGGAAGGATTCACTAAAATCAGCTCTGAGTTCCAGAGTTTCCACATGCTGAAACTGACTGAAAACTGGAAATAGATTTGCTGATGTTAGCAGCAACAGAAAAACCTTTTTGTCCCTCATCCCTCCCTCTACATTTTTTCCCACACATGCAGAAGTTGTGATGATGCATATGGCAAGATAAATGTCACTCTTTCTGCATAATTAAATAGGCATTTTTATTTTCCAAAAACTAGGATGGTTTTTTAAATGAAAAATAATATGTGCAATAGAGGGTTAAGATTTATGGGCTAAATGATAAAAAGTAGATAAAACCGGTCTGCTACATTATGCCGAATTGATGAGAAGACCAATAAATGTTCGTAACTTCTGGTTTAATCCATTCGGCATTTAGCGATAAAGAATGATTTATTGAAATGTTGGATTTTGAACGGAGTTTGGCGCTGCGTTCTGGAGAAATGGCCAAGTGTCAGTTTGTCCCAAAATAAATAATAACGTAATAAGCTGGATGCTCAAAAGATAATAACTGATAAATAATTGGATGATATTTCTTATTTGGCTTGGTTGTGGTAAATTTCTTGACAACTGACAACTTTTTATTCTAGTTTATTTATTTTTCACTTAATCGCTTTTCCGGTGTCGCTGACGTCACGTAAACATGGCGGCGCGCAGAGCAGAGTTGTAGTTTTAACTCACTGGTAAACAAACGCTTAAAGTCAGTCTGAAGCCATTGAAGTGAATCGTTTTAGGCAAATGTCTCACGTGATATGAAGCTGAAATCTGCTGAAGAGGCAAAACCACATGTTCAGTCGACCACAGGATCTTATCAGGAAACGTTATCGTCAGCTAAATTAGCTCTAAGTTGTATCCGGACGTGTTGGCTTCTTCCTTGTTTCTTCTTTCGAGCTGGACAGCAAAAGGTCGGGAGTTTCAGCTGGACATTATTTGGACTTCTGCTGTTGAACAGAATGCAGGATTATTATCTCTTTCCACTTTTTCTCAGCTCTGCTAACATGATGTTTTAAAGGAGTAAATGGCTGCACCAACAAAGACACTTAAACTAACTGCAGGTGATCTTAACCTCCTTCCTGGTTTCCCTTATGTCCAGCAGCTGCGATGAATACAGCCTAAAGCACATGAGCAACCTGATGGGCAGCAGGAGACAGAGAGCAGGGGATGATGGGGAGCAGAGCCTCATTGAGCCTCCATCTGGGGACCTCCTGGACCAAGAAACCTCCACGCCGGGGTTCATCTATGTGCTGGCGTTTTTCTCCGCCCTGGGAGGCTTCCTCTTCGGGTATGACACAGGGGTGGTGTCCGGAGCGATGCTGCTCCTGAAGAAGGAGATGAACCTGAACACTCTGTGGCAGGAGCTGCTGGTGTCCAGTACTGTTGGAGCTGCGGCTGTCTCTGCTCTGAGTGGAGGCTGCTTGAACGGGTGGCTGGGACGAAGGATCTGCATCCTCCTGGCCAGTTTCATCTTCAGCATCGGTGGCCTCATCTTGAGTCTTGCCCCGGGCAAGGTGGTGCTTCTCATGGGCAGAATCACAGTTGGTTTCGGCATAGGTGAGCTGGTCTTTTTGAATCAATGTTGTATGAAGTGTTTGGGTAGTTTTTCTGTGTATGTCAAAATGAAATAATTTCTTCTTTTCCCATCAGGCATTGCCTCTATGACAGTTCCTGTATACGTCGCTGAAGTTTCCCCCCCTCACCAGAGAGGTCAGCTGGTCACTATCAACTCACTCTTCATCACTGGTGGTCAGTTTGTGGCCAGTGTGATTGATGGAGCTTTCAGCTACCTGAGGCACGATGGCTGGAGGTATGTGTTGGTTGACTGTCTTTTCTGTTTTTTCCATGACAGAACTTTACCTTTAGTTTTAGACATGCATGAGACGGTAGACTGAAAAACATGGCTGAAACTTGCTCACACTTGCTCTCATATCACTGATTGAAAGTGTTTGCTGCTGTGTATTGTCTTGTGAAAATCTAACCGATCAGCGGTGGCAGATTTCATCATTTCATCTCCCCTTCACTCCCCCTCGATCTCTCCGCACCGTAGATACATGCTGGGTTTGTCCGTTGTCCCAGCTGTGCTCCAGTTCATCGGTTTCTTCTTCTTGCCGGAGAGCCCCCGCTGGCTTCTCCAGAAGGGCCGGAGCCAAGAGGCCCGTGAAGTTCTCAGCCGGATCAGGGGAGGCCAGAACGTTGATGTGGAGTACGACACCATCAGAACCAGCATCGAGGAAGAGGAGAAAGAGGCTGGTGGAGGTGAGAACAGAAAAAAATAAAAGCAGGGACAAGAAACATCTAGACAGAATATTACAAACATTATAAAGAAATGAATGTACATGAGTTGAAATTTTAATATTTCTTCATATTTGATTAAATATTGATTTTTGCTTGTTTGTGCTTTAGGAAGTCTTGTCATTTTGCGGATCCTTCGCCACGGCCCGACTCGCAGGGCTCTCATCGTTGGCTGCAGCCTCCAGATGTTTCAGCAGCTGTCTGGGATAAACACTGTCATGTAGGCAACATCACCCACTATGATAAAAGCTAGGTGCTAGCTGGTACAATGTCCTGACCTAATTGGAAATTAAATTTAAATAGACTTTTCAGTGAACCTGTTCGTCCTTGTCTAGGTACTACAGTGCAACCATTCTGCAGATGGCCGGGGTGCGGGATGATAAACAGGCAATCTGGTTGGCTGCTGCTACCTCTGCTACCAACTTTGTGTTCACCTTGGTCGGAGTCTGGCTTGTGGAGAGAGTTGGCCGCAGGAAGCTGACCCTGGGCAGTCTTTTAGGTTTGTGTTTTTTTTGTCATACAATGGACAGGTCTGTAGGACACAATGTCTTTCTCAAGATTTTAGTTGTAATCTAATGCAGACGTCTGTGCAGGATTTATTTATACATAACCTATGCAGCCAATATTTTTTCTCCTTTCTCAGAGCTTTATGTAGTTTGTTTATGGTCTGTACTGCAGGTACTGGTCTGAGTCTGACTTTGTTAGCAGTCGGGTTCTTGCTATCTGCCCAGAATTCTCCGGCCGTCAGCCTCCACCCGGTCGCCTCTCAGAACTCAACCTGTAGACTATATGAGTAAGAGAACACACCGCAGCAACACAGCAGTCATTTTAATTGTCACCACCAAACATTCATTTTTACTTTGAGACATTAGCTCTTTTTCTCTTTTTTTACTCATCCAGATGATAAATGTCGGCAGTGTGACTTCATGTCAAGGTTCTTTCTAGTCTCAATATTTCGCAGTTGTCCTGGAATAACATTAAGAACTATCTAAAGCTTAACCTATTTGTGTCCTTAGGGCAATTTACATTTTTAATCTTATCTTATTCCAATTCCTTGTGTAGACATGGATGTATTAGTATGTGAGGTTACGTTACGTTCAGCTCTGTCCTCCAGGGCCTGTGAGTTCTGCATGTTGGATCCGGATTGTGGATTCTGTTATCGTGAAAACGGCACCAGAGTGTACGACTCCTCCTGTGTTCCTGTCAATCAAGCGTCCCCAGATCACGCCGCCTGGGGAAGGTCAGACACTGATCATCCGTGTGACAGAGAGTAAATAAGAGGTTGAAAGATAGACATGAGTGTCACATGAACAAACTTCCAACACCCAGGTGTCATGTGGCTGTCATTACAGCATCATCATGCAATATGTTCAATACACCTACACATAGTTAGATTATCACCTGCAGATCAGTTAGATTGTGTTGGATTATCAACATTTAATTGAAATACGTCAATCAGCAAAACCTGTAGAGAAATATTGGTTTCTTGCAATGTGTCTTTTATTCAGATGTTCCAACCAGACAGAGGTAACTGACAGCCCAATCTGGGCTTACAACTACTGTCCAACATCCTACTCCTGGATCGTCCTGATGGGCCTCATTCTCTACCTGGCATTCTTTGCTCCAGGTCTGAAATGACTTTCTTGATGCCTTTTGAACATCTCATATCTCATACACATATCTAATATATCATCTCATATAACAGTCGTCCTATTTATTAAAGAACAGTCATTTTTAGGTTATTATGACATGAACCATCTCTGTGAAATGATACATGCAGCCAATATTATCCTTGTGAGTATTAAAGAATGCCTCTGTCTGTTAGGTATGGGCCCCATGCCTTGGACGGTGAACTCTGAGATCTACCCACTGTGGGCCCGCAGCACCGGCAACGCCTGTTCAGCTGGAGTCAACTGGATCTTCAACGTCCTGGTGTCTCTCACCTTCCTTCACGTCGCTCAGTTTCTGACCTATTACGGTAAGACTCTCACAGAAGGTCAGGTGATGGGAAATAGATCATCACATCATGAACTGCTTTTACCTGAAAAGAGAAACCTTTTGTCAGAAAAGTGTGTGTTGTCTGCGATCACTGATTCACTCTTTGACATATGATTTTAATTGTTTTAACCCTTAATGTATTGATCACATTTCAAGCATAACTATAAGTCACCCCATGTTGCTCGCACAGCTTTTTCCAGCTCTGTTATCTCACAAATCTCAGTCTCAATCTTCAAAATAGAAATCTAATAATGTGAGTATGTTGCCAGTGGCAGCATTTGTTGCAGCTTCAGGGGAAGTTTTTCTGCTTTAATCAAAGCCAGAAATGTTGTTTTTCACTCCTTACATAAGCAGGCGTGGTCACTATAAACACCATCTTGTTTATGGCAACAGGACAGTGGAGAGGGAGATGAACTTCAACTGAGTTTTGTTTACAAGCAGAGAGAAACTTAATCAAATCATTAACTGTGCATACAATATATGAAACAAAATATTTTTTGAACTATCATTCAGTCAGTGATCTAACAAAAACTGTAGGTGCCATCTTGCTGGGTATCAACTGTGAAATGTGCAGGCTGAAGACTGTGAAGTAATAATTGTTGGTCCATTAACTACCATTCATTCTGTCAGTGTCCTTGAGAAAGACATGAACCCTCACTAGGTCACATATTGATTTACTCAAAGAAAACATGGACAGGTCAGAAACAAGCTCAAACTGCAGTAATAAGAAATAGCCCTTTAATTAACCATGCTTGGTTAAATTTGGCAGTTCACAACACAAGCTCGAAAAATAGCTCATGATGTCATTTTGATATTAGCAGCCATTGCTCAGGACCTAACAGTGAAAACATGAATCTCTCTTCCAGGGGCCTTCTTCATGTACACAGGCCTGGTGGTGTTGGGTCTCCTCTTCGTCCAGGGCTGCCTCCCAGAGACCCAGGGCCTGCAGCTGGAGGACATCGAGAACCTGTTCACCGGTCAGCTCTGCTCCTGCGGAGCCTCCTCGCCCAGTGACAATCGCCACGTCCAATACATCCGGGTAAAAGGCAGCAACCACCTCCTCTCTGACAGCGATGCCTCAGATGTAGAGTAGACTGGGAAGATTTTCTCTCTTCACTCTGTCCTTTGGTTTGCGGATGAGAGGGGGGAAAGGTAATCATGTTGCCCTCTGGTGGCTGCAATCAAGCAAAGACTGGAGCTTTACAGTGATTGACTCTTACTGGTTCTTCCCACTCGCCCAGGCGACTCTTTTGTCAATCATCTCTGTTTTTCACTGGGAGTTGGTCTGCTATTCTTTTTTTTCTGTTCACTCTTCTTGTTTCCCATCATTCCCTCTGCCATCATAAAAGGTAACCTTGGAGTAAGACTTTCCAGGACTCTGGTGAGAAGCGTTCAATACAGCAGTGTTGCTGGGATGATTAAAATCCCAGGAAAGTTATACTATGTCTAAAACATGATGTGAAACTGAAACAGATTATGATATTCTCTCAAAGAAAGTCCTCGTTGAACAAACTGATCATCTGTATTTTAAGCACACTAAAGGTGAACATTGGACAATGATTTTTAGATTACCAGCAAGTAGAATTTTAGAAACAAGTCTTTGTTTTTTTCAGTGAGTTCAGAAACCAAGTGACCTGGTTGCTGACTCATCATGTCCTCTGCCTTTCTCTAACACCAAGACAATCTTATGTCCAGATCATGTAAAGAACTATTTGCATGATTTCTGTTCATTTTTTTTTGTAGCAACACTTTTGACTTTTTATATACTGTACCAGCAAGAATGTGTTTGTATGCTAGCCTTAATGATGTATAGTTTAAATTCATGCAGATTTCAGATCCACAATGTGGAGAAGAGACAATTTCAACAATTCATCAAACACTATCATTCATTTATTGGCTTGTTTGGACATTTACATCTCTGTACGTTCTGTAGAACTTTTCTAAAACACATTCCTGTTAAAAACCACTAACATGGGTTTAATGTTTTAAACAAAATGCTTGGTTGTGGGTTGCTGCTATTGTGTGCACAGTGGGAGAGATAGCACTTTAAAAAAAAAAGATTATTATATGTCAGATTGCCGGAACAAGTTGTTCAAACCTTTGTTTTCTAACAAGGTTCGGAATCGGGCCCAGCACACTATGGAGCAGTGGGGTCAGACAATGCCATAGCCTATATCACTGTAAGTACACGGTGCTAAGTGTGTTAATAGCTTTTCTGCTATGCTAACAGTGCCAAATATTCCTCTATAATGTTCAATTTCATGTCCTTGTTTTCACAGCTCAGATAATGGTGACGCCAGAAATTGCCATTTTTGTGCAACTGAGAAGTGTTGGTTTTAAATGTTTTATTGAAAAGCAAACTTGATTATGTTTCTACTAATGTATGGAATTTTCTCATGAGTGAAATATTTGGAAATTGCACAAAAATTTTTATATTTATGGGAACAACATTTGTTACAATATTTAAAACTGCATATTCTGTGGTTACAAATCTGTATTCCTGCCACATAATGTCATATTTGTTGTGATAACAGTAATGCCACTCAGACACTATTGATTCATCTTATTGATTACCAGCCTGTGTGAGAAAATCAAAAAGGAACAAGTATTGCACTTTGTTTTGGAAAATATACAAATATCCTTAATACTGACACTGCCACTTTGTACAACAGACTTAATTTATCCTGAGGTGGACAGTAGAGTGTATTGAGAAAGACGTTTATAGGACATAGATCCATTTAAACTTATTGGTGGTGGAGGTGTGTTTATACTGGTACTGTGTCATTTACATTTTGTATATGAAATGACCATGTTGCTTGTACAATTACATTCCATGTACGGTTCATGAATATGATCTTTGGTGAATAAACACACACATTGATTCAATCTTTGGCAGGATTTAAAGGGTCAGTTCATCCAAATTACAATAAATATTAAAGGTCATTTTATGATCAATTCATTTGCAATTAATCTTCAGCAATTTGTCTTTGAAATTGTCATAAAGTCGGGGTAAATGATCATTATTAGCCCAAGATGAAGGATTCAAACTGCTTGTTTTATCCAGCAGATAACAGGATATTCAGTCTACTCTCTATCATACAGACACAGGAAGGCACTGAATCTGCACTCTTTAGATTCTGGAACTAGCAAAATTATTGCCAAACAATTATCTCAATTAAGTGCTTAGTTAACTAATATTTTCAGCCCTAAAAAAACTAATTTCCTACCTACCTTTTTCCTTTGCTTTGTGATAGTTAAACTAATTTGGATATACATTTTCAAACTTTCTTTTTAAGACTGAGTCAGAGTCTCTGTGGAGCTGCCAGTCTGCAGTCTTTGGCTTGGCTTCACTATAATATGCACTGACATGTGTCTAGTCATTAGTGAGCCTGTAGTTTGCCATGCGTGCAGTTCTGGTAACTTTATAGGCTTGTAACGGGACTCCTGTATTCATGGTATTATTTCCCGACAGGAAGTGGTCGGGTGGAGCGCTGGAGGCCTTTACACACAAACCAGATGCTCCACATGTAGCCTTGGCTTGTTTTGCTCCAATGCCTTTTACTGTGGTAAACAGTTTTTTGTTTGGTTTCATTTTTATTATGACATTTAACACATACAAATGGCTCCAAAAATACACAGTGGCCACAACATTTGACTTAGAGCCGAGATATATGATGCAAATATCTAATAATGCAACAAATTACTGTCTGGAGAGAAAGAAGAGAAAAATAATTACTAAAAAAAAGGTCAGTTTGCCAATTTTAATTACTGCAATTCAGCTAATTTCAGCTTTATCAAAATATTTCTGTGTAATCAGACGGAGATACTTGTGCTGACAGTTACTGACACACAGATAACATGCAGAAGAATTCAGTTATGTTCCCTTCACTGTCCCATCACTCAATCTTCTTTAGATCTCTCCAATGCTCTCACACGGTATCATGATGGCCAACAATGGCCACAGGGGGGCACTATTATACAGATCATCACTTCATAGACTGGACAAACCTGCAGGTATGAATTTCACAAGCATTGATTCCAAAACACTGTTTCATGTTTTACAACATACACAAACACAAGCAATATCTAAATATACTGTATGTTGTAAACAGATTTTTGAGTGTCCTTTTCATTTTGTGATATAATGAAGATGACCCCTTTACCTTGAAATTCAGTGGAGAACAACAAACTAATTTAAAGTATTTAATAATCTTTTATCAAAATACAAACACTGAAAACATTTTTTCTGAAAGAAATCATCAAGCAATAATTACTGGAAGAGAAAACAGACAGATACCACAAGCAATGAGTAATTTACTAATGTTTGCACAGTAGATGATTTCTTATTTCTAAATTACACTTAGTATTTAAAGTATTAAATTACCCAGAAAGCTTGGGTCTGACTTAATAAAGTCTTTGGGGATACAACCTCACCATGAAAGTAGGCCTACTATACAAATGTCAGGATGTGTGAGTGTGTCTTAATGTCGTTTAAAAATAAATTAGTAAAAGTAATGAATCCAGGAAAAAACACTACCAACATTAATTATGTTTCATGAGTTGATCTAAAAACATAAAGTTAGTAAATAAGATAAGATAAGATAAGATAAGATAAGATAAACCTTTCCTTTATTTGTAAATGGACCTTTAGCTAAGATTTCGTTGTCAAATTTAATGATGTTGTTCATTTGCAGTGAGAAAAACAATCTGAGATCAGAGTTTGAATAAAACAAGAACAGCAACATCAAAATGACAAAACTCCTAACAAGACTAAAATTAGGTTGAAAGTAAGAATAATTAATCCAAAGTGATGAATATCTAAACAAAAACAGAAAATGTGTTATGAATACATTTGACAATCCAATTTTCATATGTTTTAGACCCTTTTATTTTACTTGTTTATTAAATATTTTGATTTATGGAATTTACCTCAGTAAAATAATAATGCATTTTAAGGTGGAAAGACATTGTTGCCTACTTTGCAACAACGCCCTCAATTGTACAGAATGACCTTAAATCACATGATTATTTCTTTAAATTCTCACAAAATTTAGGCGTTTTTTCCAGTTTTCTACAAAAACACCCTTGTCATGACGTCACCCCGCAGCCGTTTCCCAGGAGAGGGCGTGGCTTGATGACGCATTGCGGTCCGTCAAGCGGTGCGTCAACGGAGCGGCGGCGCGTGTCCGTGCGTTCCTACGTGTATGTGTGTGTGTGCGCGCGCGCGGTGATGAGCTCGCGGCAGAAGCGGCAGGAGCGGCAGCGTGCGCGCGAGGACTCGAGCTGAAGCATCCGGGCCGAACTGCGCAGAGATGCGGTGCACGTAGACGCGACATGCGGACGCAGCGCGGCGCCTCGCCCCGCTCACCTGCTCGGATGTGACGGTTCTCAGATAACTGTTGTGTTTGTGTGTGAAATGGCGGCGCTGAGGCGGAGGTGAGGTCTGTGTCCGCGCGCCTGCCGGAGACTGCGCAGTTTGCTCGCTCTTTTTTCCCCACATAAATCCGCTTTTTGTTCCTGTTTCTGGCGCTTATTTTGGGAGGAACCATGACGAGCGGACAGGACGAGAGCTCGGTCCGGGTGGCCCTCAGGTAAGAGACTGAAATCTCCCTTCATTCTCCATCAACCGGTAAATACGTAGCTGTGTCTTAATTGCCCGGCGCCACCTGTCAGTCAGCGCCGCGGGCCGAGCGAGCACCTGCAGGCCGACAGCAGCATCTCCTCACACACACACACACACACACACACACACACTGTAGCTATAAATTATCAGCCTCATTTCAAACACAGTGACCCAGTTAACTTCTGCCACCAGCTTCTCAGGACACGTTTTGTGTTTGTGCTCACCTCAGCTGTGACTTGCAGGTGATGCACCTTGTGTTTTCTGTGTTGCACAGGTGCACACCACAGTCCATCCTCAGCTCATGCATGAGGAGGGATGATATCATCTCTTGTACAGCTACCAGAGAGAGAGAGAGAGACAGGGAGGGTGGGTGAGACACAACCAGCCTGTCTCCAAAAGCCTCCTGCAGAAAGACAGTTAATCAATGAGAGAAACTGGCAGCCAGGTTTTAAGCAAAGGAGAGCAGAGCGTTGAGTGTGACACTGTCAGGTCTGCAGCCAAGTGATTCAAGCCTGTGACCATCAATCTAACCTGTTTCTGGTTCTTATAGAAAAGAGCCAGAACCAGGCTTCCTCTCCTCTCACTACATGCTCTGGTTGTGCTTTTGTGCTGAGGTAGGCCGCTCCCACCCAGCTGGTGAGGTGGCACAGTGACAGTGGCATAATGGGAACCAGTCTCCTGCTCTGTGTCGCCCATTCAGAGACCATTATGAAATGACAGATAATGGCTGCGTTGTTAGATTCGTCTTGTCTCTCTCCTCTGTCCTGACACTCAGCCTCGTGTGCACTTGTTCTCAAAAGTGCATCATCATTCTGTGTGTGTGGAGCATTTCGTTTGTGCAGAGATTGCCGATTCCAATATCGTGTTTGGGAATCATAATACTGTTCAAAAACATTTATTGGTGATGCAGATTCTTAAATATAAATGATGTGATGTCAGATGACATTTTCCAGCAGAGGCTTGTTTTAGTGAGGAAAAATATCTTTAGAAAATGCCCTGTTTTCTTGACTGGCCTTAAAAATCAGAGAGAAGGAGAAGCTTCTTTCTAGAGATGCCATTTTGTTCCAACATTTAAGAGTCGTGCAGGGAGAAATCTGTCGTAAAAGACGCTGGCAATGCTAATAGGTTTGTCAATAGATGGATGTAAGAGTGCCACGTCTCATGCTGTCAGGTCGCTCTGCCAACTTAGAGTCGAACCCCAGCTCAGTGTTTTAAACAGGTGAGAATCCATAGGTGAATATAAGCAAAGGTCTTTGTTGCGCTTATTAACACATCGCTTTTTCATACCTCAGCAGACTAATTTGCCTAATCCTCTTAGGTCTTTAGACTGTGGTGGAAATGCACGCAACAGCAGGCTGAAGGAGCCTTTTCGTTCCTTGATAAGTAGTTCCTGGGACTGGAAGTTGTGGGCACTTTGGGTTTGCTAAGAAGAAATGTTTGTGCTTTTGTGTTTGTCCCTCTCAAACTGCACAGACCAGAAAAATAACGCCTGTACAGTAATGCTATACAATACAATGAATGCTGACTACTGTGGTGTTTTTAACTCAATTCTGTGGGACAGTTTGAGGCTGTAATTTATACTGTTGTTGTACTGGACTGGATCTTATAACTATAGCCTCAAACCTGACCATAGAGCTGAATTAGCACATCTAATACAGTGTCTCAGATTTTGTAACTCAGATGAGTGTGTGGAGAAACTTAATTGAGCCAGTTTTCCACCCTAATTCTAATTCAGGATGCAAATTAAAAAACAAATTACAGCCACTAAAACAAAAAATACATGCTTCCCCGAGCTGGATACACAGTAAGTGTGTGTTCATAATGACTTGCACTTTCTAAAAGAGTCTTTCTAAGAGCATGCAAATCCTCCGTTAAGAGGTGGATGTTTTGTGTTGTGGTTTCAGGAACTAAAATTACAGCCCTGAGTTCAGCACGCTACGTTTCACTCTGTCATGTGAAAAACCAGTTCAGTTTCTAAATCATACCCTAACAGCATTGTTAATCTCTCTCAATAAAATATTTAGGCCCTAAACTTCTACTAATAATCTACAATTCTGAAGCATTCAGGATATAACCTCTAAAACCGGTGTTGTAATTAGTTCAGAGGGGTTTGCACGTGGCTTTTTTCCTAGTAATAGCTTTGCAGCGGCATGTTGTAACTGCTACCAACTGGCAAAATAGTTTGTCAAGACTGTTGACATGTCTCACCGTGCACGTGCTCAACCAGTTCAAATTGGGTGTGACTGTTCATTCTCTCAGCTGCTTAAAATCCAAGTAAGCCCAGCGAGCTCCAGCGTATTCGGCTACACTCACTCCTCTACTACGCGGGAGTAGGTGTGTGTCAACAAAATGTAAATGTACTGGAAAAAGTGTCGAGCTTATCTCAGAGACCAGCGATTTTAAATGTGCTCTTTAAGCCATATTGCCTGATCCCCAGATTGCATACTACCTTAAACTGGGCTGCTTAAGGACTGAGGTCCACTCGAGGTTGTTTAATCAGCCTGAGACGCGAGCTTATCTCAAAACAGAGGCCGTTCTGTTCTTTCAAACATCCACAAAGGAACGTGAAGCTCAAAACATTTGCTTTCCACATGCATTTGCGTCTATATTATGTGTTTACTCATGCACAGAAAGGGTGATTGAGAAAGAGTGGCACAGTGCACCTCCCTGTCTACAGACTGTACTGTAGTCGGCTTATTTGCACAGTGCAAGACGTCACAATAGTTTGACTTAAATGGTCGGTGGGGAGGAACTGAGGACTTGTTAAACCTGCCTGCTGCTACAATGCAACAAACATAAAGCAGCTATCATTTATTGTCGAAGCGATGACAGATGAACAGTGTGGATCAAAGTGAGAGGGAGTGACTTGCACTGTTTATATCTGCTGTAACAAGTTTCTGTGCTGCAGTTTAGCTACTGTTGCTGAGCTCATTAACCACTCGATAACATGCAGTAGCCTGGAAACGAAAGGACGCATTGCATCATGAAAATACAATCTTTCTTCTTCTTTTTCCCTGTAAGGACTTGTTCGTTTTGATGGTCAGCTGAAGGGCATAACAATGACGATAATGAAATTAAATAGGCCCGTAAACCTCTTAAGGCTTAAGTTGCAGGCGTAGTTTAATGTAATGACATGGAGGCATGCAGCAGCTGGTATAAGTGGCTAAGCCCCAGGTTGAAGCTCAGCAGCCAACCGGAGAGACAGGGTTAACTTTGGTAGAAAAAGCTTGTTAAAATGAGCTGCACGATTAGAGCAGATATCTACTGTTACTTAATGACCAGACCAGGCCTTAACTCACATGACAAGAGACAACAGCTGACAATAGCTGTGGGGGTTCGCAGTGCAAACAGAGGCTGGGGGCCTCTCGAGCCAGAAGATAGGTGGGGTGCAGAATGATTGAATAACTGGAAAAACATGGGGAATGAGAGAACAAGTCATGTAGAAAAATGGTGTGTTTTAAAGGAATTATAAGGAATAGGTGTCCTCAAACAGTCCAATATAGCACAACTTATTTTGAGTCTCAATTAAAAAAGACATCCCGTATATTTAAAAAAACTGGCACTTCAGGATTTTGTCAGGTTTATATCCAAAAGCAAAATTGTAAGTGGGATACTTCTTTAAGCTGAAACTGCCATCAACATGTGCCGGGCCAGTAGAGGACGGCCAGAGGACCAGTGGGAGCTCATATATGTGGCGCTCAGATGCATGTTGGTTACCCATGGCATCACCATACAAACACAAAAGCCCCGCCGGGTCTAAAGCCCCTCTAAAGACCTCGTGCTTTGTTCACATCCACTGAGCCAAGCCAGTCTGTCAGGAGTTAGCCGCTGACCCACAGTCCTGTGAATCTCTGTGTGTGTGTATATATAAGTGTGTGTTGGTCTGTAGCTGTTCTCTATTTCCTCCCATTGTTGTAACTACTAGTCTGGTGTAATATTTATACCCATCAATGCTGTTACAGTTTCACACTTTCACTCTGGGAGATTCTTTGTTTAACACCTGCTGGTAACTTGGATATGACAGTAATGTTATTTAAAAAAATTTTAACATCACATTTTCTGCATTAGAGTATATCTTAAATTTGCAGCTGAATATATATATTTAACACCCTATGTTGGTGTTGCTTTGGAAGACGATGTGAGGATTTGCTGCTTTTCTTTGTCTTGTGTGACAGAAAATGGAAATCTTTGGATTTTGTATTGTTAGTGAGACAAAACAAGCAATTTGAAGACACCACCTCAGGCTTAAGGAAATTGAAATTGGACCATTTTCTGTTTGTACACCAATTAAGTTGTTAATTAGAGAAAATAATTGGCAGATTAATTGATAATGAATATATATATCAGCTCTAAACTGCAGGTGGTAAAAAAGATTCATCAAATTGAGCTTGTAGACAAAACGATGCAGATTTTCAATACATTTCACTTTTTTGTGTGTGTCGACTGACAACCCTAAATATTTAAAGCATAATGCCAAACTGTAAAATGAGATTCAACTTGTGAAATCCTGCTTCGGGTGTAGCCCAACTGTGCTGTCAATAATAGTGGATTTTCTTGTACACTGCCATCGGGGAGTCTGGCTTTTTCTTTGTTGCTTTGTCTGAGTGTTGGCTGTGACCTTTGTTGTTTCCATCGAGCTCTGCATCCTCATACTATGATCCACATTCTTTTATTAGAGAAAAGGCCTGAGGGCAGCTCGCTTCACGCTGTATTACTTCTCCACACATGCCACTCGTCTTTTTAAGTGTTCGCCAAAGTGTTAAAGCGCTAACCAAGTTACCCGGACAGAAGCTATGAATAACACCTACTTTGCCTGCAGCACTAGTTGAAGGAGGAGTGTGGAGAGTGGAGCTCAGCATAGGCCGGCTTTGAATAGACTCGTTACAGTGTAAGATAAACTGACCTTACATCGCTTTGTATTTCAAGGTACGTAGACGAGTGCACTCAGGCTGCCAGACAATGTTATTTTAAAGTGTAACCACTAGAGTTATGACAGACGTTTAAGCTCTCTGTACCTGCAATCAAGCCTTAAACTGATGCTCTGATAAACTGTCAAAAATGCAACACGAACACAAAAAATAGTGCCATATATCCAGAGCTTGAGGTAATAGATAATAGTCCAAAACCCAATATTATATTCAATTTCCAATGATACACAAACAGAATCGACAAATTCTCATATTTGAGAAGCCGCTAAATGACTTGAATTATCAACACTGACAAAGTTATCAGTTAAATATGACTGACTCCAGCTTCTTAAACGTGAATACTTTTTTCTCTCTGTTTGTAAATGTGAGACCTTTAGGATTCAGACTGTTGGTTGGACGAAACAAGCAGTTTGAAGACATCGTCTGGGTCTCTAGGAAACTTTTTATAGACTTAATGATTTATCCGAAAAATAGTTGCAGCTCTGCAAACATCCTTGTCAAAGGTGGAAAAAGTTCTGTTGCAGGACTTTAGTCTTCTCTCTGCATTCGGGAGAGTCCCTGCAGCGGCGATGATCCGAAATTCAAATTATCTTTAGTAAGTGACTGTGGCGGTGACGGGCTGCCCTATAACACACTCATTTGAGTGAAACCCGGATACATTTCCAGTGTTTAGCCTTCATGACCCTCTTTTTAGACAGAAGGCTCTTCCATTCCAAGACTATACTCAGCATAGCCTACACTTATATTCAACTTGCCCCAAAATAGCCTCTCGACCGGCCGCAGCATTGCTGGAAGACCTCAGTTATCTATATCGCGACCTCTAAGGAGTCAGCGCATTTCTGCCAGACGCATCTGCACCGATGCAGAGAGGCTTCAACCCCGGAGCCGCACGCACCACATGTGGACAGGTTTATGACAACGCAGTCCTCCCTGCTCCTCTTCCTCTTCCTCCATTATGTAGCACTTGGGAAACAAACTGGTCATGCAAAATAAAGTGGATGTAATTATAGAGAAGCTTACATGTACAGTACACACCCATGCAAATATGTTGTCTTCTCTGCTGCTGCCTTTGTTTTTTCCCACTGCACTGTTTTTTTTTTTTTTTTTTTTTGTCATTTTCTTCTTCCTTGCTTCAGTTTTTACTCGGACCCAACTCAGTTTGTGTTGTCAGCCTTTTCCTCCCTGTTCAGATCTGTCCAGTTAAGGGCTCAGCTAAAATGGATGAGGTCTAAATGTGGAACTGGAGCCACAAATAGGATGTGGATGTAACTTAACTTCATCATCAAACTGCCAGCAGAACGTCACAAATAGGCTTCAGACAGTCACAAATAGCTTTGTTTGCATAGTAGGCTGCCACCTTCTTTTTATGTCAGGGGGCCGTGTCTGCAGTTAATAGGTAGGGATGCATTTTCTATGTTAAGGGAGCTGGTCTCGATGAGTCAGGCTATGTCTGTCCATTAAATATGATATCTGAGGTTTCATCTGTGGTATCTCTGGTATCATGGGCCTAATTTGAATGATGCATCTTTAAACAGTCTTTAAGCCAGTTTATTAAAACGCGCAATTGGCCTAATGGAGATGGTGTAATAAACCTTTATAGTCCAATATAACATCTCCAAGAGGGCTGCAACAATTATTTTTATTGATTAATCTGTCAGTCATTTTTACAATTCATAGAAAATAGTGAAAAACACCCTTCAGATTGCCTTGGCTTGACTTGACTTGACAACAGCATCATTTGTGGAGTACAACGCTTTTAGATCATGATCTGTGTGCAGGCAGCCACTTGAACAATACAACAGCTTCTTCACACCTTTCGTACAGTGAGGTTTTCAGACACCTTCCAGTGTCAGACAGTCTTGCACCTAAAATGCACGCGTGGATTAAGCGGTGCTGAAGGCAGCATATGCAAATGAACCTACACCACCTGCTGACATCATGTAGCAGCTGTCTGAATCTGCATATTCATAAGGTGTTAGTGGTTTGAATTTTGCTGCAGGTGTGAACGCTCAACGTGGGTGGTGTCTTTGTTAAACGTTCCAGTGTTGATTGGCCACCCGCTGGCAAATAATGGCCGAAAAATAAAATCACGTGTCTGACAGAGCTGCAAATGGTTAACTGTGGAGCTGCGCCGACTTCCACTCGACCTCGACTGTTTACCTAACCTATTATCTGCTATCTGGCTGCCTTGAAAGCTGCAGATGACGGCCGATGTGTACACACACACACACACACACACACACACACACACACGCATGCACAAAAACACACAGGCTCTCTGCACATTTTCAGAGCTGGCTTTTGTGTCGCTGGCCTGTGGTTGACACAGAGATGGGACTCCTGTGTCAACACCGCATGGTTGAATGACACTGCAGTCCAGGCCTGACTCTGCAATACGAGCAGTGAAGTGGAATTTTTGAGGAAATTCCATACATGACCACGAATATATCACACTATTAAATTGAAATTGGATGATATCATATTAAGTTTTATCTGGCCAAGTAGTGTGGTGACTAGGTTTAGGTTTAGGTTTAGACTGAACATACAGTACCTGTTGATGTATTGACCACACTCTAAAACAGATGTGCACTATTTGCAGTTGTTCTGGTTTGAGCTTATCTGTGCAACAGTACAAATCAAGGGGTGACCTATATATTTTTGAGGGCATGTTGAATAGTGTTAAAGTGAAATTCTTGCTTCTGTGCCAATTTTAAACATCTTTGTCTTTGTTTTTTTTTTCCAAAAATTAATATTTGTTTGTTTTAGAAAGCTTATTCTTCTTCTTCAGTAGTGTTTAAACATTTATGTGACATTAAAACTCACCATAGAAACTTACATTAACATAACAAAGCTTCTTAGGAGAGTGTGACCGACGCATCTATTCAGTTGCAGGTACATTAAGCTTTTAAATGTAGTAGAAATGTAGCTGTAGTAGAGTAGAAAAAAATAATACCTTTGCAGCTTTTTTTCTCCATCTCTCTCACCACTCTTTTACTGTCATCTCTCTAATGTGGGCTAATGAATCAAGATGTAAAATGACCAAAGAAAGAAATTATTTAAAACATAAATTGATTTATAAAATGTGCTAAAAAGAAAAGAACCCTTGACTCAATTCGAAAGCAGCTGCTGGAGAACATTGTGCACCATTAAAATATCAGCTCTTGTTTTGGATTGCTGGTGTGTAAATGTTCGACAAACAGTCCAGGATGCCTTCATGTAAACGTGTCGTCTGTGCCAGCTGGTATTTGCAAGCCAGTTATCTTTACATCTTTACATGCAGTTAAACATCTTCATGCAAAATCAAACAGCAGAAGGAAATGGGATCTTGTAATAATACAGATTGCTTAAATGTAATTCTTCCGCAGCATCAGCATCACTTCTAAACAGCAAGTATGAATCACTTGTAGTTGGCTTTATATGGATGTTGACTGGTTTAATTGCTGTATGCGATGCTTGACATCATTTCATTACCAGCCCACTATTAGCGATGCCAGATAACTGTGTACACTCAGAGTTTATTGGATGTGCTAAATGATCCAAATTTAATTAAACTCCTCTCATATTAACATGTGATGTGCGAGTGGTTTCGGGTGAGTGTTTCCACGCCTGAAAAGGACGCATCGTTCATAGCACGCTTATGTGACCACAAATAAAGTGAATCAACCAGGCTACAAAAAGAGGGAGGCTTTTAAAACATTGCTGTACAGTTTTCAGTGATGTGATATGTAAAAGTATGAAGTCTCTTTGGCCATGTTCCCACCAGCCATTGTTTGGATCGAACTCTGGGGCATTTTACACTTCAGTCAGATCTGTTGTGGCAGGTGTGAACAGGCGATTTAAACCTACCAGCATAGAGGTGACTGAAGATTTTGGGTCATGGCCCTCTTCCAAGAAACCTGCAGAGAAACAGTGTGGTTTGATTGTCTGTGCCACTTGCAAGTGACAAATCAGTGTGACCCAAATTTAAATCCTGCCTAATTTGCAGTTGGACAGTCAGAATAGATATAAATAAAATGCATTGAAGTTTTAGTTTCAGGGAAATAAACCTTTTAATTTTTAAATTGTGGTTGTGACCGAAAAATACTCAATAGTTATAATCAAATTTAGGTTGCACTCTTATATTTAGTACTGGTCTATTTCTTCTTCAGCTTGGAGTATCTTGAGAGGAGTCAGCACAGTTAACCAGAATAAACAGCTGCTTTTTGGCACTTGTTGTTAGCGAGCTTCAGGCCAATTAAACTAATGACAACATGCCACAAGCTGGCTCGATTAAAATACAGAATTAGAAATGAGTGATGCTAGATATGTTTAGACACACAGTAAGCCGCTAAATCCACTGTTACCCACTAATATGGCCACCAAAAGATGTTTTCCACCACCTTAAAAGCTGTATTGAAATATCTGCTTGCATATGTGCATACAGCATGTGCCACTGAGAGGAAGAAAGGGTCCACGCTCCCTCTGCCGCTGACCCCAGCCCGCCTGCCAGCTTTTCCCCTCCATGTCGACAGCTACAGATGATCCCTCGCTGACACCTCCTGTTGCCTAACCTTCCCCTCCCCGCCCCTGACAATGATGGGGTGGTCTGCTCCCTGACCCCTGACCTGCAGGAAGCAGTAAAGCCGTTATCGGCGTGCCGCGGGGACTTGGCGCGGCCTTGTTTGTTTTTAAAGCACATTTTCCGAAAGGCTCACAAGCTCGAGGATCAGTGGGATATCCACGCACATCCAACGCTTTATTAAAGGGAAGATGAACTAATAAGCTCAGGTCAGCAGCAGGCCAGTGTCAGCCCCCGTCAACCTGGCGTGCAGATTATAAAACACAGGCCGTGTGTCCTGACTGAGGCCTGGGTGTGTGTCGAGTTTTTGCAAGATTTGGCATCGTGTGAAAATATGTGATGAGTTTACTGTTGCTCTGTAACACACCCAGTGACAAGTCTGTGGAGATAAAAAACATTTTAAAAATAAATATGACTCAGTACGAAGTTAGGTTCGATTGCACATTTCTCTGTTTAATAATCACTAAGATGATGAGACCTGCAGTTTTACTTTGCTTATTAAGTAACAAAACAAGTCTGAGTCAAGTCTGACAGAGTTAATGTCTCAGGTCCTTGACAGCAAGTCAGGTCATAAGACTTTAATAAGTCAAGATTCAGGTATTTTATATGACATTAAGTGACTCACTATTTTAACCTTTTCCTTTCAAATCTGTCTGACTACGCAAGGCCCGTCTGTTGCTGTTGGATTTATTTATTATTCTGGGATCGTTCCAGGTTAAAACTTTCAGATCTCAAGTAGAATATTTAGGGAGTCTGAAGTCTTCGGCCCAGTTCAGGGAGGACTTGGTAGAGTGTTAGTTTGAGTTTTGTTGGTATCTGGGTGTTAACTGGCAAGAGCTTTTCCTTATTAAAATCATATTTTACATACATAGTTGGGGTTTGGTTTATCTTGTCAGAATTGAGGGTTGTGTATAATACATTTATGTACAACTGATTGTGGGCTATATTTATTTAGTTAACATCCACCTGTACATATTCATCAGCTTCCTTAAAAAATTTTAACATTTCTTATTTGAAATTTTTTTTGCAGTTTTTGAAGAGAAGTTGCTGATCCTGATTTAAAATTTAATAACTGAATGCTGAATTAAAGCCACATGTCATTTCTTAAAACTGGATTTTAATAGATGCAGCACAGACACTGAAGAAGGTCTTAACACTTGACCCGAGGCGAGCCCTCTTTTCCAACTCGGCTTTGGGCTAATTAATTTTTCACGTCCTCTAAGTTGGATGTTTAACCCAGACTGGGTTGGCGGCTTTGTGCAATTAACAGAGAGTATGACTAAGGCCTGGCTAAGTGGTTATAAAATTACCCCTGTGGGTCACGAATAATTATATGATGCTTGTGCTTCAGTCAGGAGGATGGAGGCACAGAGGAAATGTTCACCGGTTGGTTGGCAGTGAATTAACCTCATCCTGAAGTCTTTGACGGGTGGCAGGATGCTGAGCGAGTCTCTCTCCGCCGCCCCTCCTCCCGGCATCTTTCAGCCGTCCAGACTAGCATTATGTCCTGCTGGTATCGGATTATGACTTTAATTCTTGGCTTCCATTACCGTCACCATGGCAGCCACATCCTTCATGTCACGCAGAGCCCACACTGTACAGACATAAAGACACATCGGGGCAATAATAGGAAATATTGAGTCTCCACAGATGCCAAGTTAAAGCTTTTTCAGTGGTGGATTTGCTGTCGACTGATGCACAGATTGCATGTGGTTGTGGTTTTCCTGCAGCCCGGGTGAAAGTAGACGGCGCTCCTCTCGGCTCTTTGTCTGGTGCAGTAGGTGGTCATGTCTGCCTGGATGGGCAGAGCCTTTCTAGCAGGGTTTGTGATACTAAAAATGTACCATCTCATTGAACTGCAAGGCACTTTAAAAGCATCTCACCAAAGCCGCAGAGGATGATGCATCTCTCCTGCGTTGGTACTGCAGATGGTTTTCTTTGAAATTCTGTGTACTTCGTTCTTTTTTTGAATGTTTTAATTTCTTTGCCAGGCAGTTATGTTTGAGACCGCAGCCAAATTACACTAGTCAGCAAACACGCTTTGAAAACCAGGACTGTGTCTAAACATCCACTTCTGTATATTAATGTCCTGCATCTACACAGTGAGACGCCTCCCTCACCTCAAAATACACACAAGTCTTAAACAGTTTTGTGAGACCCAGATATGATTCCAGCTCCCACAGAGTTAAGTCTTTCTCTTCAAACCTGCTGACAACCCCCCATTGACATAGACATCAGCTGAGCTCTGTTGCTCTAATCCCCGTGCTGCTGAGCTGATTTCTTGCATACTAGTGTAATATGCAACCACTGCCAGCATGCAATATCTTTATATGATGGCAGTAGAAATACAGTGTAGTATAATAACGTGCAGGTAAAGTATGATTGTAACAGGACCACATTAGTTCGTGTTGTAAATTGATGACAAAGATGCAATGAAATGCAATAAAAATTGTTATATATAAGCCAGACCTCACTGGAATTGTCTGCCATACTTATAGTGGATGTAAGTATGGAAAGTTAGAAAGAAGTCTCCTAAGAATTCCTGGAAATAAGGCCTTGAAAATAAATAAACTTCTTTAACTTTTAGTCTAAATGTTCAAATGAAGTGAAGTTTACTGTTTTACCAGTCGATGTACAGTCGAATGGTTTTTATGTCATACTGTGTTTGGTTTTGATGTAATTTTATATTGTTGGTGTAAGAGGAGGAGAGTGTTCCTACTGTACATCTGTATTATCTTCTGTGTGCTCTTTGAATTGCCCCCGGGGACAAATAAAGTTCTTTGAATTGAATTGTATAGTGTCAGTTTCATATGCACATGCAGTAGTGTCATGTCAGTAAACAGAGACGTCTGATGCAGTCTGTGTTCCTGCCATTCCTCAAGAAACTTCCTGCTCTTTATTTCCTCCTGGTTTTGATTGATGACCTCTCCCTCATGGTGTTTGAAAGTCATTTTCTGAGGTTGCCTTCCACACCTGAGTTACATAATGTTTTCAAACACACCCAAGGACAGTGCAGGGTTTTCCATTTTTGGATGCTGATTGACAGGAAGATTAAGACAAAGGATAGTTAAGAGCTTCAAAGCTAATTAAGTGCATGTTGCTGTAATTTGCAACCTACCTGACCAGTTCTGAATTTTCCTGTGTTAATCCAAACAGGTCAACCCCGCCTTTCTGCACATGACGTCTTTTTTGTTTTGTGGCGTCCTATGGTGAGCGAAAGGTGAGAACGGAAACGGACGACCTTGGCAAAGTCAGCCGCCTTATCAAAGCAACTCTTTCCCTTCTGCCTCACTTTGATTACAACCACGAGGAGGCATGTAGACGTCGGCCTGCAGTGTCTGGCGACGAGCCAAGTGTGTGACAAAGACACACTTTCTTATTACCTTTCCTTTCTACTGCACACACTCTTTCTCTCCGTCCTTCACACAAGCTTAATTGTCTCCTTTATGAAGGACAGTGAGACTTTACGCTTGAAGTCGAGCGGGCAGCGCGGCGGCAGGTGACATCATCCCAAGCTGCCGCACTGCTGCTCTCAGCAAATCTGCACATAAAGATCAGGCCTGTTTACTCTCCGGTCTGCAGCGACCACTGAGAGTGGAGCCTCAGCCTTTTGTGTGTGTGTGTGTGCACGAACAAAGGTTGCTCTGAATCTTATTTTCTCCTCCTCTCTGTCGAAGCACTAGCCAGGTTGTCTGCAGTCCTGCTCGCTCCTGAGAAAGAACTTCACCTTCATAATTGTAGTTCCTGTTATAATAGTGCCATGAGATTTCATATATATACAAATTGGAATGAGTGAATGGAAGTTTTTGTGCAGAAATACATATAGCTGAACATAATTCAGTGTTATTGGCGTGACCTCCAAAAAGGTGAATTTAAGTGTTCATTTCTTTGTGTTCGGATGGAAACATGACATATGGCCACCAGATATGAGACGAAAAAGAGTTTCCTGTCTATTAAAATACTTTTTTTGTTTTATTTGGCGCCATCTGTCTGTAACACATCCTCTCATTTTTGTTTCAACATTTCAATAATTTACTTGGATTTGTATTTGCTGGCAGCTGGATGAGAAGTGTAACAGTAGATGAAGCTGAAAGGAGTTCACAGGCTGCGGTCTCAGACAGGCTCTCCCACCTCTGCTGTATATCCTTCACCCTCCCCTGCAGCGATGTGTGGCTCCACTAATGATTTATTGAGGCCAGTGAGGAGGAGGAGGAGGAGGTTTGACGGGGTTGGAGGGATTGTGGGGGTGTGGCAGCAGGTTTGGGCGTGCTCCGGTGTTCAGAGCTGAAGCTTGGAAACAAGCTGTGAATCTGCATTTTTTTTTTTTTTTAGAAAATACTAATAAAATAAGGCATCTTTAACTGCTGTGTTTTGAAAGATGTTTGAACATCTCAAACCTAAACTGTCGTCATGCTCATAGTTTAATGCAGAACCCCAAATGTCCAAATGTTTGTGTTGTTTCGGACCCTCTTGTGTTTGTATCCGGGTCCATTTCTGGCTGACGATAGCCAGACGACAAGTCTCTGCTGCAGAGACATCGTGACCCTTGACCCTGACCCTCACCTGAACTCTGACCTCCTAACACTCAAAACCCAGAGCCCCTAAAATAGACGAGTCACCACAGCTGGTTTTAACAGCTCTTGTACTGATACAGTGATGCTCAGTTTACTGTGCATTTTACAAACTAGACCGCTTTGGCTTCAGTCACCAGTAGTGATGATAATCAATGAGACTGATTGATCTGAAATCCTGGCTCATGAAATGGCTGCAAATTCAGCCAGTTCTATTTGTTATCAAACCTGTCACACCTTCCCAAATAAAATGTCTAAAGCCACAGAGTGCTTACACTGTCATTGTGGCCACCCATTTCCCATTTTAACATCAACAAAAATCTACTATTTTCAACTAAAGAGCTGCCAAGAAGCTTTATTTAGTGTAAGATATGGTTGAGATTAATATCACAATTTTGGCAAGAATATTTTTTCCGATTTTCTTCAAATGTGTAAAAGAAAACAACTCGCTTTGCTTTAATAAAAACGTCATTCATTTGTCCAACACATTTTTGACAGAACAGAGTCCATCTGAGAGGAAATGGCAATATTTTGGATTAAACTGTGTCATTTTAACGTTTACCTTAATGAGAACTAAATCTCCTGATGGCTCAGCACGATTGTTTACATGGTGATGAACAGAGGATAAATTTGGGAAATGCCATCAGATTCCCGGGTGTGAAAGTAAAGTGGGAGAGGCAGACGGGATTACACACCCAATTAGTGAGCTAAATTGTCTGAAGCAAAGACTCCCCCCTTGTGGTTACTGGAAAGGATTAGATTTCTAGAACACTCTTACAGGCCGAGGGAACATGTAATTGGTTGAATACGGTGAATTTGACATGGAAGCTAATTGATTTTCTGGGCTCACGTTTATTGTTTCATTAGAACAGAAGCACTGTGAGACCCAAACAAAAGAAAATGAGCTCAGTGGAGTAGCTGGGAAGGATTACAGACAACATGTATTTCCTTGTATACTCCTGTTGACTCAGGGTTCGTTCTCTGACGATGTATCGCTCACACCTGGAGGCGACTCAGTACTGTCACAGCTCGACGGCAGCGCAAGCTTCCTGAGAGACATTACACATTTACCTTGAAGTGATCTCCTCAGCTGTTTTAGGATTCAGGACTGTGACTTAATGGTTGTTGTCCCGGTTCATTAAAGCTATATGTGTGATGTTTGATCATCTCTGGGATTGTTTTTCAGATGCTGGGGTGGAAAGACACTCCCGAGGCATTTTGTCTCGTGTTCAGTTTGATTAGTCACAGTCATTAAATACGTATGGCATTATTACAGTACATTACATTACACACACAGATTCATATTTATACTGTGCAGTTATCTTGTGCAATTCATGCTTGTATCCTGTGAATTACAGTTACAGGTGCATTCATCCTGTGCAGTTATCCGTCATGGTTATGTCTGTATAAGCTGTATATAGTCTTTATATTTATTTTTATTATTGTCATGTTCTTTTTTTAATCTTATTCTATTTTTTTTCTAAATGAATTTCATCCCAATGTGGGATCAATTAAGTTTGTCTTCTCCTGTCATATTTGTGATGTTAAATAGCACAGGTTTTTCAAGGTTTTTATTTATGGAAGTGTATTTATTCTCATGACGTTAACAGAGGTGGTCTTTGTTTGAGGTGCTCCAGCTCTGCTATGACAAGCTGTGGGAAACCCTGTAGTGCCAATAAGCAGATTAATATCATGAATAAGAATAATAATTTGGACATGCATGGATTTGTCTCCTAGGTCATATAACATGAGTTTGCTGAACTGTGCACCTAATTTATTTTCCAGTTGTACTAAAGATAGTTGGGAACACAAACTCTACAAATCTGCTCTGCTGACAAAACTGCTGAAGACGTCCAAATGTAGATAACCAACTTCTAACCTCGGTTAAAACTCGCTAACCCAAGCAAAACAACCCCCGGAGACTGTCAGCGGCTACTTTATAATAAAGTCTTACTTAATAATGAAGCAGCTTGCTGACATGCTGAGTTTGCTCAATCTCTTATTCTCACTATTCAGCAGTGCTGAGTTTCACATGATTCATTATGGTCGTATGTCTGTGTTGTTATATGCAGCATTTCAGGCTGTCAATAAACTCTTTATATTGCCTGATGTGGAATTAGATGACCCAGGAAAATCTTTAATATTTTACTATTTTAGCTTTTGCAGTTGAAGCTGCTGTTTTAATTCATTTTTTGAGACAAAAGTGCAACAGAAGAATGAGCCTAAATTCCTTGATTACGTTACAAGGAGTCAAGTGTCAGAGATACAGCAGCCTGAAAATGAATGAACCCTCGAACAGCCAACAGAAGAATAAAGAATAGTCAGTATTTTAAGGTAGTATCTTTCATCTGTGACCATCCTGTGTAGTTAATTGCGGACATGTCATGACCTCCAGTCGGGACATTACCTCTCCTCCCTCGCCTCCGTCCAGCCGTGTAATCCTGCAGCCGTGGCGTTGGTGTCAGCGCTGGGATCCAGTGTCGCACAGACGGACACAATGACCGCACTGTCCTCCCCTCGCAGCATTGTTCCCCCCTGAACTTGGAGGCACAATGAGGCCCTTATCCACACAGGACAGAGAGTCCGGCAGGCCCGCTGTCAGGTGCTTTTCTTCCAAGCTTGTTTGTGAGCTGAGCCCATGGGGAGAGTTAGACCCAGTGATACTTTCTACACGCCAACAGTTAACGTTTGAATAATCCTGGGCTTTGAGTATCAAACTGGTTTTTCTCCTGCCAGTAAATTAATTGCATTGCATTAATCAGTTCATTCATCCAGTTGCTGATGTGATGGTAAAGTTTTGGTATTTAGGCTTAGGATTGATGCTCCGTTAGAGTATGTTTAATAAATGTTACAAGGGTGGAAGAAGAGCAGCTCGATATCTTGTACAAAAGTAGCTTCGTGCACGCTGCTCCTGGAAGATATTTATTGAATCAGTTCATCAAACGTTTTGCTCCCTGCAGACATTTTCCAGAAAATTAGCTCTTTTGTTCTCATCATCTCTAAGCAGCTCTTTCTCTGAGGAACGTTTGAAGGGGCTGAAACATTAGTTTGATGTACTGATTCAATAAATGTCTTGAATGTAAGAACAAGGTACCTGCATGAGAAAGAAACTCTTTTTCCTCATGTGCTAAAAGTAAGAAGAGAGACTTTTCTCATTTCTAAAAATATGTTCCTAATATTGATGTATACAACATAATACACAGATTTTGACAAAATCATATTCAAATGATCAAATTGATGCTTTCCTCCTTCCTTGACACTAATATTCAATTGATTCAATCACTAAAGAGTTGGTAGTCTTTTCTGTATGGCTTCTTAAACACTACTTCAATATATAGTGTGGTTATATATAACTGTGTAATGGTTGTAATTGTTGTCAGACTGACTTTGCAGCAAATTTTGCAAGGTTACTTTCAACCTGCATGTCTGAGAGGTGATTTGGCAGAAATTTGATCCTTGTATTAAAAAGTCAAGACAACCCTGAGCCACCTGAACTCCTCAGGATTTTTTTTTTCCTTTTTTTTAATTTCAGGTTTTTGGGCTGTAGGCTGGCATTCAAAAAGTGCCTTTGTCTTTATTGTCTGTGTCCTTGAATGCAGCTCCTCTGTGTGTCTTATACTGTTTATTGCACCATCTTTCTTTTACAAAAAAAATAAACGCTCACTTTCATTGCAGAAGGAACACACAGTGCCACTGTCTCTCTCTCTGTCACACATCCACATTAAAGGAGTTAATCCTGACCAGATTTCAGTTGGCCAACATTCAGGACAGCGTATCTAACATTCAACAGAAACACTAAAGCAGTACATATTAACCCAGCTGGCAGCTGTTATGGGACAAAGTATTGGGTCAGAGTCGGATGTTGACCCTGCACCAAACATCTGTGGCAGATGAAAATCTATAGATGAAGAGTTCAGTGTGTTCCTGTGATTTAGGATGGTTGAAATAACATTTATCTGTCACAGAAGAAGCACAGATCCAAATATAGACTTAGATATTTTATGGATTTTGGAACAACAGTTTCAGCATGAAGGGGGTTTGTTTCATGTGTTTTAATGGCAGCAGGCCAGAAATATGCCAAAGCATCGCTATAATGAGCATCTGTGAACAAACTGTGTCTCTGAAGCAGCTCCATGATGGTGCTCGTATTCAGCAGCGTGGTTAGAAAGATTGCAGTGTGATTCACAGGTTTGATCCCAGCTGAACTCATTGTCAGAAGCTCCAGTAACTGTGTCTGAGAGTTCGATCCCGTCCTCAAACAAGCATCAAACCTCACTGTGTTTGCTAGTGTTTCTGTTTGCTTGTTTCTTTACTTCACTGACTGATCTTGTGTTTCCTAGTTTAATTCTTACCCTGTGTATTTATAAAGTTTAGCTATGTAATTTCCTAGTGTGAGATTTTGTCAGTACTCTCTTTTTTATTTGATTGAACTGTTATAAACTGATTACAGATAATCATTGCAGAATGAAAGCGGAACTTTAATCATATTGATTCTTGTATTTTTTTATTTGGCTCCTGGTTTGGGTGGGGCTCGACTTGTCTTCCGTTGCTGCCTTTCTGATGCCAACAATTGCTCCTGCTTGAGGCTTCATTTTTCTTGAATTACCATAACGTGCTAACATAAGCTCTCACGAGTTAGTTATGAAACCCTACAGGTGAAAGTAGTCGTGTGTTTGTATAATAAAATAAATGTTTCAAATTGATTTAATTTTTTTATTTGATTTTTTTATTTCAAATATCTTTAATAACGTTTGAAGTTTTGGCCAGAAGCGTCTATTATTTTCAATCTCTGGTGTGCACAAAACTTAAGAACTGTATCTCACATGTTGAAGATAAACTAAATAAAGTAAAAGGTAGAAGATGTGGCAGATCTGTTTCACTGGCTTGATTCTATAGGTTTACCTAATAAAGTGGTTCAGGGAGTGCACGTCCTCATTAAGTACCTTAACAAATGTCTCTCTTTGCTGTAGGATTCGTCCTCAGCTGGCCAGAGAGAAGATAGAGGGATGTCACATCTGTACGTATGTGATGCCCGGGGAGCCTCAGGTGATCCTGGGCAAAGACAAGGCCTTCACCTACGACTACATGTTCGACATGGACTCCCAGCAGGACGCCATCTACACCACCTGCACCGAGAAGCTGATCGAGGGCTGCTTCGAGGGCTACAACGCCACCATCTTTGCATACGGACAGGCGAGTCTTTGTCCTCGGTGTCACAGCTGCAGGGCTCATGGTGCTTTATAGCTGGGTGGACGTAGAGAGAAGGGGGTGTTTGAGAGGTGGAGAGTGTTGACATTTGGGTAAAAGGAGACCAGAGGAGACTCATGTTGGGGAATTTGAACCTCTGTGACCTTGTATTTGTCCAATTATAGTTTTAAAGGAATAGTTCAACATTAGAGCTGCAACAGTCAGTCAATGAATCGATTAGTCAATTGAAAGGAAATGAATCAGCAACTATTTTAATAATCAGTTAATCGTTTCAGTCATTTTTCAAGCTAAAATGTCAAAAATTTGCTGCTTCCAGCTTCTTAAATGTGAGGATTTGCTGCTTTTCTTTGTCACTTCTGATGGTAAATCAAAATTTTGAACTGTTGGTTGGACAAAAGAAGCAATTTAAAGATGTCACTTTGGGCTTTAGGAGCAATTTTCACACATTTGTTACATATATTTCGCTTTTTTTTTGACATATTCTAGACTAAACAATTCATCAATTAATAGTGAAAATAATCAGATTAATGGATAATGAAGATAATACTTATTTGCAGCTCTATTTGAGATTTTGGGAAAATGCACTTATTCACCTTCTTGCTGAGAATTTGATAAGAAGATCAAGGCTGCTTTCTCCTGTTTCCAGTCTATGCTGATATAAGAGTGAATGTGTGCATTTCCCCAAACTATTCCTTCACTAAGTAAATTTTCTACTTTCAAGATGTATTACAATATGACAGTATGTCAGTTTTATTTATTTTGCCCAAAGTCACATTTTTATCTCCAGAGGATTTAACAGTCTGTACAAAACCCTCAATCCTTAAAGCCCTGATTTGTAAAAGAAAGAACTAATCAGCCATAAAAGGAAAGAGAGGCCTCAGGATGAATACATATGCAGTGAGAGTACACAGAAGTAGCAGCTGTAGAATTACAACAGAGCAGTAAGTCCCAACTTGTGCTACTTGTACACCAGGGGGGTGAAGTTTGTGGAGTAGCTCTGCTAATTAGAAAACAAGTTAAATATGTCGTCTTGGGCTTTGGAAAATTCTTATGAGCATTTTTACATTTTCAGACTTTTAGTGGATCAAAAGATTTATTCAGAAAATAATCTGCAGATTAATCTGTAGTTTCAGTCCTGCTTCTCTTTTTCTTCAGTCTCTCCCCCTCCTCCTCCTCTCCCCCCCTCCCTCTGTCAAGCTCACCACATGGAAATAACATGCAAGTCTGGGCCTCACATGGTACAAAGTGAAGTCAAGTGCACACACACCTTTCTGACAGCCATACATCTTTAATGTGTGTCCATATTAACCCATATCTCCCCAGAAACTGCTCCCGTCACTGCTGGCCTACTTCTGAAAGCACATTCACACAGACTGCGGTCGGTTTGGCCTGGATCAGACCTGTTTGCCTCTGTGGCTTTACAGAGACTAATCTAGATTTAGACCGACCCACTCGGATGCGTCACAAGAACTCTGTGGAAGCCCGGTTAGGTTGCAGATATAAACAGACAGTAAAGATGTGGAGAGTAAATTTTCTCTCTTATTAAAAGGAGTTTAGTATCAGGTGTTTATCATTTGAAGCAAGAAACCAGAGTAGACACGAGCAGGGGAACTCCCGGTTCGTTCTTTTTGTTTTGCTAAACACAACATGCTAAATGTTTTCATATCTATTCAATGTAAAACATAATTAATTGAAAAATTGAAGAGCAAAGGAGACGTGCAGGTGAACGTTACCAGTATCTCCACTGACAATTGACTCAACAGATTAAGATGACAAGCTTTTCTTGACTGGACAAACTCGCTCTCAAACTACGTTACAGAATGAACCCCAGTAAATGCAATGAGTTCATGTCTGTCTCTGGAGGTTTAATACAACTTTTTTCACATATGCAGTGTGACTCCCAAGACCTGTGACCAGACTTTGATGTGTAAAAAGGGTGGAGGTCCCTTTTATGGCAAAGGCATGGTCATCCTGAGTTTTTACATTTCATTTTCTCTTCTCCGCCCAGACGGGTTCAGGGAAGACCTACACCATGGGGACGGGCTTTGATGTCAACATCCCAGACGAGGAGCTGGGTATCATCCCCCGCGCCGTCCACCACCTCTTCAAGGGCATCGAGGAGCGCCGACAGGCCGCCCAGGAGCAGGGACGACCCGTACCTGAGTTTAAGATCAACGCCCAGTTCCTCGAAGTAAATACTCACCGTCACTGCATCATTAATAATGTTTTACCTGCTTCTTTAGGGTAAAAAATTATGAGCTAAACAAAACAGACTCTCTCACTAGCATTAGGACAGGCTTTACAGAGATGTCATGGGTCAGGCTTATATTGTTGACACTGCTGGTTTAACAAGCTTTGACACCAGCGCTCCATCATTTGAAAACATCCACACTGACAATTGAACTGCAGCAGCTGTCATCGGGGGGTTAGGAGGTGTTGAGGGGGGGGATGGTGGTGTCTCAGTCTGCACAGGAAGAGCTAACAAGAATGATGTGAGGAGACAGTTGTGCCGGTCTGTCAGACTGTGACAGTGTTCAGATTCCTCTCGAAGACCTGGAGCTGGGGAGGTGGATGAGTTGTGGCCAACAAATATGGATATGTACAGAAATCAAACACGAGGCAGAGAGTGATAGTTTCAGATATGAGTTTCCAACAGATACTATTCATATTTGTTATTTATAATTCATTCTTATTATTCTTTATTATTCCGCCTATTATTCCTTTTTACATGGTGGAACATTTCCCTAGATTTTCTTTTGAAGGTACATCCAGATCATCCTGAGACACTGAAACTTAGTAGATGTCTTAGGATAAATAAAAGGCACAAAGAAAATGAGATGTTCCTGAAGGGTTAACAGATTCCTTTGTTAGTAGCAGATAAGTAGTTCTGTGTAATCTCTTTGCTAAATACAGGTGGACTGGATTTCTTTTCCAGGTGTCCACTTTTAATTTCTTTTTAATCAAAAATAAGTTGGAGCTGTTGTTCTGGCCTCTTTATTTTGAGTCTTGTTTTGGTCGTAATTGCAAGTCAACATTGTGTCATAAAGCTCTGCAATATTCTGAATGTGAAGCCTTTAGATATTCTGTGAATTTTGGTGATTTAATCCATGATTTAAAGTTCTGTATCTGCCTTGTCAAATTGTTTGCATGTGTGTTTTCGCTCCCTGTAGCTTTATAATGAGGAAGTTCTGGACCTGTTTGACTCCACACGAGACATGAAGCAGAAATCTCACATCAAGATCCACGAAGACGCCAACGGGGGAATCTACACAGTCGGGGTGACCACACGGACGGTGTCCTCCGAGGCTGAGGTAAACAACGTAACAAATCTACGAACAACAGTTTTCATTGGTTTGCATTGGTTTCATGTTAATGATAAACCAGAGATTAAGATTTTTTCAGTTATAATGTTGCATATTTTCCATATTTTATGTCATTTTTATTCATGAGAATATTTTCCCTTATTATTAAAAGAAAATTTTGATTCTGAAATGCAATATCAGACTGATGAATTTTTAATTTCTAACAATGGATTTATACTCTCCAATGTTAATCTGTTTGACACCATGAGGCCTATAAAATACACTTCCATTCATTTATTACTCATTTATTATTCATCCCTGCACTGATGCTTACTTTTATAAATGCCGCAGTGTTTGTTGCTGTTTTTCCACAAGTGCCTGTTAATATTTAAAGCTCTTTCTCTGCCTGTTCAGATGATGCAGTGCCTGAAGCTCGGGGCTCTGTCTCGCACCACAGCCAGCACTCAGATGAACGTGCAGAGCTCTCGATCTCACGCCATCTTCACCATCCACCTGTGCCAAGTTCGCGTCTGTGCCTCCGACAATGTTCGTCCAGTTTCAGTATTGTTTGAAATTGACAGTGATACTGGAAGGATAGTAAAGTGCTGTGTAATTAACTAATGTCTGTGTGTGTCATTGTCACTCAGCAAGAAACTGAGACCGATAACAGAGTCTCCAATGGAAACTCTGAGATGGACGAGTACGAGACACTGACCGCCAAGTTTCACTTTGTGGACCTGGCTGGTTCTGAGAGGCTGAAGAGAACCGGAGCGACGGGCGATCGAGCCAAAGAGGGAATCTCTATCAACTGTGGACTGGTGAGCTTCTCGCTCATCTGCATCATTCCAGCAGGATTGTGAAGATGTAGAGAAACCAGAGCCACTAATATTATAGAGTGTTACTGCCATCTAGTGGCAGAATTTCATAAATGTCCATCCTGCGCTATACAACAGGAAACATAATGCATGATGCAAGAAGGACAAACACACCTAAACATTAATCACATTTAAATGAAAGCTACAGTGGAGGGCCTTTTTAAGATTTAACAAACCAGAGCCATTGAAAGGGCCTGTTTAGTTAACAATCCCAAAGAAGGAAATAGATATTGACCCTGTTTGTGTGATGAGCAACATGTTCATATATCGTACTTTTTGTGACCTGTTGAATTTCCAGTTTCATTCTGTGCACTGAAATATTTTCTTCTCTTTGCTCCCCTCTCTGTCGCTGCAGCTCGCTCTGGGGAATGTAATCAGTGCTTTGGGTGACCGAGGCAAGCGAGCCTCACACGTGCCTTACAGAGACTCCAAACTCACCCGACTCCTACAGGACTCGTTAGGAGGAAACAGGTTGGTGGACTGAACTGAATTCACCTTTTTTTCCTCAAATGCCAACTATGTCGTTCTCCTGTTGTTAAAGAGTTTTTTTATGAACTAAACTTCTTTCTTTCGTCAAAGGAAAAAAGGAATTCAGTCCCGCAATTTGATATTCATAATTTTTAAAGATTCACAGGGACAGAATAAAAGAATATAAAAGGAAAGTTTAAAAAACATGCAGTGTTTTATCATATGTAAAGATCCACTGTCTGGAGTGAAACGCATATTTTTTTCTTGTTTGCTTTCACCCTGTTTGAATCAAATTTTTCAAATGCATCTTACATGAAACACCTAGTTATATCAAAATGTACATCAGCATCATGTCAGAATTGTGCAACTGAACCAAACATCAATAAATATCTGCCTCCTTCTGGTCTCAGCCAAACAGTGATGATTGCCTGCATCAGTCCATCTGACCGTGACTTCATGGAAACCCTGAACACGTTAAAGTACGCCAACCGAGCTCGGAACATCAAGAACAAGGTGATGGTGAACCAGGACAAGGCCAGCCAGCAGATCAGCGCTCTGAGGACGGAGATCGCTCGACTGCAGATGGAGCTGATGGAGTATAAGACGGTAAGGAGAGCAGAGGAATTCACAGACAGGAAACAATCAAAATGAAATAAAAAAAGATTATTTATATTTTACATCCTCCTCCTCCCCCTGCAGGGTAAACGCATGGCAGGTGAGGACGGCGTGGAGAGCTTCAGCGACATGTTCCACGAGAACTCCATGCTGCAGACGGAGAACAGCAACCTGAGGGTGAGAGTGAAGGCCATGCAGGAGACCATCGATGCCCAGAGGGCGCGGCTCACCCAGCTGCTCAGCGACCAGGCCAACCAGGCCCTCACCAGGGCAGGTAGGCTTGATCCTGCACATGCAAAGTCTTTTGAGTATTGGCTGATAAGTTCCACAAGTTTGAGTCCATTTTCTCTTTCTCCTTCTCATCTAAAATTGTCCTGATTGTCTTCCAGGTGAAGGTGGAACTGAAGAAATTGGAAACATGATTCAGAGTTACATCAAAGAGATTGAAGACCTCAGGTAAACAGCTCACCTCTCATGTTACTCTTAAGTATATGATGACTGTGTCAAGAATGTAAATAATTCTTAAACATTGAAACTCAAGATGCATCATACTTCAGTCTCTTGTTTAGAGTATTTTTGACTCTACAAGTCAGAAATATTTACCTCAAAGAGAGGAAGGTGCCAACATGGTGGGAGGCATAGAAACAATAGAGGCATTTTTGGAGTATGTGTGTGGGTTTCTCTTCTCTAATATTTGGTCCATGTGATAACACAAAATGCTACAAACATGGTATATTTTCCAACACTGCCCTGAGTTATATGTGTGTTCTTCATGTTTGTGTCCCTGGATTTTCCCTCCAGAGCCAAACTCCTGGAGAGCGAGTCTGTCAATGAGCACCTGAGGAAGAATCTGTCCCGCGCCTCCAATCGTCAGTCCTTCTACGGAGGGCCCGGCTCCTTCTCCTCCACGACGCTGGCCCCCGAGAAGGAGACGTCTGACATCATCGAGCTCGCCAAGAAAGACCTGGAGAAACTGAAGAAACGAGAAAAAAAGAAAAAGAAAAGGTAATTAGCCCCTGTGTCGTTTGTTACTGATCAAAATGTGGCTGTTTTTGATTGGATGTGTTGTTGCAGGTGCATATATCTGAATACATTTCAAACTGGAATGGCATTTAATGCTTCACCCAGAAGTCAGTTTGACTTGTTTTACATTTTAATACGAAATATGACATCAACAGTTTTCTTCATTGGAATATGCATATTTAAAGGTTTGTGGATCTTTAGTAATGACTTGTAATCCGAGACACCATGAAGCTCATAGACGCTTAAATAATTTATGTGCTGTTTTATTGACTTCAAATATAGACACGAAACTATTAATAACATACAAATGTAATGTTTGTAATGTAGATTAATATTGTGACAGTATTCTAATGCTGATAAACAGAAGAATTCCACTGTAAGGAGTTAATTCCCAATGAGAAATCTGAGAGAGACTGATGAGAGGCTCCAGGTTGAAAACGCTCAGAGTCGTGCTTCGAGCACTTTGAGGGGGATTAAAAGGTGGGATTTTCAGTGCCGAGCTTCCTCTGACCATTCTTCCCTCCATTCTTCCTTCCTTCGTTCATCTCTTGCTTCCCTTCTCTCGTTTGACCCTTCACCCCTCCCTGAAGACTCCAGCAGCTGTTGGAGGAGAGAGAGAGGGAGGAAAGGGAGGAGGTGGTGGAAGAGGTTGAGGACGCCAGGTTTGTCAGAGCTTCCACCCTCCTGTTGCCATTCCCCTCCTTTGCTTCCCCCGAATTCAGCATTTTATTTTACTTTTTATTTATTTTGGCAGGTATTTCCCCACCTGGATTGAGACTCACTACCATAGAAGCACTTCCCTTCCATAAAACAGTTTTTTACTCTTTAATAAGCCCCTATCTCTCTTTAGATCTTCTCTGTGTGAAGCCCTTAGCTCATCCATTGACCCGTCACGCTACATCCTCGCTTTCTCCCGCATCATTTTTATGAGTTCACAGACTTTGTAATGGGTATTAAAGACATCCTGGAAATATAAAGAGTCTATTATAAGAGATTTTCGACACAAGGTCAAGGCTCAGGATGCTCTAGTTTGTGCTTTCATTAAAGCATTTTTCAGATTATTAGTGTTGAAGGTTTTACACTTCCTGCAGGCAGAATATGTTTCTTTGTTCATTTATGACAAATTGTGTTAATCAGCCTCAAATGTATGAAAACAATGGATGAGAAATTCCTCTTTTTGCTTTCCTGTGTTAATCTTTCTTTTTCATTTTGATCGTTTTTTCCAGATGATTTTGTGCGAAACTCCACCTAAACACTGCTAACCCTCTGCGTTTGGATAAAATATTTATCCAACAGCTTAAATTAATTCATTTTTTTTGCTCTGCATATTCCTCCCATGTTTTTTTGCTTTTGCTGGTTTTGTCCAGACTCTGATGAATTGCCTCCCTCCTTTGTTAAAACAATACACTGTCTTACCCACAAGCAAGCTCATGAAAACAGAGCAGCATCATCTCTGTTCAGTTTTATAGTTCATGATAAAGCCTCAGACTCTCTGTATGTTTTATGATGTTAAATGTTCATTTAAAGTGTCTACAAATATATCACAGTAAAGTAAGTAAGTTAGCAGTTTTATTGCTATGCGCGGTCCATCCAAGAGCTTGTTTGCCAAGAAGACAGTGTAATTCATGAGAACTGTGCATTATATAATTTACAAAACTATAAAGATAAAATAATGTCTTTACCCACAGATGTTTTGTTAGAAATATGCCTCTTGTTTACACGTGTGTTACAGTACCTGTGGAGGTGAAAACATTCATGGCTCAGTCACAGAGGATGAATGATGTCTTTGATTCTGAACCATGTGTCAATGTTTCAGTGCCAACAAGGAGGAAGTTCCTGACAACGAACAAGAAAAGGGCACAGAGAAGGAAATGACGGAGCGAGTCAACGAGGAGGCAGAAATGGTGCGACCCCTGTTTCATCTTCACATTGAATCAATACAGTGCCTTCAGATATTAAATTACGAGTATAATCTTGTAGGAGGTCCAGGAAGCCAGCGACCACGAGGAAGGAGAAGAGGAGGAGGAGGAGGAGGAAGAGGAGATGGATGTGGAGGAGAGCTCAGATGATTCTGACTCAGAGTCGGATGAGAAAGGTATGAAGGACAGCGTTCACCTTAAAGTGCTGCTGATTCAACACAAGAGGGAGCTGTTCATTCATTGACCAGTTTTACACAAACCAACCAGCATCACATGAACCAGTTTTGGGCAGTGGTGGAGAAAGTACTTAAGTAAAAGCACTAATACAGAAACACTTCAGGGAAGGAAAGCAACATGATAAAAATGCAGTGGCTAAAAGTAAAGCAATGAATTTTTAAAATGGCGGCGAGATGTTTACAGACTTAAATGAACTTGTTTCAAAAAGTACTGAGGTGCGCAACAAAGGGAGAGAAGGGAGAAAGAAATAGTCTTGAATCGTGAAGAATTGTTCAGTGTTATCTTGCAAGAAGGAGGCGCTTCATATGGTTTGCCTTTAACTTGCAGAAAACAACCATCAACTCCTGCTGATCAAATCACACTCATGAAAACTTAATCTGATCACGTGTGTCCAACAGAGAACTTCCAGGCCGACCTGGCCAACATCACCTGTGAGATCGCCATCAAGCAGAAGCTGATCGACGAGCTGGAGAACAGCCAGCGGCGTCTGCACACGCTGAAACAGCAGTACGAGCAGAAGCTGATGATGCTGCAGTGCAAGATCAGGGACACTCAGCTGGAGCGGGACCGTGTCCTGCAGAACATGAGTAAGACCAGGACAGCAGAGGGGGGAGTCGTGGATGGCTCAGTGGGAAGAGCACTGTACTAATACATTGTTCATCGTTTATGCATAAAACTATGGGTTTGGTTTTTAATGTCAGTGCCTTTTGATCTGTTTATTTCAGTCTTAAAGTTGGAGTATATTTAAGTTCTTGCTTGTCCTACTTGAATTTGGAAGAATTTCTATCTTAGCCTTCACGTTTGATCTCAGTTATTGTTCTTTAGTAATGAAAAAACGCTCCAGACTTCATGTACTTCAGAGAATCCTTTAAAGTCGGTGGTGAATGTTCTCCGGCAGCAGCCAGACGATGACAGTTACATTTCTGTTTATCAGCACTAATGGATCAAAGCATTGTCTGATGCAGATTTTAAAAGCATGGAGGAGTTTTCAGCTCTTCTAATTTAAAAAAAAAAAAAAAAAAAAGCCGCAAAAGAGACTTTTTGACCCAGACAGATCAAGGTTTTTGACTGAATAATCTGTTAGACAAGAAATGTTGATGTGGGTGTTACATATGAAACCCTTCTAATTAAAAGTGTTTGTGTTATGTACCATTTAAAATTTTTTTATGGCATTATTGCTTTCTGTCTTTTTATGGATAGATCAGTTTTCTAGTGGACTAGTCGTTAGTTCAAGCTTCGTAGTCACGGCCCCAACAACAAGGCCCCAAATGGACTTGACTCTTCTCATTGACTAACTGTCGGTCGACTATCAGCGCTACAGTTTTTCATGATTTTTGTGTGGCATACTTTCAGATTCAGTTGAAAGCGGCACAGAGGACAAGGCTCGCAAGATCAAGGCTGAATATGAGAAGAAGCTGAGCGTTATGAACAAGGAGCTCCAGAAGCTCCACTCGGCTCAGAAGGAACACGCCCGCCTGCTGAAGAACCAATCACAGTACGAGAAACAGCTGAAGAAGCTTCAGATGGACGTGGCTGAAATGAAGAAGACGAAGGTATGATCGTTTACTGTAGTTATACTGTACTGTGATGCTTCTGGTGGAAGCGTGAGGTCTCTCTGACTGTTGTGCTGCTGTGTCTTCTTTTGATAGTAGTTTCTCCTGCGTTGCTCATTGTGTATTTTGTTTTCTACAGTTAAGTGTGTTTGGAAGGTTTTGCTGTGTTGTTGTGTGTCCCTCAACTGTCTTTCCTGTATATTTCCATCTGACTATCCTTACCTTATTTATCTTACCAGAAAAGATTCAAAAGTGAAAATGTATGTAATGTATGTAAAAATGTATGAAATGTGTGAAAGTGTAATTAGGCCAAACTTGTTGCAGACAGTCGTCAACAAGCAGCATTTCACTGAATGAAGAAAATGCGGGCGGATTCAAGAAATGCTCCATTAATCAAATAGATTTCACAGTTCTTCTGAGAACTTTCACAAGGACTTACCTATAATTGTGATTTGATTGTTCCAGGTCCGTCTCATGAAGCAGATGAAGGAGCAGCAGGAGAAGAACAGGATGAACGAGTCTCGCAGAAACCGAGAAATTGCTACTTTAAAGAAAGACCAGCGCAAGCAAGAGGTTAGTGTTCATCCCCATCGTCTCTTGTTTCAGTTAATCAATCTGTACCTCTGAGTCTCAGTATCATCATTTCACTGTAACTGTGTTGCAGCACCAACTGAAGTTACTGGAGGCTCAGAAAAGGCAGCAGGAGCTTATTCTGAGGAGAAAGACAGAGGAGGTGAGCAGCAGCAGACAGTATAGATACAGTATATAGATACAGTATATAATGTATGCAGAAATACTTTACTCTTTGCCGTGTGTATCAGGTGACGGCTCTGAGGAGGCAAGCCAGGCCCACCTCCGGTAAGGTCATCAGGAAGGTCAATCTCCCAGAGCCGGTCCAGGACTCCCCCCACAGACCTCCATCTGGACGCTTGTACTCCTCCGGCAACGCTGCTCCCAACGGCACACGGTGAGTCTGTGTGTGTTCAGGTGTGTTCAGCGCACATCAGTGTTTCCACAGAGGCAAGTAAGCTCTTAAATCCCGAATCTCTCTTTGCACATTGCTGTTTAGCTACTGTTATGTTTGATTTTAGTCTATAATTCTGCATCAGGAATCGACGTGGCTCCTTGTTAACCAGCTCTGGAACATGTTTACGAGCTGTTTGCAGTGTTAAATCCTCAGTCACATTATTGACTGATGCTGTGTGTGCAGGTCTTCCTACAGGCGCACAGTCGGTGTTTACTCCACCAGAGTCGCACGCAATAAATGGCAGTCTCTGGAGCGACGCATCTCCGACGTCATCATGCAGCGGATGACCATCTCCAACATGGAGGCCGACATGAACCGCCTCCTCAAGGTACAGCTACAGCAGTGTGTTAAAGATGGATGAAGAATGTTATCAGCTTGAAACCTTAAACCAGCAGGAAACACCTATGAAGAAATGGTTCATACACCTGCCATCGATCCTGTTAAGTTCCCTGAAGCAAGGCATTTAACTGTCAACTAGGCTTGTGTGGTATGAGGGTATTTAAAAATCCTGAAGGTATGATCTTCAATACCAAAAACAGACACTCCTGTTTTATTAAACTGATAAGGAGATGCTGTATTGAGGCGATGTATTGTAGTGCACAGCATGGGCCACCAGAGGTCTCTGCTGGTGGAACAGCCAGCTGAGCTGAGAAAGATGGCGAATGCAAGTGATGGTGATACTGTTATAGGACTAATAAAAAAAGAAAAATGCTTCGGTCCCTGTTTGGGAGGATTTTGGGTTTGGTCCCAATAATGACAGCGAGCCAGTCAAACCCAGCAAGACCTGTCCAAGTAGGCTAAAAATACCATTACACACTGTTTGCCCTGGTGAAATATCCGGAAGGTGAGAAGCTATGAATAAACAGAAAGTGTCCAAGCCTGCTGTCAACCTGCTCAGGGGAAGCTGCTTGTTGGTGGAAACAGTGGAAAACATGTGCTTGGCCAGTCTGAGTTTGGATGAAATGTGACTTTACTATATATGACATGAGAACAATAAAAGGACATTTAAAGTGTAAAACCTCATCCTGCACACGACCACAATAAACCTTTAAAATAGTAAACACATAAAAATGATTTTGGTCTGGCATTCAAAAGGCTTGAGTGTCAGCAGGTGTCTGTGAGGAGGCTGTTGACATGTTTTCATATATTTTCCAGCCCATAATGTTCAGCCAGAGAGAATGTGGGTTGTTTTGAGGTTTGTTTTGGGGTAATTGGTGTCAAATCCGGACCTTGGTGGAGGCTTTAATTATTGCTACATCATCTTCTTGTTGGATGATTCATTGTCATCAGTGGGCAACAAAATTAAAACCTGACATAACTCTGGAATCTGGGAGAATCTGTTACTTCCTGTTTTTCTCTTTACAATAAACTAAAGACGGTTGCCATTTCCTCGTACACATTTATAATTAACTCCATGGACTGAAATCTGTCAACAGTTCTGTCAATTTACTTACAAGTCAGTGTGTTTGTGACTCAGCAACGAGAGGAGCTGACCAAGCGTAAAGAGAAGGTCATCAGGAAGAGGGACCGGCTGGTCCGGGAGGGGCCAGAGGCAGAGAAGGCGGTGCTTCCCCTTAACGAGGAAGTGGACGCGTTGACGGCCAACATTGACTACATCAACGACAGCATCGCAGACTGTCAGGCCAACATCATGCAGATGGAGGAAACCAAGGTGAGACGGGCTGAAAGTTAGATATTAAAAACATGTTTGACAGTTTATTCAGTTGTGCTGGCTGGTTAGATTAATGGAATCAGTAAACAAGCTTTTGTCTCCAGGAGGAAGGCGACACAGTGGACGTCTCAGCTGTGGTTGGTTCCTGCACCCTGACAGAAGCTCGTTTTCTGTTGGATCACTTCATGTCAATGGCCATCAACAAGGTACCAGCCCTGATGGCAGTGTTGATTGGGAATAATTAAAATATCACCTGTCTGTGCTTATTGCTGCTTTACAACATGAAACATGAATTAGAAGGTCAAGGAATAACTCTATACACCCTGTCTAATGTCTGTTTGACCTCCTCAGGGTCTCCAGGCAGCGCAGAGGGAGTCTCAGGTGAAGGTGATGGAGGGCAGGCTGAAGCAGACGGAGATCACCAGCGCCACACAGAACCAGCTGCTCTTTCACATGCTGAAGGAGAAGGCCGAGTTCAACCCGGAGCTGGACGCGCTGCTGGGGAACGCCCTGCAAGGTAACAGCGGAGTTTGTTGAGGTGGAAGTGGAAATGAGGACCCAAAACACCGACCAGACCCCTGGTTTAACCCAGCCCACCTCCTGGAAGTGTCATTAATGTCAAGTAAAACAGGGATTCAGATTATAATTTAGGATGATGATGGTGATGATAATCGGGTCTAAACTTGTATCTCCACTCGTCTGTTAGAAAAGCATTCAGCCTTTCAGGAAGTGGAGTGGGTTGCTGGTCAGTTGCATGATTGGGCCTATTGACATGCTCTTGCCTGTTGCCTTCTGCTAAATAGAAGCTGGTCTAATTATTGTACAACTGATGCCTAATTCCACTGTTAAAGTCTGGTACAAAGATCATATCACTAAAATGCAAATTCCAAAAACTGCATTTTATATGTTATAGACTTGATTTTACAGTTACAACAAAACCTCTACAACTTTTTTGAAGTAAATGTATTTTTGCCAGCCTCTGTTCAGCAGGATGCTCTGTTTACAGTAGCTGCACTTAATTTTCTTTTGTTTGGTTTCTTAGAATTTCGGGGGACTGTGTTTTTGATTTGTGCATTGCCTTTTTTCTGTTCCCCCACGTTTTCTTTTTTTGTTTTATGTTTTTACAGAGCTAGGTAACATCCCGGCCGGTAAGTGAAACCATACTAGACTCTTCTCTGTGTTATGAATGCATGGTTCCTTCCCTTTGCACTTTGAAAACTAATAACGAAACATAACATGAACAGGTGCATGAGGTGTAATGCAACCAGGCTTCCCTCCATCTGTCTGCTGACCTCTCCCTTCCCTTCCCCTCGTCTGGATACACTCTTCCTCCTCCTCCTCCTAGCTCACCATGTGCTACAGCCTCCATGCTTTAGCACCCTGCTAACCCCAGACCCTTCCACAGGAACCATACAACATGGATGTTTTAGCTCTGTCGGACCCTGTAGGTCAGCTGACCCCATCGGGAGCAACGGACTAATGATCCCTCACACTCTCCTCCGCCCTGTTGTCTCATATCGGGTCTCTTACCTTTGCCCCAACACGCCCACACGTCTTTCTATATAACCCTCCCACCTGACCGCTCTCTGACCTCTCACCTTTCTCGATCCATCTGATCCCATTGAGCTCGGTGAGGACCGAGTTTCTGTTTGTCGACAAAACAGCATGGCGCTGCGCTGACATCGCCCCCATCTGCTTCACTCGTTCATCTTTTCTACATCCAGTTTGCACAGCTGTTTAAAAAAAAGTCAAGAAACTTTCTTCACCCTTTAGTGAAAGTAAGCAGAAGGATCAATAGTTTAGTCTTAGGCAGGGTGAACTTGTTAAGAAGTAATATAGAAAGTCAGAAGCCGTCATCTCAGTCTTATCAACCAAGACAGTTTTCTCTCAACTCTGATAATATTCTTGATCTTATTCGACAGAGAACGGAGACGATAGCAGCAGTGATGAGTCTGCACAGAGCCCGTCTGCTGAGGGAAAGTAAGTTTGTGTTGTATCATGTTTTTTTATGTTTTTATGTCATGTTGTGGAATATGTTGTTCTACTTATGCTGTGTTATGTGCTCTAATGTGTTTATGTTATGTTTATGTTACATGCACTGTGTGTTTTTAGTGTGTTTTTACAAAAGGCCAAATGTTCATGCTGAGAATATAAGAATATTTGTTCACATATGAAACTCATGTATTTCCTCCAGCACCTTGGCATCAGATCTCATGAAACTCTGTGGAGAGACCAAAACAAGAAATAAGGTATTACAATGTGTTCATGCCTCATTCTCTGCATATGTGTACTAGTATTTCCTTCCTGTCTAAATTTTCCCTCCTCTGTGCTGGACAGGCTCGTAGGAGGACGACCACTCAGATGGAGTTACTGTACGCAAACAGTGACTCCGCCCCCGACGCGCCCACTGCAGACTTCTCCAGTCCGATGCTGCCGTTAGCGGAGACACCAGATGGGGGAGGAGACGTGGACTCGTCAGGCTCATCAGTCAGGGACTTCACAGCTCTCTCCCCCGGCTTTTCCTCTAAAATGGGCAGCATGTAAGTCCAGGCCCGGCACTCTTTTACTAACACAATAATTCCTTCTTCCTTCCTTCCTGCATGTTTGATGTTGCTGCTACTTCCTCTGCTGTATTTAATTTTGTTTCACATTATTCATGAGCATCCGCACATCAAATGGCCATAACTGATGAGTCCTTTGAGATAAAAGCATGTAGAGAGAAGCCAATATTAACATTTGTATGGCTTATTTATTAGTGTCCCCTGAAAACAGCGGCTTTCTAATTCCTCATTACAGCCTAGTTACACACCGAAGGCAAAAATACTAACCAGACCGCTTTAACTGGCCTTGCTTCAAACCAACTGTAAGTGCACGTATGTGAAAAAAGAGCCTTGGCTGACAATGATCCATCAGCAAATCAAGAAATAGATTTATATTTTAGTGTAACACAAACCTACACATTAGTTAAACATGAGCTTGGCGAAGAACCACCACTGTTTTGGGCCTTTAAACATCAGGTAACTGTGTTTCTGTGTGTACTGCGTGCTCATCCCTTCATTGATGCCGTTGTTTTCTCTTATTGTCACATCCTTCTCTTGTTTTATGATCATTCTTTGTGTTGTTTGTGGATAACTGTATGAAACTGAACAATCAGTTCTGGCTCCAGAGCTTCGTCAGGGGTGGAAAAGCGAGCTCCGGAGCCTTCCCCGCTCTCTCGCAGGAAGACCTATGACAAGGCACAAGCAGCGGCCGACAGGGCAAAGGTCAAGGAGATTAAACAGTAAGAGCTTGTTGCCGACATTGTGGCTGCGAAGCCGGAAAAAAGCGAAATAACTTCACTTCAGCTCTACTAATACTCCTCCTCTCGGTTTCCTGCTTTGGAGAAGCATGTGGCCTCAATTGAAATCAAAGCTTCTCTGCACCTGGTGTGATAACCTTTGACCTGCCAAGTTCTATACTGAATTTAAAGTCATATTGTTCCCTCCTAACTTGGATATTATGTCTCTTTATTGAGCCATAATGAGGATGTTTTCTTTTAATTAATTAATTGTGACTCAAATTCAGTGTTCAACTTGCTAATCAATCCCTCTGCTGCTGATCTACTTCTGATTCTTACTGAGGAAATCACTGTCCTCTCTTTTTCTTTGTCTTATCAGTAAATTCTTCTGACTGAGACTGAACTTATATTTCAAAAGCCTTTCATTTTGAGGCTTTTCTTGGCACGACCTCTCCACTGTCTGCCAACTTGAAACTGTTATCTTACATTTACTCAACGCGCATGGTCAGTGTGTGAGTGCATGGGGTCGATACATGAGGACTGAATATGGCTGCATTCACGTCATGTGGCAAAACCAACAGATACCAGTTTCTTAATTGATGTTAATGTCAGATTTCCAGGTCTGACTTGATCTATTGATTTGCATGTGACGAACAACAAAATAAGCCATTTTCTATTACATGTACATCATACATCTATTACCTTTATTGGTAGCAGACATTCGCGACAGACAGGACTCATGAGGAAAGAGAAGGAAATAACAGCTGAATCAGAGACGATTACATACTGTGTGTTTTGGCTGCCAGGACGCCCCTTAAAATCATCCTTTAGGCTACAACATAGCATTTACCACCACCCTGCAGCTAGATGTGACATTTTAAGTAGCCGCTTCATTTTTCATCCATCCAACAATTCTGCTGAGTTCACATTAGAGTCTCACACTAGCTTGGCTTTAGTTTGAAAATCTGTCCAGACTCTTTTCTTGTTACAGCAAAAGGCCTCCGACACAACATTGAAGACATTAAAGGATGAAGGGTTTGAGGATAGAGGGTGTAAAGCCAGGCCAGGTTGTAAAGCCACACACTGATGAACCTCACAATCTCCATTGAGTAAGAAACCTCAGTAACGTCTTCTTCATGGCTTCAGCTGAGTCTGAACACGTGAGCACTTTCCTGTCAAGCTGTCCTGACAGTTGCTCCCATATGACGTGAATGCAGCATATGCGTCTCCCGTCTGTCCTCGTGCCGTCCTCCCACTCTCCTGCCAGTAGTGTGTAAACAGCTTAGCACACACTTTAATTATGCTACAGCTTAATTGGCAGCCCTACTGTCTTCCTTCACAGCCCAGTCATCAGGAGCCTGAAGAGCAGCCCACCGCTTCCTCTCCCCCCCGCCGCTCGTCCCAGTAACCACAACGCCGCGTTTAGGTGTACGACAGGTTATCTGGGGCGTGCCGCTAACGTCCTGCAGGATAAGTAAGAACCAGAGATAAGTAAAATTGACACAAGCCGGCCAGAGAGTCAGATTAGAGTTGAGGGAGGATGCTCAGGATGAGTGGGAGCAATGAGAACATGCATTTACCAAGTTCCAGCAGTTATCTCCTGTTAATGAGGCAGACATATAGATCTGTACAGGTGCACACGTTTTCATTTATGAGTTTGATGTTGCAGGGTTATAATAAAACAACGAGCTTTGTCAAGGTAGTATTGTTAACATTCAGTTTTAGAAATACTTGCACATCGTGTCAGTACAAATTGGACTCTACCAGTGTCCTGAAACCATTCGAGACCATATCAGTGGTATTGTTTGTTCCATTAAAAGCACATCACGTTTGATCATTTTGCAAAGCATAGTGTGGGATTGGTTGATTATATTCCTCTCATTTCAGTTACATGGAAATGCAAACGTGAGCGAGGACTGTCAGGTCAAGTTTACAAAGTGCTTTAAAAAAACAAAAAAATAAATGCAGTCAGGGCAGATAAAATGAGAAAAAGGCCAAAGGACATGAGCACAGAGGAAGTAAAGACAATTAAATGAACACGATCAAATAGTTGTAGATAATCCACTGAGGTTTCAAACTCATTGTCATTTTGCACCATGGAGAGATAGACCATTGCATAACTGTACATATCTATCAAATTTAAAGCATTGCATTGTGGGATTTCTAGCAAAAAGTAGTGTATGTGCCATGGAGGCTCTTTTCATCAGTGCATAGAGACTAAATTAAATTCTGACACTCAAATAAAATAGCAGAGGGTAAATAGAGTGAAGAACAAGCTAAATGTCCACTGTGATGGAACCTGTTTAAGCTGAGTTTCAACTTTCAGCACAATGATTTTCAGACTGACCTGAAAGTGATGATGCAGGGAAGGTAGATAATACTTAAAGTACATAGGCTCATTGTAGAGTTCACTCTTCTTGAAGTTAACTTGTACCCAAGAAGAAATGTTTAAAAACAATGAATAAACTTAGTAAGAATAGAAAATGATCAGTATTAAAGTCTGTAGTTAATCAGGTGTCAGGTATATCAGATACTCTCTTCTCCTCCAGGACGGATGAACGCCTCCACCTGTCCTCCAACTGCTCCCTCCGCTCTGTTTCCCCTCCGCTCTCCAATCCACCCAAGTATATCTGTCTTTTATTTGCCATGTGATTCACTAGAGTTTCACCTTTGGTGTACAGGGCAAAGGAATCTGGAACACAGACGCACGTGGTGTGAACTTACTCTGTTGGTGTAGACAAATCTCAAGACTGTGGGTGTGACTGTGGAGCTTCATCCCACCCTGCTGTGGTGTCCTTGTTTAATGTGGTTACAAACAATATGTAGATCTGAGATTCTGAGATCAATAGATACAATAAACCCAAACAGTGTCATGTTGTTAAGCTCATTCCTGTTATTGAGCCTGAACTCTCAATAATCCTCTTTTCATGAGATCCTTTTTTTCACTTCACTGAGCCTATTATTCTGCACACAACAGGCCTTTTTAAAGCTCATTCATTCTCACCTCCTGAATATCGACGTCTGGATCTCTGATACACCGTCAACTCATCCCGCTGCTCCGCTGCCACTGATAGCTGCGACTGTTCGAGAGTAGTGATCGTACAGTTACACTATCAGATAACAATTTGTCAACACCACCAGCCAATTAGTGATCGATCTGCGTCTGTGATGCCGTTGGACTGGTGATCCCACACAGCTGCTTCCCACTGATCCATGTCTTTGTCTCTTTGGGTGTTTTTATCTACTGTGGTTCTTTATGGAGCTCCTGAAGGTGCAGGGCTATTTTTGGATCTTTGGTTTTTCTTTTCTTCAGCACAATAACAGTGACTCAATTCACAGCTGTCTCCTCATTTTTCTTTGGACTGTTACTGTCATCTCTTTCTATTTTTGGTTTGCAGCATCGTGTTGATGAGCCACGAGCGCTGCATGCTGTGCATGACTCTGGTTGTGTGGGTGTGATTTAGACCTGGCTGCACTCAGATGATTAGACAGTGTTGTGTCCATGCTGCACCTATTGACAGTGGTGTGTGTGTGTGTGTGTGTGTGTGTGTGTGTGTGTGTGTGTGTGTGTGTTTCCAGGGGCGTCATTAACCCGGTGCCAGCCACTAAGAGCAGTCGGTCAGCGACGCTGCAGTGCGTCCACGTGGCAGAGGGACACAGTAAAGCTGTTCTCTGTGTTGACTGCACTGATGACCTTCTCTTCACCGGATCCAAAGGTTAATACCCACAATCCTCCATCATCCATTCACCTTTTCACTCTAATTTGTCTCTCTCTCATCAGTATTCCTCACATGTCTGCTTGTTACGGCCACAGTAATTTATTACACTTATATAACAGCAAATAAAACCTGACAGGGATTCATTAAGTTTGTCATGTGCACAGTGTGTGGATGAAATAAAATGACACTGTACATATTGTTAAACTCTTATGGTGAAGGAGCTTTATATGATAATGAATAGAGATAAATATATTGGCAATTAACTAGAATAGACATTTATCCTCATAGAGCCTCTGATTTTTACCAGATAAAGTAACAAGCTAACTTCTGTATTTGGTTTTATCATTGAGAACAGGGTTTTTATTTGTGATACATTTTCTATCAGTCTTGGAAATGAGCTGGACTCTTCTCTGCATGTATTTCTAAATATGCACTAAACGTTGATGGACTGTGGTTCCTCCCGCAGACCGGACCTGTAAGGTGTGGAACCTGGTGACGGGTCAGGAGATAATGTCCCTGGCTGGTCACCCCAACAACGTGGTGTCAGTCCGCTACAGCTCCAGTTTGGTCTTCACTGTCTCCACCTCGTACATCAAAGTGTGGGACATCCGGGACTCGGCCAAATGCATCCGAACACTAACGTGAGTCCCAGCGGATTTCAGGCTCCAGTTACTTCATATACAAGCTCTTATGGAAACAGTAGAGATGCAGAGGGAGCTCAATGTGTCGTCAAGTAAAAAAACAAAACTTTAACCCAAACATGTTTTACACTTTGACAGTCTGTCATACATGATGTTCGGGTGAGAGTGGGAGCGTCTCGGTTTCTCTATACCTTGATGCTGAGTCATGTGAGTCTCTTCCATGTGTCCTCAGCTCCTCTGGTCAGGTTAATGTTGGGGACGTTTGTGCTTCGAACACCAGCCGGACCGTCACCATCCCAGCAGGAGAGAACCAGATCAACCAGATCGCTCTCAACCCCAACGGGACGGTTCTGTACGCCGCCGCCGGGAACTCGGTCCGAGTCTGGGACCTGAGGAGGTGAGTTAAATAACAGGAAAAACTTCAGACTCGGACTTTAGATAACTGACCCTGTGTTTTTGGCCAGTGTGGTGATTTGATGATTTGATCTTGATCTATAGTGTCATTCAGTTTTGTACATTCATTCATTTTGTGATGCCCTGAGTTTTCTACTTTGACCTACTGACAATGTGGGTCGATGACAGGATGCCTCTGAAACTGTAATGATCAAATTCCTTTAAGCCTGTGATGTACTTTGACATTAATGCTAAGATGCTAAACGTTGAGGGATAAATATTAATGTGAAGTTCAAGTGTAACGTTACAGTCAGCACTCACTTAGTTTTCTATTAGATATTGTTCTTCTTTCAGTCAAAATATGAAATAACATTTTTACATATAAGATATTCCTTTATTCGTCCCTCAGTGGGGAAATTCACATTCATGTCTGACGTATTAAATCCAGTCTGACATGAAACAACACTGGCAGTCTGTCGATCATTTCCTGCATTTTTATTTTGCTCGTTCTGACTTGCTCCATTTCCAGATGCAAACACACCGTGAGTTAATTCAAAGCCCATTTTCTTTCCTCCGCACACTTGAAAGATCCGATTCAATGTGACACCTGACAGGTATCCAATCAAAGCTGTCATCCATCACTGGCAGCCGGCTCATTGAAGTTTTGATGAATTTCCTCTTTGTTCCTCTTAGAAAGTAGAAAACAGTTCGTAACCAGCAGTTTGGATGATTGAATTAAAGTAAACTTTATTTTCCCACAGGACACTTTTTAACATGAGTGAATTATTTCTGACACAAACTTAGAGACTGAAAGTTAAATTATTGAGTCTTAAATATTTATATTTGTCTCTTTGTCAGATTTGCCTCCACAGGAAAACTGACCGGTCACCTCGGTCCAGTGATGTGTCTGACTGTGGATCGGTCTGGAAACAACCAAGACCTGGTGATCACCGGGTCCAAGGATCACTACATCAAGGTGTGTTTCCAGTGATCTGTTGTTCAGGAATATAAAATAAGACCTGTGGAGGTTACTTAAGTTCCACCATGCAAAGTTAACATTGCATGGTTAAAAAAAAACTAGCTTTTAAATCCCCAGTATCATTAGATTTCACAATAAGAAGCACTGAAACTGTAACAAACATTTTAAAGTTAAGTGTTGTGTCTGTTGCAGCTGTTCGATGTGGCTGAAGGCTCTTTGGGAAGCATCACCCCAACACACAACTTTGAGCCTCCCCACTACGACGGCATCGAGTCTCTGGTGGTCCAGGGAGACATTTTCTTCAGCGGCTCTCGAGACAACGGCATCAAGAAGTGGGACCTGGACCGCAAAGACCTGCTGCAGGTACGGCGTGAGTGAGAGGGCTGATGTGTAGATACGTTACAGAGGTAGAGTGAGGACGCAGTGAAATGTTTAGGTATTTGGTTTGTGCACATTTCTGTAATTTAAATTTACAGATGACAGAGATTTAAAACCTTCTCTCCAACAGCAAGTCCCGAACGCCCACCGTGACTGGGTTTGTGCGCTGGGGGTCGTCCCCGGGTCCCCGGCCCTGCTGAGCGGCTGCAGAGGGGGGGTGCTCAAGCTGTGGCACACGGACACGCTGGGGACTCTGGGAGAGCTGAAGGGTCACGAGAGCCCCATCAACGGCATCTCCACCAACAGCAGCCACCTGTTCACCGCCTCCGAGTGAGTCTCACACCAACCGAACGCTCTCTGTGTCTGTATGTTCCAGGGTCCCCTTTGGATTCTTGCTCTTTCCTGTAAATGTTTTCATTGACTTTCTAATCAGCAGCGAAAAACGATATTGGTCGTCAATAAAAGGTTAAACAAATTGACATGTCTTCACCTTGTGATCCTTAATCAGAGGATCCATCTTGAGTTAGGATCAGGAAGCCAAATACATACTGATCGATGCTTTTTATTCGACATTTATTGATTTCTTCAGATCGTGGTTTGTCATGTTGTCATGTTATGTTGTCAGTTTTAACAGAATGGGAGACGCTTTCTTTCCATTTCTCTTAAATATTTTCTTGTTATGGTATTGGTTATATCAGCTACCCCACAGTGGTCCAGACCAGTTTTGAGCCAGATTCACTGAGAAAATGAAGCAGAAAGCACGACACAAGAAGCTCTGACACAGAACATGACTGCAGTCTAATCTTATCACAAGCCTCAAAGCTCCAGTATCAGATCAATAATCAAACCAAGTGTTTTTTTTATCTGTTTGCATCCGGATCATAATTTCCTCTGTCTCACTGTTTCATGCTTCGCTCCTCAGTGACCGGACTGTGAAGATCTGGCGTGCACGTGGTGGACTGGACAGCACCTTAGAGGCGGGTGACAATGTGGACGAGGTGGCCAGCAACTGAACACGGCGCCACCTGCTGGGTTTGCCTCTGGAAGGACACTAACGGCATCTTTTGATGCTGCTGCCCTGCACTTTGACCCCTAACTTCTCAAGCCTGATGCCGACTCCTTAAACACGTACCTTCCACACCATGTAACCTTCGACTCCGTGCGCTCGGAGGGTCGTGCTAATCAGTTGTAGTTCACCGTATTGTTAATGACTCTTTGCAGCATAAACTCTTCTATTTCTCTTTTGCGCTGTAGACGACACGTCACCGTGGATCATGATACAAACTTGTACACACAGGACGTTTATTTAAGGGTTAAACATGACAAACGCACTCATAGAAAATATCTCTTCGTCTCTGCTCAGCGCTGTGTCAGGATAAAGTCCACCTGCAGACACCCAGGAAAAGCAGCAGCAGTGTGTTTTGTTAACTTAAGGAAAAACAGACAGGAAGTTGAGTGTTAGAGGAGAAAAGGGTGGCAGAGCGAACGGGTTGGTAGCTGGTCTTTGCAACCCAGTTCTCCAGTTTCTTGGGAAGGTTGAGAGTGATTCTCTGCACTCGAAGCAGAACCAATGTCCCCGCGCTCCCTTTCCCCCCTCAAATAACAAAAGTGGCTTTACTGTTTGTGAAAAGGACAAATCACCGTTCCCCTTAACTTCCCTCTCTGGCCTTTGTGCTCCTCCCTTCTCAATTTCCGCAGCTGTTTAAGATCAGCGACCAAAATTGTGCAAACTTGTCGTCTTTGCTGTCCTGCGTTGCACTCGTGAACAGAACTCACTTTACAGTAACAGTAACACTGAAAGTTCCACATTTGAGGAAATAAGCTTATTTGCTTTCTTGCTGTAATCGATCTCAAACTCTTTGCCAGAAAGCAGATATTTTCCAAAATGTGGAACTTTTCCTTTAACTCTTGAGCACTTGTGAAAAGCGACACAGTTAGTCTTTGAGAACCACTTAATCCTTCTTAAATGTGAGCAGGTTCTGCACTTGTTGTCCATGTTTTCATCATATATAAAAGCGTATGTTCACTCTTCACACGTCGCCGTTAGCACTCACTGAACCTACACTACTGAGTTGTTGTCGAACCCCCATGCTGCTAAGTTGTGCGCTCACCTCCTTCAACCCTATAAGAGGGCTTCTCATCGCGGACCCCGGTAAGGTCCGCTCAGCAATGTGTATGTGTATATATACGTATGTACTGGTATCTTTTTGTTTCTGGAGAGGAGAGGCCTTCAGACTCTGCCCGTGTCGTGAGCTTCACCACGTCGCCCCACGTCTGTCTCCCGGCTCTGATCCCGGTGGGGCCTTCCTGGAGACCGTCGCCGTCTCCCTGATCTGTAACTGATCTGTCTGTCGCCATTGTGTGCTGTCACTTCTGAATGTTCGGTGAAACAGCAGCTGTTATTCGAGTACATATCTAATGTATGTAAACAATGTATTTAAAAATAAGTCTGACTGAATGTTAGTTTTTGTGGGACCACGATCTGAACGCTGTCTCACACGAGAGGACCAGGGTTGGCAGGAAGACTGACGAGCAGTATTAAAGCTTCGGACGGAGGCGGCAGGTTATGTTTAGTGGCCTACAGTTAGTTTTTTTTTTTCCTTTCTCTGTTTTGTTTGTTCTGCTGTCCCTGTTCCACATATCCTGGGCGTCCCCCCCCTCTGGAGTTTTAGTGGCCATTCTCAAATGGCGGACTCTGTAGCGATTCTAATGTCAGATGCCTGGTGAGAATAAACACCATCTGTCAAAAACAACCAGCTCCAAGGGTTTTTATTGGTTCTATCAGTCACTTATTAGTGTTTTAATATATCTGCAGATTGGTTATGAATATTTACAGTGTGTCATTGCTTTATTTATTTTTTTTACAAATCTGTTTGAGAAAAGCAGTTTAACATTTGTATTTCTGACTTGCAGCTCTTCATTTCCTATTTCATAACACTTTACTTTAAATCCACCCATTTAGTATTTACAAGCAAACAAAGCAAACATTTAATAAATGCTTATAACACACTGTAATAGGACATTTTCTAACTGCTTATTCATGTACAGTGTGTCAACAATTAAAACTTCTACGAAGACATATTATTACAACTATGTTTTGTTATTGACCATTAAATACATTAATCAACAGTTTTATCTTCTCAACAACATGATGTGTTATAAATCCTTTATTAAATATTTGCTTAAAACCACTAAATAGGAGGGTTTAAGATAAAGTGTTGCCTTTATTTTCTAGTTGCTTTTTATTTGCAACAAGAATTTTTAATAGTATTAAACAAGAAAATCAACAAAGCTTGGGAACAAAGTCAGAATTCTTTGGTCTTTATGTCCATATTGTCCTTAGATTTATATCCAGATTTCCACATCAGTGATCATTTTCTCCTCCTTATAACTTAAGACATCAGTTTTTCCATCACAAATGTCTCCTCACTATGTCCATTGTTTACATGTGGGAGGCTCCGTTTGTTTTTAGTTATCACCAGTAGATTTTTACAGAGATACAACTTAATGCTCCTTCACCCATCATCAATCAGAGATACAATATGTTGCTGTTCCTGATGATCTCATAACCTGAAATGTCTGAAAGATTCTCCCAAAACCTAAATCTTTTCACCTGACCAGAAGACATGTGAATGATTTATGTGCTCACACAACCTCACCAGAGCAGCTACGTTTTTACCTCCTGCTCTGATTCCTTTTTCACATCTGTTGGTGAAGCTGCTTCCTGTAAAGCAGATGGAGGTTGAGAGGAAGGAAGTGTTGCTGTCAGATGTTGGAAGTGGTGTAAAGCGACCACAGGGGGGCAGCAGCAGCTCCAGCAGGACTGAGCAGGGACAGTGAGTGGAAGTGATTGTCAGAGCTGCTCAAAAATACTTTCACTGACATTTCAGGGATTCCGCTCAGAAGAGAAACGGCAGAATAGAGCAGATTCCTCCACATTTACCCGCCAGGAGGCCCCTGGGCTAAACTGAGCTGTGGCCCCTGTTGACCTTCTCGTGATTTGGATAGAAATAAATCTTGACTCTCTACAAGGCTGTATGATTAAACTTGATTATCTGTGTTAGTATCATCCCAACAAATCATATTATTACAGACATAATGAATATGGAGCTGTTGGGGCCCCTGAAGGTCCGGGGAACCTGAAATGGCTGGTGTTTGAATATGAGTATTGATCGCTTTGGTATTGATGTGATCATCCAGTCCAGTATATTTCACCTGCACAGTAATGAAGTTCTTCCCTGGTTTGTTTGCCTTCCAGCCAAGTAATAATAATAATTTACATGGAAAGTCATTTACGAGGAGCCATATACTGAAGTCAATAACACAACATTAAGAATATTTTTCTCCTGCTGATTTATATTATCAAATTAATGTTTAATAAACTGTGTTCCACATTTAACACTTACACATGTATCTTCAACACACTGAGCAGTTTTGTCATTACAGCCTGAATCGGTCTGGCTAATATGAGTTGAACTTTGAATCATAAATTTGAACATACTTTGTTAAACCGTAACAAGATATGATCATATCAGCACATTGATGTAATGTAACTAGATACATTAAGTACTGTAATTCAGTACAATTTTAAGGGACTTGAATGTTTTAGGTTCTAGTACATTTTGCTGATACTGTACTTCTACTTGAGTACAATTTTGAATGCAGGACTTTTACTTGTAACGGCATCTTTTTTAAAATCAGAATCAGGCAGATGTTCAGATTCTAAAGCGCAGACTTTGGGATAAATAAATAAGAATGACCAACTCTTACTCTTACAAGTTTTACTCTACCACAGTATCTAACACACAGATGTGATGCTGCCACAATCAGTGAGAACTCTCATACAGAGACTTTGTTCAGATGCCTAATGAACGACTCAGGAGGCCGTCAGGAGCTGCTGTCATGAATCTGCAGGACTGTCTGACAGGCAGCACCAATCACCGGCCTCCCGCTGCGAACGTTACAGCGCTGATGTCACTGAGGTTGTGTTGGGTTGAATTTGACCCAGAACACTTCAAAAGTACTTTCAACTTTGTCCCAGGAGTCCACACACACCAACTCCGAAGCCCAAATGAAGTCTTTAAATCACCGCTATGCACACACATGCAACAAAGCCGCGGCCGTCACTGCTCCTCCTGCTGACATCTTCACAAACATCACGGTCAGAAGCCTCTTTCTTTGATGTAAGTCTATTAATCCTCATTTAAAAACAGCACAAGCAGCTGTTTCACAAGATGCAGAGATGTGCACATTTCCACTCCGGCCCTGCTGCTGCAGATCTCCGGCCCTCAGAGAGAGAGTTTGACCTGCCTCAGCACAAATTAGACGTGAATGACCCTTTTACACTGAACAATGTGAAATCACACCAGCCGATTCTCCCTGGTGGTGGCTTTCTTTCATACGAAGCTTTCAATAATGTGGCAGAAAACCCTTTAATCAGCACTGGAATTTTCTCTTCCTGTTGTTTTACCAGTTGCAAAAGTGAAAATAATAATCCTGTAAACAATTAATCTTGTACTTCCCTCAATTACCACTGAAACTAACTTCACATCCTTGAACTGCAAAGATAAGTCAATTAATAAATCAGAAGATAATAAGAAAATCTAATGGTTGCAACAATTTTGACAATTAGTTCATCGGTTAATTCATTTTTCAAACAAAACTGCGAAAGATTTGATTGTTTCAGCTTCTGTGATGTGAGAATTTGCTGCTTTATCTTGTCTTACATTACAGTCAATTGAATATCTTTGACTTTTGACTGGGCTCTAGAAGATCAATAAAATCAGCTCTAATATATACAACTTTATTTTGACACAAATGCATCAAATGAAATTATCATTCTACGCACATTTCTTAAAATTTTTGCTTGCTCTACTTAGTATCTTCGGAAAATCTTAAAATCAAGTTCTGATTTTGAACAAAAGGGTTTGAAGGCTGCACAACACGAGTTCGTAATCATGGATCCACCAGTCGGTCCTACAGGGTTGAGGAGGTTAATACGTTTTAGGAAAACTCTATACATCTATCACAGCAAGACAAAGTCCCTCTCTGGCAAACGGAGAGAAAGGGAGATTGAGGAGAGAGTAATTAGGAGCAGTCGGAGCTAATTCACACTCTGATCATTTGAAATCTATTTGTGGCGCTGAGGCATGAATATAATACAATTCTGTCAGTTCAGATACACTGGCAAACACTATTTTACAATTTAAAGGATTAAACCCACATTGAAGCCATGCAAGTATTTTGATTGAAGTTAAATTACTTGCGCGACTCAGGCTTCAGATGCAATATTAAAGAATGAATCTTCAAAAGTGATATTTAATTAAGTTTTCAAGGATTTTTAAACAGTGTCTTAATCAAAGTGTGGCCCTTAAATTATGAATGATTTTCTGGCCTGTGTCGATCTCCGAAGACTTCACAACAGAAGCCAGGGAAGAATATGAAATGAGCTCGGAGGAAATACAAGCGGTAATAAAACAGTTCCCTGATAATAAAGCTCATCTGTCACACAGCTACACCACAGAGTCTGACAAAGCCTCTAAATCGCGAGTGGCTTTCTTATTACAAATGATCAAACTCAACACTTCATCTGGATCGCTCCCTCGGCTGCTGTATGAAGCCAATATTGCACTTGTGCTGAATAAAGGTTGAGATAATTTAGACTCATCATAGAACCGTGCGATTGTTCCCAGCAGAGGGAAAGTGTGCTCGAGGCCGGACTGCGCTTTGAGAGAAACAACTGAGATTTGTAATCTAAACAGGCCCTCGGTTAAATCAAATTATGTAAGACAAAGCAAACACGCTGATATTTAGCTTTAGATATTAACCTTGAATAAAACCTACAGTCACAGTGAGAGGATCAAACAACCACAGCTGTGTCAATTCATCTTCAGGCGGACGTGAGCGTCTGGACCAGATTTTATGGCAACTCATCCAGTAGTTGAGACATTTCACTCAAAACTCAACCTCATGGTGGCGCTACAGCAAATGTCAGATGATCAACGGAGTCAGAAGAAAACATTGTCTGGGAACCTCAAGTGTTGAGTGCTGAGTCCAAAAGAGTTGGGACAGTGTGTGAAACATTAATGAAACAGAATGTGATAACTTGCTGATCCTTTCTGATATAGACTCAATTGAAAACAGCACAAAGATAAAATATTTAATGTTTGACCTCATCAACTTTTTGTAAATATCTGCTTATTCTGAATTTGATGGCAGCAACATGTTTCAAACAAAAGACTGTGAAAGTTGTGGACTGATTGAAAACACCTGTTTGGATCCTTCCACAGGTAAACAGGTTCATTGGTAACAGGTGATAGGATCATGATTGGGTCTGAAAGGTTCATCCTGGAAAGACTCAGTCGCTCACAGGCGAGGATGGAGAGAGGAAAGGTTGGCTCAAGATTCAAACAGATCGATATATTTGTCCCCCATTTCGGTGCGAAGACGACCGAGCTTGTCCCTGTTCTCTCTTTCTGTTTGCTCTCGAGCCGATACAGCTGCGGTTGGTTTTTAAAATCACAGATAAAAAGTCTCTACACACTGATGAGAACTAACTTCATTTCCTTGAGCCCAACAAACCTAATTCAGAACAGTGTGCTTGTCAACAACTGCACAAACAGTCATTAAATGTGTGAAGCTGAGAGTTTTCGCACTCAAACGTCGACTGTGTTCCCGGCATCAAGATAAGAACCAACAGATATTTTGATTTTCTCAGGAGTTTCCAACACTCTTGATGCTAATTGTGTCTGTGTTTTACCTGGATAAAAGTCTCAAAGAGGAAAAAACTCTGTGATACAGCTACAGGACAACAGACGGCAACAGCACAAAATCAAATGAATTCATAATTCCTTATTCATTTTCTCCCTAATATCTCAGAGGAAAATGGGAGTGGGATCATCTCGAGGTCAGTTTTATGTTGCACAAATTGCCAGGTGCTGAATTCAGGTGGAGCTGAGGGGGCTGTCGTGGAGCTAGACATCATTTTAGCCAGAAAATTACACTGAAATTGTGGAAAATACATTTGGCTCCTTCATCCAAAATGTGACTCAGAGAAACGTATGAAATACAAATATAATATGCAGAAAGATTGTGGTTTCAGCTCGGGGGACAAACACATTCAGTGCAGGACGGAGAGGCCTGTTGAAGCTCAGACAGAAGAGGCTGGAAACTGGAGCGGGCAGAAGGTGTGTGTCCATGAACCTGTTCATGGTTTTATCCCCTTAGGTCCAATTATTATTATAATTAATGCTGCAGTATAGAATCTGATTTGAATCAATAGTGCACTTCAGTTTGGGGCCTTTCCTGTTTTAACATGACAACATCAGTGAATTGATATATATCAATAAAAATATCAATGATATTAAATTACCATGAACGTAAAGTCAAACTAAACAAACTACAGTACGTCTCTGCAGCAGTGGTTCCTAACTTGAAGGTCGTGACCCCTCCAGAGGTCACAAAGTAAATGTCATGATGATTAACTCCAGGACGTCTGTCGGTCGGTCCAAGATTCCAGATTGAAATAACTCAACAATGAATGGATCGTCGTGACATTTTGTGCAGACGTTCATGTTCCCCTCAGTATAATTTCTAATAACCTTGGTGATCCCCTGAATTTTAATGTTACACCATCATCAGGTGCTTTAAGAGCGAACACCCTCAGAAGTGACGACACTCCCATCAGCCTCAGCTGCAGTTTGAGAAGCTATATTTCGATCTCTCATGGCTGAAGCTTGTGTGTCCACCCTGCAGAAAACACACGGCTCTTTATTTGTCAGATCTAACAGGTGTTCGACCTGCAGAATGAGCTTTCTGTCTGTTTCTTCAGACTAACTGGAGCTGACACACATATTCCCATTTTTAGCTCTCGGTTTCACGCTGGGCTGCTTAATTGAATTTGTTTTGCTCAGGTGGTCTCTGGCTTCATGTGACACTTTTCCGTCCAATCGCAGCGCTATCAAGCCTTTAAGGTTTGACACTGACCTCATGTGACACAACTTTCCATCTGACGGCTGCTGAAGGAAGCAGCTCGCTCCATTTGACAGAGAATAAAACGCGTTCAATGGTAATAATCCATAATTACTTTTGCTTTGTATTTAGTTGATGACTTGTCGGCTGCTGTAAAGACATTTTCAGTCTCATTTTGAGACACTGCACGTCTCTAATCATTTCAAAATTAACACTATTCCTCAACTTATGTAAGTATATTTTCACACTGCTCGCTTTATTGCCTTCCAATTATACTCCAAACACATATAATTTTATTTTCTCCCACCCACCAGGACGACTCAGTTGGCTGAACGATACATATTTTGATGGGGAAAGTTGTCTAACTTTCTGCTTTCTTTGCCATTTTTCATCTCAATTACTGTAATATCTTAAAGGGCGGCTGTGAGGAAAATGAGCTTTTGGGTAATTCGACCTCATCCACATGATTAGAGGAGCTCATGACATCAGTGCAAATAAGTAATTAAATAAAACAGCTCATTTTTTTCAACAGTAATTGTCAAACCACATCTGGGAAACGAGATAATTTGACTGCAATAACACGGGGCCTCATCAGGCCAGAACAGAACAAAGTCTCACTTACATGAAGGGGAAGAAGTTTTGAAGTTTGAGTCCAAACTGTTCATGAATCTCAGCTCCAGCCAAGTAATCAATGAGTTTATTGATGAACAACCTTATCAACCACTGGCAGATCTATTGTGCTTGTTTTGTTCTGCTCGGCTGTCTGAAGGCTCCTGTCGTCTGCAGGCGTCCTGGAGTATTTCTTCCTCATTAGCAGAAAACCTGCACACACACACACACACACACACATTCTGTCACTTGTAAAGACTTACAGTCCCAGGAGGTTTATCACAATCACACATGCCCAAACCTTTATCCTTAACTAAACTGTAGCTTTAAACCAAAAAATTATCACGTCTTGACCTAAAAATAAATGCATCAACTTCTCAGGAGCAGATTTTTGTTTCCATACCATCAACAATACAAACTCACACACACATTCAACACATTTCAAATATCACTCTTATATTCTGTAGCCCCTAATCTCATTTAATTAATAATTTAATTTAATCCTAAAACCATGTCCTTTCAGTAGCCTTGGTAGAAGTGAGGACAGACCAAAACGTCCTCATTCTCAAGGTCTGAAACTCAAATTTGTCTCAGTAAAGACAGAAGAACTGTACAAGGATGCACACGTTTGTTTTTGTCACTTGTGTGAGGACATTGTATTGACTTGTACTATCAGCATCTTTAACCATGACTATGTACTGGATCACAGCTGTTACTGATTTTTGTCTATGTAATGTGATCAGTGTCTGTACACACACACACACACAACACACAAAATTAAAAAGTCCGAGATTATTATGTGCTTAAAGTCAAATTATTACAAATCCTCATATTTCCTGCAGACATCAGACACAGTATTAAATCTCTTTCCACAGTATTCTCAGTTTTTCTGATCATTATTTACGTACTTATAAAACTATATGTGTTTTCAGAGTTTTGAAGTGTTGTTGATGGAAATTTGACCTTTTCTCCTTCAGACTGGTGATGAAATGTCAGTCGGTCTGTTGTTCCACCACTTTGCTCCAGACTGAAATATCTCAACATCTATTAGATGGATTGCGATGACATTTCATACAGACATTCATGGACCCCTGAGGATGAAGCCTGCTGACTCTGCTGATCCCCTGACGTTTCCTCTAGCGCCACCAGCTGGTGATGAATGAGAAATTAGGAGTGAAATGTCTCAACAGCTCTCGGATAGATTGTCATGAAATTTGCCACGAATATTCCCCAAAGAATGAAGTGTAATAACTTCAGTGATCCTCTGACTTCTCATTTAGCGCCACCATCTGGTCAGTTTGTCCAACACTTTGGTTTATGAACAAACACATGTGAAAACTAAAGCCAATCCCATCCACCTTAGCTGTGCTTTGTGTTTAGTGCTAGTTAGCTAATGTTAGCATGCTAGCTCACTAAACCTAGTAGCCTGAATATTAGCTATAGCTGCTAAATATCAACATGCTATATGAGTCTTGTCATCATGAACTAAGTTAGCATGCCAACATTAGCATTTAGCTAAAGGCCCCAGTTCATATAATTAACAATAGTTTATTAATTAGCCAGTGATGCTTGAAAACTCAGACTGCTGTTTAAAGACATTTACTGTTTTCTTAGAAAACTGTTCCATCTGCTGAAGGATATAATGTATTTTTAACCTTTTACCAAGTTGCCTCGGTTTAGAAATCAAAACAAAGATGGCGGCCGACTAGATCATCTGAGCGGAGTCTCAACCTGGGAAACCGGTTAAAAGTCTTTTTTAAATCGTGTATCAACGAAATATTTTTACATACAGATGCTTAGAAGAACATGGGGATTGTGAAAACACCTTCTGAACAGGTAGGTTTTAAATTGGCGTTTAATTATCTTTTAAAGAAACTAACAGCATCGCTAATAGCATCTGCTAGCTACAGAGCGGCTAACACGACTACGTGTGTTCAGCTAACTGAATTTTCTTTTATTGTTGATTTTTAATAATAATTTCACAGCCAAAGCCTAAAATAAGCTACACTAAACCATTATTTCTCATTTATAACTCGTTATCCACCCCAAAATTATCTCATCTCCAAACCTCTAATTTCTAAAGCTAAAAGTAAAAACTACCTGTTTATTATCTGTTATCTCTGTCAGGCTATTTGATGCTAACAAGTCGTGAACACTGTCCACTCCCACTTTGTGTCTCTGTCTGTCTCATGTGTGTCCTCCCTCCCCTTCACACCGTCCCTCCTCCGGAGCTACCGAGGCGCACTGAGACGCGACTCCGGCGCGCTGCAGCTCCGCGTCCGCGCACTTTCTCTCTCCGGTTCTTCGCTCTTCCACGAACAGCTCGGTTGCCTTCACCTGGCGAAGCTTCCTGCTCATTTCCCCCTCATCTTCCCCTCTCCTCTCGGTTCCTCTCATGCCGCCGTTAAGACGCTGGACGCTGTGATCGACCGGCTCCATGAACATGGCGTGTATTGGGGACGCGGACCCGTTCACCGCTGCGATACCTGCCACCAAAGTTGAACTCACGGTTTCTTGTCGGTGAGTTGATTCAACGCACAATCTGCTGCTGGTACTGATGCAAATGATGTGTTTCTGTGTGTAATTGTTCAGTAGTTTGATATTGGATCAACTGTCCCTGTGATGGATGGATGCGTTGGAGAGAAAACGCACCAGAAACTCCATTCGGCTTTTAGTGCAAAAACAGCACTGTTATCATTGATTTGATCCTGAAATGCTGCCTTTAAGTGTCACCTTTGTGTTTGTGTTACAGTAGCTGAAGTTGAATGATCGTACAGGGACTTAAAAGGGGACATACAGCTGAATTCTGTGCGTCTTTTTGCAGCACTTTGCCTTTGGATGATCTCCAGATGGAGGTCAGAGTTGACTTGTCTTTACTGTACTGTCACAGATCTGATACAGCTGTGCCACATGCACACCTGTATATTATCACATGCCTGGTAATAATGTAATATTGTCCACATTTTTTCTTTGTTTGTGCATGCAGCAGCATAGACAGTGTGTTTGGATCGGTTTGCATCCTCCTCCTCTCTTTCTTACTGTAGTACTAATAGTAGAGAAGGAGGATGGAGGATGGCGATAGATAGTAAGGGGCTGGGAGCGAGGGAGGGTGCCAGTAGTTTCTGGCTGAAGAGACTCATGTACAGTAGTCAGCCCTCATATACATTCTATATGTTTGATGATCCTATTTTCAGTATCTCCATCGATCTGTCTATGAGAGATGAGAGTTGTTTTTCAAGCAAAGACAACAATAGTCATGGCTGCAGCTTCTCAAATGTGAGGATTTGCTGCTGTTTTCTGTTTTGTTTGACTGTAAACTGAATATTTTTGTGTTCTGGATCATTAAACTAAAAACAGGACGTATAAAGATGTCACCTTGAACTCTGAGAAATTTTGATGGACATTTTCCTTACTGGTTTCTGACATTTCATTGACTGATTAATCAATAAAACACAAAAATAATCAGTCTATCTATCTATCTATCTATCTATCTATCTATCTATCTATCTAAGTTTTCTGTGCACACATAGTAATATACAGATAAGTGACAAATTAAAGTAAATCAATCAAGTGTCTTTTTAAGGTGTTTATCCACCACATGTTTCCAGAACAGCCTCAGAGCTGCAGCAAACAGTTAGTTTTTATTATCGACTACTCTGCAGATTATTTTCTTGAATATGATTAACTGTCGATCGATAAAATGTCAGTAAGTGGGAGTAAATGCCCATCACAGTTTCCTAAAGCCATGGCGGAATCTTTATTTTTAGACTCTTGGTCAGACAAACCAGGCAAAAATTATGAATTTAAAATCACATAAGACAAAGGGAAGAACTGAGAAGCTGGAACAGGACAATGTTTAGCATTTTGGCTTAGAAAATGACTTAAACAATTAATCAATTATCAAAAAAATAATGTTTTGGTGTTTTCATGATGGTGGTGAAAGCTCTGTTTAATACATCACCGCTCCTCCATAGGTGTTCAGTTTGACTGACTGTGAAAGCCACAGCATATGATGCACATCATTTTCATCTAACTAGAGTTGATTGATTATTGCACTGTTTAGCACTGAAGGAGAGGATGGCGATGAAGAGTGTCACAGAGTTGACCTTTTTTCTGTTGGACAGGTAGCTGCTGGTGCTTGGCTTGCTAAAGAGTCAACTTTTACATTTCAACAAATGTAACATTCAAAACAACTTCCAGTGTAAGTACACAATAAATCCTACAATCTAAAATGCAAATAACTTTACATTTTGAAAAAATAACCTTTGATCTCTAACACACAAGCCACGCTGGTTACTGCAATAAAACATCAGAAAATGCTCTGAAAAATACCCATCAAGATATACTTCAGCCTAAGGTTACATTTTCAAATGCCTAATTTTGTCTGACCAACTGTCCAAAATAGCTACAGATTCATTTTCTGTTCATGGACTAATCCATTAATTGACTTGTCATTGTGGCTTTACTCTGCATAGCTTTAATGAAGTTCCACATGTGACCATTTTGTTCAAAAAAGTTTTATTGAATGCACTTCTAGACAGATACATTGATTGCTTAATCACTAAGCTATTTAAGCTGTTTAACACGGTTTTAGATGCTGAACCGATGGCAGAGTCGACACCCTCAGCAGCCTCACCAACACAAAATTTCCCAGCCTTGAGCTGGTGGGCGGTGTGATTTTCCCACTTTGGTGTGTCTGCGTGTTGGCAAAGCTACTGAAGCATTCAGTCTAGATAGATCCCATCCTTCAGTGAAAGCCCTCCTTCACTCAATAAATCCAAACCATCGCCGTCCTCATCACGTGTTTAGTCAAGCAGAAGAACTGACAGATTGATTAACTCAAGTCCAATATTGTGCATCAGTGAGAAGAAAATCCCTCGGTCTGCTGTAACAGCACACAGCCGTTTGACTGATGAGTGCCTATCACTCCTGATCACAAGGCCTTGATGACACACAAACACACACAGATGGAGTTTAGTTTTGTGCATGGATGGTAAACAGCCAGGCGGACTCTTTAGAGCTGCAGACGGCCGGTCCTGGGAGAATGTTTGTGCTCAAAGATGTCGGCGTTCACGTCAGTGTGGCTGTCATCTGATCTGAGTGGTCCACAGCGGAGAGATAGCCGTGACCTTTGGGCACAAAAGGTAGGAAGTGTATCCCGTCGAAGAATTGACGTGTTGTGATGTGGCTGTATTGAAGTCGGACGCTGACCTGCTGAGAGGCCGGTCGATGTGTCACAGCCGATGTTGCACTTTCCACGAGGAAGGTGAAGAAAGCGACAGAAAGACTTGTTGAAGCCGAGAAGGAACCTGTGTGCATGTTGCTTATGTTTCAGTACTGTACACAAACAGCCAGCACCACTGCCATATTAAGTAGGTTTATCAGACACATACATTTGATTACTGAAAAAGGCTTGAAGTAGGGCTGCAACTAACGATTATTTTTATTGTCGATTCATGTATTGATCATTTGTGTAATTTGTCCATAAAATGGCAATCATAGGTTCACAAAGCTGAAGGTTTGCAGAGTGCTGTGAATTCCTATTTTGTCTGACCAACAGTCCAAAAGGAAAAAATATTTAATTCACAATTATGAAAATGTGAGAAAATGGAATTTGAGAAACTGGAAAACAAGCAAGTGTTGGCGGTTTTGCCTGAGAAATGACTTAAATGATTATTTGTCAAAACTGTTGGACACTGAGATTAGTAAACAACACACACTGCACACACCACCTGGACTGTCTCATTTTTCTACAAACATGATCAAACACTAAGCATTTCTCTGTTAACTTAATGAACTCATTAGTCATTGACTCATAACTCACATTCAGAATTGCTGCCTGTGAGCGTGTGTTCATTTTGACCAACAACACAGCGATAAACTGAATAATCTGAAATCCATGTACAGTATGTGCATCCATCCAGACATTCACTCAATCACTTCTCTTCAGTATAAGAGGCTTTATTTGTCATTGTAGGCATACAACGAAATGATGGTCACAAGGTTCCTCTGCTTGCATTGGTACTTGTCGGATATCTGTTAACAGTTTTGATCTCCCTTCTCGCTAGTGCAACATCTGAGAGGCCCCAAACAGTAGCTGACCATCAGCTGTGGTTGGTTGGTGGTCACAGCTGGTTGGGTCCAACTTGTGCTACATTCTGCCAACAATTTAGACTCATCTTTAATTGAACACCATCTAGAGTATGACTGATTAGATAGACAACAACTGGTACACTGCCAAAACTGTCTGGGTGAAACTTGTGCTGTAGAATTTCTTTTTGGCAGGATTGTAGCCCATAGATAACTAACTGACTCTATGGCGACATTACACTTCCTGTTTACACTTCCCAAAACACTCAAATTGTGGGAACTGCAGTTCAGGGTGAGTAGTTGGGGAGTCTTCAGGGTGTTTTAAACTACTAGATTCATTTGTACATTAGAAAACTGATGCATGTCAATTTGTGTGGTGGTGGTGGAGTGGTCGCTGTCAATAGGCAGCAGTTTGAGTGCTAAGCGATTGTAGGAGTGTTGTATCAGGAGATTAGATTCATTATTACTCTGACTGTCAGCTAATCAAAATGCACCATCGGAGCTAACTGTATTACAATGTGGAATTAGCCATGCATATTGACTTTAACCTGATGAACTTATTGCTTTGAGGTGGAGTAAACTCACAGCAGCGAGGCACTCTGTGGCTGTGTACACTGTTATAATGAGGTGTTCATGTAATTTATCATGTTTTCTGTTGATTTATTATCTTTATCTTGTACTTTATCTTTCTGTTTTCATACCTATTGTTTCATATAGTTCCACTCGATTAGATTTTTCTTATTAATTACCAGGTTGATCTGTTGACTACAAACTCAAACTAAAGTACAACTTCAGCTGAAACTAAGTGAAATGAAATCAGATTAAACAGAATCTCCTTCTCAGTGTTGCTTTACCTTTTAGCTTTGCTAAGTGTATTGGTCGGTTCTACAAATCCTCCACCCTTTCAGTGGAACAGAGCAAAGAGAATAAAACCAACAGATCAAGTCGGTCTCATGTGGTGGGTCCAAACCGCAGGAGGCCCAGTGGGGGTCATGCTCAGTGGCCACATTGATGAGTTTTTGAAGGAGTCATTTGGCCTAATTAAGGCACGAGCCAGCCGCCGTAGCTTCACCTGGTTACCTCAGAGAGCCGACATGGCTCCAGCACATTACTAACCACCTCACCCCCGCCCCCGTGTTCCTCTGCTTTCATCTTTTGTATAGCCACTGTCCTCCATCTCTGTGATTGCTGTGGACAAATCTGAAGACATTCTGTTGATGAGGAGTGTTTGATGCCTTTCTACTGAGCACAATGTGGTTAGTGTGCTTTGAGCCTAAAATAATCCAGGAATTTTCCATTTTTCGAGCAAGCTGTAAACACACCTGCAGGTTCACAACTGTGGGCCCCAAAAGGCCAGTCGACAGTCAGGAAAATGTAAGTTAATGGGTTTCTCAGAGAAACTAAACAGGAAATCGATGATGCTGGTGCTGGAAAGCTCAGTTCTGAATGTAAAGGTTGATGTTCATTGATGGGGATGGATGAAGCAGCGTTAGATGTACATGAACAGTTTTGCTCCCACAGTCACGTTGGACACGACTGTTTTTCCAAAGTTGTGCCAACGGTCATTATTCTACAGTAATTCTGTTCTCAAACTTACATAGACTGCTGATGTTCAGTCTTTCTCTCAGTGAAGCAGGATTCCTTTAGTTCATTATTGGATGTACAATACTTTCCACTGAGGACACAAACAAACACATGGTGAGAATTTGAGAAAATCGTTGAGCGTTAAGAGAGTGTCTCAGGTGCTTCAAAGGTGGATTGATCAGAACAGCTCAGAGTTTTCTTCACTCGATTGACCTTATTGATCTGGTGTTATCCTCCCAGCAGGACGAGCTTGTGCTGTTCATTACTGTGCCTTCACTGAGGGGGCCTCTTTATTACCTGGTTTATAGCTCCACACACTGCTCCTGCACAGCAAGCTTACATGCACACTGACTTGAGGGCTAAATGTCAAGCTAGTGGACTTACGTCAGGTTACGTGATGGGAGTGACCACCCACGCTGCAATCTGGACCTCTAAAAGAAGGCGAGGAGGTTTTCTTGCTGAGAAGGTTTCCTTGCTACCTTGTGCTCCTGTGGAGTCTGGTGGACGGAGGCTGGCACAAACACTGCCAGAGCTAATGCTTCCAATCCCACTGGAGGCACCCAGACTAAAAATGCAGGCACTCACATTCATCTCATAGCATGTGTTGGGTTAGTTGGAGGAATCTCAATGGTTGAACATTGTTGTGGAAAGTGTTGATAGCTATTTTGTGGTTAGGGTTTGATATATATTCATTCATTAGTTGTGTTTGGTTTGTATGGATATGGATGGAAACTAAATGCTGCCTGAAACAGGAAAAATACTGGCTTACTTAAAAATCACTGACATGCTACACTTTGAAACAAAAGCTCAGCAGTAATGTAAGTTTACGTGATTGTAGCAAATAAATGTTGTAAATAAGGTAAGATGTCGTATTTTGATTAAGTAACCTGTTTGACAATTAGGGGTTATGGTGTGTGGGTGCGTGAGCCTGGCAAATGGTACAGTACATACACACGATCATTGCTTTGAATCCACCACCTTTGCTTTTTCTTATATTTGCTTTAAAATTTTAATAAAAACACAGCCACACTCCTGTTGTTGTGAAATCCTATTTGATGCTTTTTCTGTGTCTGCTTGCAAACCTCTGAAGGCAAAGCAATGTTCCCTTTTTTTCTGGATCTCATCTTGTTTCATCTCAATTGCTCGCAGATGGAAGCCCCCCCCCACCCATGCTTTCTCACATACAGGTATTTAAAGCTCCAGCTGCCATGTTTAGGTGGCTGTGATGTAACTGGTGGGATTTCAAATGTAATTCTGGTGTCGAGGAGGGACCTCTCTCGTAAATGTTTGATGAACGACGAGGCACTCTGCTTGGACCGCCCAGACGTTTCCCGGGCTGCCCGCGGTGGAAAGGGCTTTTTAAAGAGTCGCCCATCTCTATCAGGGCCAGGTGGAAGCCCTGGGGTGCACATGAATCAGAGGGAGGTTACCATATCCATATAAGTGTGTGCAGCTCTGCCAGCACTCACACACATACAGTTGTGTCCTGTCTTTCATACACTCTCTCCTCCACTGGATCACGTTCCCTGCCTCCTCTCACACTCCTCTGGGAGCCAGCAGAGTACAGTATTGCTTTTTATTGGACAATTATGCCATTTGGCAGGTGAAGTCGGCCACTTCTCACTCCTACACAATCTCTCAGACTTTCCGCCAGTCAACACAGCCCCGATATGACTAGGCCGGATTCCATCGCTTATTATCATTTATTTAAGGTCTCAAAGCCGGGGAAAGGCCGGTGGGCGTGCCCTGACAGCGAGGCAGCAGAGCGTGGCGTTTTACCATCTGGGCCACACTGGGATCAGCACAACACGCGTGCCTGATCTAGATACATCACTAGCCATCAACGGCTTCAAAACACTCGCCGCTTGTCATACAGGACAGGATGGGCGACAGAACGCTCGCCCCGCAGCTAGCATGATAGCAGCAGCTTCTCTTCCCACTCTCCCACTTCGTCTCTCTCTTTCTCTGTCTAGCAGAGCACAATATGGACAAAGTCAAGTGAAGCTCTGTACAAAATTTCCCTCTTTCACTCTTTGGCTCTGTTTCTACCTCTGCTGCCGGCTTAAAGATGGAACAACAATGTCCCTCGATCTGTGTTCGACTGTCTTATACAGAACAACAAGGCAGAATAATGGAGCAACATTCCCACCTTGAACATGCTATGTAAAAGTGGCTAATGCATTCAAATGCAAAAGTGCAAACAGTGGAACTAAAATGTAAAATCAAATATCCATAGAGATTTGTCAGACCTGTCCTGCAGCGTAATTCATTTCTTCAATTTTCATCTGCATGCACAGTTTAATCCAAACACATATATTCACCAGAATGTGGCTAAAGTCATAACTTCTGTCCCAGTCATTACGCTCCTCCAAAAAACAACATTTTAACTCATTTCAAACCATCCTTATCCTATTAAAATGTTAAAAAAAAAAAAAGAGCGGCCTGTGATAATGTCCCTATGTGTTCCCAAATGCTTTATTTGTCAAGTTCCCTGACTTTAGGAATATTCTTTAAATTGGTACTATTTTACTTACAGGCCACTATAGAGTAGGTTTAACATTGTAAATGTTTTCAATTTTAAAAATCTGAAGAGGATTGAGATTGAAGGAAGTTAAACGCAGACCTGTTGGGATGGACACCTGTAAATTCTTAACACAATTGAGTACAAAAGCTGTGGCCACATATTAGCTAGACTGATAAATTTTCAAGCTTTAGTTTGTGGTTTTATTGTAAAGGATTTGATTAAATTTTAAGGTGTCTTCCCATTGTTGTGTCCACAGAATCTGACCTAAAATGTCTTTTAATAGACTACAGTCTTAACTGTTATTCCTGTATTACCTTTTGATGTCGTGTAAAATACTTTCAGTGGCTCCACAACAGTAGATTTTGGGGTAACGTGTCCCTGCTGAAGGCCACTGCACTCATATTATTTAGTCTTTCTGGGTTAGCGCTATGAAAGCTTTATGGAGTTTTAATGCAGGATTTGGCAAGAGTACAAGCTGAGTGAGTGAGTGAAGGGTTCACTAGCCCCTTCAGGTGCTGTCAGCCTCGTCCCTGTCCTCCTAGCCACCTCCTCCTGAGACCTGGACGCTGTAAGCAAATGACATACAGTTAAAACCACAAAGCCCTGCTGCTGACGTAACAGGCCGGGTTTCCCTTTTCTGAGCTTGAACTGCTCCTCGGTTCTTTTCTTCTCAGGTCTCAGGCGCTGTGACTTGTCACCTTTGTGTTCATATTTAATTCCTTCAGAGCTGTTTAACCGTGGAGCACCTCAGTAGCGCCGAGCATCTGCTCTGTGATGGGACTCTTCGGTGCATTTATCCCTCCCCCTGCAAAGAGCAAAGACTGGAGTGTCATGTAAATTTGATTGCAGCATCCTCTGTTGCTGGCAGCTGGGGAGTGCAAAAAAGTGAAAAATAGGTCCTCTCCTCTGCTGTTTTCTCTGTATTTTTGAAATATAAATGGGCTCCACTTTAAGCTCGATTTTATAGTCTGTTTAATGTTGCTGCCTCAATGACAGGATGAAATGGCTTTTGATAATCAAGTCAGTGGTTAAGCAAGTTGTCGGGGTCAGTGAGGGCGCTAATTAGGTGAGATTTAATGATGTTATTGATTTCTAGTTCAACTTTCTTTGTTAAAGTGGGAGAGCTGTGCTGTTCAGTATTATATCAATGTGTCTCTTTGTTTTCTTGTTTTTCAGAAACCTGCTGGACAGAGACACGTTCTCAAAGTCTGATCCAAGTAAGCTCTTCTCTTATCAAACACACACACACCCACACACACACACACACAGGCGCACGTTAAATTCTGCAGACAAACAGAAATATCCACAGACAAACATCCACCACATGCAGGCTGATTTTGACTGTACAAACACAGGCTTGCATGCACTGCACATGGACACACACACACACACACACACACACACACACACGCTCTGCCTCGCCTGTGTGAATCAGTAGACATTTGCATATGTCAGGGGTCGTATTCGTCACTGTTCTCTGCTCCCAACGTGAGTGAGGGGAACCAGATCATCCTCACACACAAACCAGCCTCTTCCCTCCTACGGATTTAAGGACACTCACACACACACACATTCACACATACACACTCCTCACTCCCTTGACAGCAGGGGTTCAATTTGGCAACTGGTCCAGTGGTTTTTAAAGGCCCAGCCTGCCATCCAACAGCAATTTGCCTTCACAGAGAAATATAAAGTGTTGGATTGAAGATGTTTTTCTTTGTAACCATGCAGACTGAGTTCTCCTTTTAGAGAATAGTTTTGTGTTTAGCTAACATGTAAACACTGAGGCTTATAGACTGAAGTGCATCTGTCACACTGCACGTTGAAAGCTGTCAAATACCAGAAACTGGCATTTAATATCTGATGATACCTGTGAGATCAGTGAGATTGGTCCCTCACACCTCCTGCACGGACACCTATGTGGTCTATGATCAGTCCATGATTGCCTCAAAACACAGAAAGAATTTATGACTTTGTGATTGCGTGATCTGACACAATGTCCAACTCAAAAGGCAAAAATATTGTGCAATCAGACCCTACAGGAGTCCTACCAGAGTCAGTCTGGGTGAAAGCCAAGCCATCAGGTCTCTTGTGGCCCCTATGCGAATTGAATCTGATCAGTAATTTTTGATTTAAGTGAGGTCAGTTTTAGAATATTTTATTAAGGGGACAAAGGCTGCTTTTTTATGATTTTTTTGTAGGTTTATATTCCTCAAATTAGCAAAAATTAAGGAAGGTATTGGTCAGTTATTGGTACCAAAACTCTGGTATCTTATCAGCAGGTTTTTAAAAATGAAACAGCCTAAATAAACTAAATGCTGAGAGCAGGTCTTCTCAGACTCACATACACAGGCACACGTGCACACACAAGCTTGAAGATTGTAAAGTAGTTCCTTGCTGTTTTCATCTGTCGTGCATGCTTTGTTTTCTGTAACAGACTGTGACAGTCCTGTCTGTTAAAAGCCCTCTAAAAATAAATGCAATGAGAGGAAAATAGTCTTGGTTATGATGAAAAGATAAAGTTGAAATATATGTATCTGGGTTTTTTTTACCCTCTCTCCATCCAGGGTTTGGTTAGCATGCATTTTTTTCAGCATCACCTTGTTTCATTCCCTAAATATTCAGCACTTTGCCACCTGGGTGCTGCACAGCAAACCCATAGGTGTTTTCAGCATTGGTCGGTGTGTATGAACACATAATTGATGAGCTCCAAGAATCGCGGATTGGACCTTTAAGTGTCAGACGGTGGAAGAGGAAGAAGAGCATCCCTGCCCACCCCAACATTTATGCAAGGAGGCACTTGTGCTGCGTCCATGTCTCTGCTCTGCTGACAGCACTGGCCCCAGTCACACAGCATTAGACCGCCTCAGCAGAGCCACACACACACACAAAAGTGCACACATCTCGGGCCTCAGGCAGGCTCACGCACCATATTCATATTAGCTTATAAAGCTGGACAACAATCCAATGTTTTTGCTTTGTGCATGTTTGTGTGTATTTCAGCAGTTGTTCCTGTGGTGCAGGAATATGGATGTGCTTTGATCAGTGTGGTTCAGCAGATTGGAAAAGGGCATTTAGCAGACAGAAAGATTATCAAAGTCAGCATCGCCCACATTCAAAGCAGAGATGGTGTTAGCGGTGTTATTTTCAAGATCCTTCTCTCATCATCAGCTGATGAATAGGACGAGTTGAAAGTGCGCCGGTACGGATGGCGAAGATGCATCGCTATTTACAGGCGTGTGATTGATGTATTGCTTTCCCCCCCGCACAATAACACAGAGACCATGTGTCATCCCATGCATCATTGCAAGATTAAAGGATGACTGTATATTCAACCAGCTGAGCCTCGGCTTGCTGCACACCATCCACAATGCAACATATACAACATCCAGACTGACAGTCTGCCAAAACACGGCAAGTTTGAGCACTTCTGTCGCCGCACCAGACGCACGGTAATTAGGGTGTTTGCTCTTGGTGTTTGCGCTAAAAAACAGTGTGACATTTTCAGCACTGCTGTGACTTGGAAAAAACATCAGTCTGCGACAAAATGTTAGTCATAATATAGTGTATCTGGGCTCCACACGAGCTTCATTCTGAAACATGAAATGTCAGTTTTGGGGGGGAAAAAAAGGAATTAATCAGAAAGGCCTGGTGATGATTTTCAGTCGCAGTCACAACTGTTAATGAATCCATGATTAAATCAGTCCTGTCATTTCATCAGCTGGTGGTAGCTCATACATTAACTCCAGCATAAATTTACAATTAATTAATTCTGTAATTAATGATGATGCGTGTCACCTCAGTGGAAGGTGTTGCCCTCGTATTCAGATGTCACAAGATCAACTCGAGTTCTTTGAGTGTCTGATTGCCCATGTGCTCTATGGCTGTCCCTGCTGATGGGACTTTTATTTCAGAGTTTTTATGCTACATTTAAATGATTTCACCTTCTGACTTCAGTGATCCTCTGTCCTGTTGATAAAATGTAAATTCCTGTCTTCATCCCTAAAGCTTCTCAAAGTTCATCTCTTTAATTCTGTGCACAAACAGACGGTTTGAGCAGCATCAAGTCAGAAGTAACATTCTGTTAATTACGAACACACTTTTTTCTGTACTGCTTGCAATGTAAAGGTAATGAAACCATAAATTAGACATGGTGGTTGGGCTTACATATGTTCCATTATTATTTGTGGCTTTTCAGAGGAAGCCTTGCTGACAATGCATTTTTTTATCCGTTATAACCCATGACAGAGCATGTAATCCTTCAAAAACTGTTTTCACTAGACAGGGTCGATCTTCACTTCTACATTTTTTGCTCAGTACCTGTTATTTGGACAATTTAATTCAGTTTTAGCTCAAGACTGAGTCTGATATCATTCACTACTCACTATAGAATGTAATGTAATATATGATATAAAAAGTTCTGTATCAAGTAGTGAAGCAAAGACAAACTAACCAAGACCAATGTGCCATCATTTATTGTGTATAACCTCGTCATGTCCAGTAATGTCTCTTGACAACTGGCACACTGTGTAGGCATTCACATAGAAATCTTTATAAATTCTTTATAATGTGACCACAGGGTGTACATTCCTGCCATGTAAAGGATGTGTGTGAACATCTAAAGGCTGCTAGAATGCAAATTCTATGAAGATTGCAAATTATTCACTTTCTTGCCAAGAGTTAGAGAAGATTGATACCACTCTTATGTCTGTATGGTAAATATGCCAGCAGCCCGTTGATGCTCAAGCTTTGCACAAAGACTGAAAACAGAAGGAAATAGCTAATCTGGCTCTGTCCAACATCTGCCTACCAACACCACTAAATCTCACTGATTAACATTTCATCATCTTTAATCCAGACCGAAAAACCAAATTGAATTATAACTTTGTTGATTTATCTTTGGGACTATTTCTTGGCCAACTTCCTGTTGTCATTTTGTCACTGTGAAGCTGCCAGGCAACTTTTCTTGCATTTCTTCCTCCTCTGTCTGCCTCTGACAGACTTCTATTGATAACAGGAAAATGACAACCATCTGACTGGTGCACTACCACTATGAACAAGAAGAAGGAAAGGCCAAAGCAAAAGGAGAATGAGGAGAAGAATTCTGACATGAAGATTAAAATTATTTCAGACCATTTACAAAAAGCTGGAACAGAGGATTGACGATCTTCGAACCAGTTTTAGCTACTTCTTTCCATCTGCAGTCCCTGGTTAGGCAAACACAGACAATAACACATTAAATACTAATGTAGTGTCTGACAGGCATGAGTTTAGAGTCTTTAGTGTTGTTAAATGACATTTGCCCAATCATAGACACACATTGGTTGTTGTAGCTTGTACTAACTTCTTACAGAAAAGCATCTGTAACCACTGAGCTACCCAACCAGTTCACCATCCCTGTAGTGGGTCTCCGTGGATGGTCAGCTAGCTCGGCAGACCATCTTAGTGGTTGCTTAGGACTCAACACAAGCTAACAGGCTTACAGTTTGTGATCATTGTTGTTCTGGTGGAATGGGTTGGAAACAAGTTGCTCTGCCTTCCTTATGAGGTGTGTTGTTAAGATTACTCCCAAAGGATGGTGCTCAAATTACAGCAGTAAACAGTGTCCTTATGAACCAGAGCGGGTTGAGGTGTGTTTTAAGGTGTGTGAGTCTAGATGTCAGTGTTGTCAGTGTCTTTAAAACACAGTGTTTTAAAAGAAAGTGTTTAAAGAAGTGAAGATTTTTGTCTTCATTACTATGTTTGCTTTAAATGTGTCTAGCTTGATTGGATTGCGCCAAGTATATGTAAATTCATTCCAGGTAATATGGGGTAGTATATCTAATATATTCTGTTGACAATTGGCAGGAATGGCACTTGCAATTTTAAAGGGTTAAACTATAATTTAATCATGGTAACACATATGCCTTTCATTAGCATTTCCACCATTCCACTTCTCACTTTTTCATTATATAAACATTTAACCAGTCAAAACTGATTCCCAAGCGTCTGGTTTCAGGGGTTTTCAGAGTTGTGAGTCGCTGCCATGTGACAGATGTGTGTGAATACAGTAAAGGCTGCTAGAATGCAAATGAAATGTCATTTTAGTGCCAGCTGATTGCCTCGCTGTGTTTTCACTAGTGGCCCATCATCAAAAAACACTCCAAGACTCCCTCGGACGCAGACGCTCGAATGTCAATAAGGAGGACTTTCCTCCACCCACACAAACACTCACTAACCCCATCCCCATCCTCACCCTCCCTCCCTCCTCTCCTCGCCTCTGAAATATCATCATGCTGCAAGGCAAAGTTCTAGTGACATTTAATTAGGGAGTTTTCCTCTCATGTTGGGGTCCGGGGAAAGAACACGCTCTCAGCTGACTTCTCAGCGTTGTTTGTTCACTGTTAAATACTCTTCAATCAATCCCTCTCTTGTTTCTCTCCCCTCTTCTGTTTCTAATTCAACAGTTTGTGTGCTGTACACTCAAGGAATAGCCAACAGAGAATGGAGAGAGGTGAGTACAGGGGTGGGCTGGTGTGGGAATCGTTTATTACAAGTGAATGCTTCCAGTTTAAATGGCAGCAATGCAGCATTTCAGCAAGTCAAATTGCAGGGATACAATCAGTTTGGGAGTCTGGCCTGTGAGCCGGCTAACAGTATCTTTTAAACGATAAGACCACGGCAACTAATGCAGTTTTTGGTCCTCAGAAATGCAAGGTTAATTATCACATTTCAAACTCTTGTTTTGTTTACTTGTTTTATGTTGAGCAACTTAATGGCCATGTGCAGGCTTCACTTTGTTTTCAGGAAGTGTAGAAATGTTTAATGACATTGCTGTGTAATTCCTGAGGCATTCCTGTTAAAATGTTTGTGTGACAAAAATGGAACAGGCCTAGTTATCTCTTTCAGATCAGGCTTAGAGTTCTGGGTTCTGGGTTAAGTGATCTGTCAGTCCTGCATACATGATCACAAATAGTGACAGCTTTATGTTTGACAAATAATTATTGCTTACAAATCGCAGATTCATGTGAACTAAAGAATGGCATTGGACATTTAACATATAGGTGTGTTAACATAATGTGAACAATTCTGTAACGCAACAATTACATTTTCAACTTCCACAAAGCTAGTTTCTATTACAGGAGTGTACTACTGAATTGTATCAGACTTTCCAGTTTTCTGGTCTCTGAACACCTTTTCTCATTTCTCGTCTAGTTTGGCAGGACAGAAGTCATAGACAACACCCTCAACCCTGACTTTGTCCGCAAATTCATCCTGGACTATTTCTTTGAGGAGAGGCAGAATCTACGCTTTGACCTGTGAGTTAACAATTGACTTATGCGTGTTGGTGTGTGTGTGTGTGTGTGTTTGTTTGTTGTTGTGAATTTGTGTGTGTTGTGCAGGCCTGGGTGAGAGTGCCGCTCTGTGTAGAGCAAAGTTGAGCTAAGACTGAAAAATTCATGGTCTGTGCAGAGGGAGATGTAAGTCTTCTCCCTCTTAAATAAAAGACAAGTTCTCATGCCACTTTTTCACCAGCATTTCCATTTGAATTCATCCCATTCATACAATGCATTGAGACAAAATAGGGCCACTTGCAGTGAATCATTCACTTGGCATTTTGTGATGATTATGATCAATTTTTCAGAGTCGCTCACAAGTTTGTCCTCAGAGTAGTATGCCGCTGAGATTATCAAGCTAATAATTTCAAATCCTGCAAAAATTGATTTCAATTGATTTTAAGTGAAGACTCTGAACTTCTCCCTCAGTCAGTTTTATTACATTTTGTGTGTTTTATATTTATATTTTTTTCAACATATATATGTTTTAATTTGAATCATGTTTTAGGATTCTATGCCGTGCAGAAATCAAGCACTTATGAAAGTAACAAATGACCTCCTTTCAACAGTAGATGCAGGCGATTGCTCGATCTTAATCCTTTTAGACCTAAGTGCGGCTTTTGACACACTTGATCATACAATTTTAATTGACTGCCTTGAGCACTGGGTGGGTATCTCTGGGTCAGCACAGAGTTTTCTCCGACCGTGCCGCTCAAGTAGAAGCTGCTCTGTTAAAACAGGAGATTCTTCAGTGACCACAGCTGACAACACACACCTCCGGGGTTCCTCAGAGCTCATTTTGAGGCCCCAGCATGTTCTTGCCCTTCATGCTTTTTATTTTGTAATATAATTTGTAAGCATAATTGGCAATGTGTGTTTTCATTAGTATTCAGAAGATTCCCAGTGGTAAATGGAGTTTGTGTTGTATTAGGCAACACAAACACATATACCTTAACTTGGATATCAAGAGTTGGATGCTCCTAAAATTTTAACCCTCAAAACAGCATCCTGAAATTTATTTGAAAAGGTTTTTGCACCCCCATATCCAGTGAACTGAAATCTGTGACACAGTCCATTTAATTTGGCTTCATAGTCGGTCAAAGGTCATACTGTACTTTTGATTTATAAGGTTTAAAGGGCATAATTTAGTCACCAATGTGTCAAAGAATTGACCATTTATAGCAAACAGTTATACAGATTTGGTTGAAAAGACTCTGCTCTCAGAGAGTGGATCAAAGATACTGAGGAAACTGAGGAGCTGCAAAGTGAATTGGCCCTTAATAAAGATATGAACATTAATGTTGACTAAATGAACAACACCAAAAATAGCGCATAAGGTGGAGGTAATAATGTAAAGTTGTTGCACCCACGTTTTTGACATGAAGTCACTGAAGCGTCCAGAAAATTTGTGTCATCTGGCTGTTTGCTAAATTGGCTACGATGCTCATGTGGTTAACTGGTTAGAAAGTGCATGTGCATGTGATGTGATTGACATGCAGTTAGAACATTGTCCTGATTGGCTCATTAGGTTCAGGTGTGTTGAGGCAGACAGATGAATTCTGGTGTAGGACAAAAAACAACAACTAACAACAGAATATTTACATGTTCTCTTGTCCACATCTGATACACCTGTTCTTTGAGCCACAGTGCTGTTTAAAGTTAAAAAGTCAGATTTCCTCATGTAGGCCTAAAAGTCAAGCTGTCCCAGGTAATTATGATAATCTGTATTTTTCTCTATTGTTTTCCAGACTCACACATATTCACTGTATTTTCCCATGATAGCTCATGAAAAATGGAACGGCTCTTTTGTTTGTTTACTTGTTGGCCTGTCAGCACGGCCACATGCTGCTTACAAGCTGTGGGAGGTTACAGTGAAGGTCAAGGAGAGACACTAGCTGTTGGCTGTGTGTGTGTGTGTGTGTGTGTACAAGCAGTGCATTGTATTTACGTTGTTGTATGTATGGTCTGTGTCAGAAAGAGTGTGTGTGTATACGTACATTTAAGTGCGTAAGCATGTGTGTTCAGATTTGTACTAGTACCAGTATAGTAGGATTTTTGTGTGTGTGCATTTTTTTAAGGCTCTGTGTGTGTGTGTGTGTGTGTGTGTGCCTGCCTGTGCATTTTCATTCCTATGTGTGTGAGCCTGCCTGTTCAGCTTTTTGTGTGCTTGGAAAGGCAAAATGAATAATTGCCTTGATATTTTGTAAATGTGAGGATGTGTGTGTGCATGTGTGTGTGTGTTTCACCATCTGCATCTACAGCATATTTATGTGTGCAAGAGAAATGTAGTGCAGACTGTAGTACAGAGTATCATGCGAGATGTTAAATGGGATGGAGGATGATGGAGTGTGTGTCTGTCTGTCTGTCTGACTTTTGTGTGTGTGTGTGTGTGTGTGTGTGTGTGTGTGTGTGTGCACGCGCAGCCTGGCCGACTCCCTGCAGGGCTCGTTGTGAGTGGGTGAGCATCAGGCCCCGTTACTGTCTTCTGGGCTGATGGTCCTACGATCACTTGCAGCGAGGACATGGCTTGCCCCAGCCACACACACACACACACACACACACACGCTTGCCCTCAGCACAAGAAAAATGCCCAAAAACACACACACACTTGCTCACACTCAGACACACATTTACACTCAGACTACATCAGACTACTCATGTTGAGCTGTAACATGCGTGCACGCACACACACATTCCCACATTTCTCAGTTTCTCATTACAGAACCAGTTGTTACTCCTGCTCTCTTCAGCCTCTGTCCTGAGGTCTGGAAGTCTTTATACTGTAGCTCCCGCAGCCCTTCATCACCTCCACCTCCTTCACTTCCACTCAGTGCTTCACATCCCTTCAGGACATCCATACAGCCAGACAACACCGAGCTCCCTGCAAACCGCCAGTATAGCTGCTGCTGAACCATCCCACGCTCTCTTTACCAGAAGACCCCAAAGCCACGACACACTTCCTCCTGCTTCTCTGCTATGTGTGCCTGGAAATCCTGTTAACCCTCATCTCACTGCCAGCCATGTTCAGTGCTCCTCATCAACCCCCTCCCCCCCTTTTTTTTGGAATTTAAACTTGAGATGCTCACTGAAGCCAGTGGAAGCCCCCCGGGTGGATGGTTGTCTAATCAAGGGTGGCAAATTGGATCAGACCTCAAAAAATGAATTGAAACACCCTCCTAAAAGGAATAAAAGAAGAATATATAGCTGTATTAACTTTCTATTTCCTCTAGAGCATTGAGAATTGGTTTCGTATCAGAACCGATTTCAAATTTAAGGGAATCTTGAACTCACTACGAAACATTCACTTTTTGATTTTTTGGAAACAAAGTGTATGTTGTTGCTTATGCTTTCACCATATTTTGGTTTCTTTCTTTACCAAAGTAATAAACCACAAGTAGAATCAAGTTTCAAGAACTAAAATCAATAAGCAGAAACAGAAACAATGAAATGTAAACTCAGTTTCTAGCCATAATTTGCTGTGATTATAATCATGACAGACACCAACATGGGTCTAAATGTATTTCAAACAACAGATTTTCAACAGATCAATTGACATGAACCATTAACCATCTGTTGGCTTAATTTACATTTGAATTGTAGAAAATCTGAACATTTGTATGAAAGTGAGATCTGCAAATCTTTGATGCAGATATTCATTCATTCAGATGTGTTTGCCTAATGTGACACATAGTAAGGGAATTCAAACTCCCCAGATATACCTACATGGCAAAATCCATTAAACATCCTTTTATAGACTTATTAATGATAAAACACTGTGTTTAGTATAATCTGTCGGGACAAATTACAGCACCAAATATGTGCTAGTAAAACATTTGTGTAGCATCTTGTATCACTCTGTATAAAGGCTTCATGAAGGCTTCATGAAGCTGTTAAAAAACTGAGCTCGAGTGTCAGCGTGCTGTCGTCTGTTGTTTGCCTGCCTCTCCGGCCCTGTTTGTTTGTGTGCCATCATTAGTCATCATCGCTCAGTTCAAACGGAGCTCTGAGCAGCCGCTCCCCCCGCAAGACAGACAGCACAGGACCAAGAGAAATCCTGTCTGGCCCAGTGCCGATGCAGAGTGATGTCATCCGCACACACACACACACACACACACACACACACACACACACACACACACACATCCAGTCACACAAAGCAAATGTGCACTCACGAGGCGCCGTGGGACATTACTCCCGCAAACATTCTCATGTGTGTGTTTGTAGGTGTGTGCATATATGTGTGTGTGTGTGGGTGAACATGTGCAGCCAAATCATCATACATGTATTCGTAGTATGTTTTTCTTCCCTCCTCTCTCTCGCTCTCATTATTAAATAAGATTAAATGAATCATTTATGAACATTCGGGAGTGACAGAGGCAAGGGGCGAATAGAACATGAAGCGCACCTGTGCATTTCGCCGACGGCACGTTGCATAACAGCAGTGTTTTTCCTCGCTCTTATAGAATTGCATTAGTAACAGCACTGTACTGGAGGCCTCCGCCCCCTCCCATAGTGACACACAGCGTCTCCCAGTTTTGTCAGCAGGCGCCTTATTGTACATGGCACGCTGTGTGTAGAAACAAACGTTCAGGTTCTCCAACTTACACACTCTGCTGCACACACACACATATTGACACACACCTGAGACACAGAGGAAGGTGACGGGTTATGGGAAGTAAATAGAGTTGGATAAATTGCTCTCTGGAGAGGCGAGTGGATCACATGGTGTGCATGATGTAGTTGTTATGGTTTTGGATGAATGCTTGTGCAAAGGATGGACAAGCCTGCCAAGCCGGAGAGGATTGTTAGAATCCTTCGACCGAGTATTTTGTAAGCCCAACAGTGCTGTCAGCTGGAAGCCATATATCTACAAAATTACTTTTCACAAAAATATCTATTTTTTTCAAATTGGCAACTATAAGCTGGGCAGACAACAAGAGAAAATCTTGTATGCTTTAAAGTGGAACTTTTTACAGATTTTACACATCCAAGTCTGTATACAAGGACGACTGCTGAAACTCCAATTTCTGACACGCAGAATAAAGCGATGATGTGCATCATTCCTCTAAGCTTAGGCAAAGACATAGAAGCAAACACTATATCACTCTGCCTTGGCCAAATGCAATTTAAAATGAGATGCATTACTCTCTAAAGTTTCATCAAAAGTGGCATCCAAGATATCTGCCAGCTGTCCTGTCAGAGTGAGAATCAGAGTCAACTTAATTGGCCGAGGATGCTGACACGTACAAGGGATTTGACTCTGCTTGTCAGCAGCTGTCAATATACACTCACACAGTGCTGTGAACAAATTTACTGTCAGATGCAAATACGGACACAACTTTGCAAAGACAAAATGGCTTACCAAAGATAAGCAGACATAAACATGAAGTATCGGCAAGTAGGTATTTAACAACAACTAAACAACTGTGCAGCATCTCATAGTGTATAGGTGACATTGTTGGTGAATATCCAGGTCTGTGGTCCTGTTTGTGATGTGCTACAAACTCTTGTAAAGACTACTGGAATAGACACACGTAGACATTGCTACTATGATGTACGTACTGTGTATATTGGAATCACTGCCTGAATGAGCCAAAGCGCTATCCAGCTTAGGTTTGCAGCGGTATACCAGTTTCATGGTACACTGTGTGTTATACTGTAATACTGTGAAACGGTGATGCTTTCTGAGATGGTTATTGCATCATGACAATACTAATCATACTGCTCCAACCCTAACTCTGACAATGCATCCATCCACACATCCATCCATCCATCCATCCATCCATCCATGCATGCTTATCCTTTGTAGGTAATTCTGACTATGTTTAAACTTAAAACCTACTTTTTTGGTGCTTCCTATAAGTGAACTTTTGTTTCTACTGTCATTTTCCTATTACAGTGTCATATAGAACTGCAATATTTCACATTTTCTATTTTCTACAATAGATCTCTTTTAATTATTCTTTTATCAGTTTCATATCTTTTTTTTCAAATTCTAAAGTAGTTAGAATTGACATTGTGTATGAAATGTTGACTCGAACACAACTGCTACTTAAACATCATTACTTAAAATTAGAAAATAGAAGATTTGCTGGTTAAAGATTCTCACCTGACATCCATTAATGATACAGAGGCCACTGATATTATCGCACCCTTGTGCATGAAATGGGATCAGTAAAGCTCTTGGTGCCGTAATCACAAGCCTGCTTTAAACCTGAACAGCTTTTTTGCTGTGATTAGTGGAGAAGTGCCTCACATTAATGGCAGAGAGAAGCTTTTGTCACAGACTACTAATTTGGGTTTTTTTGGCAGCCTTTCAGTCACAGACCTGCTTTCAGCCTATCACGGCCCCCGCTCTGATGTGTCATCTCTTCTCTTCTCTGCAGGTATGATTTAGACTGCAAGAGCGACAACCTCTCTAAACACGTGAGTGTCTCCTTCACCTCAGCTGTTCAACAATCAGGCATGCATTCATGGAAATATGATAGAGCCAAATGTTTACCCTTCCAGTACAATAGCAGCCTGATTTAAATTAGAATGTCAGGAACAAAGCCATTGTGCTGGCATTTAAACTCTTAAAGAAAAGACTAAGGATTTTTGTGACCCAAAAAAAGGACATTCAGATGCCTTTTACGCCTGAGAAACCTTTCTGATTCGCTTGCGTTTGTGTTTATTAGCAATGGTAATACAAGACTTAGACCAAGAACTAAGACTTTACAGGCATTTACTCTCAAATGAAGTATCTTTGGCATTAGGTCTGTTTTTCAGGAGTCTGACTATTTTTCTAGCCTGTTCAGATTTGGATGAACTTGTGGTTGCCTTCATTTATTATCTTTGTGAGGTTTGAAGTCAGTTTCTCTGATCAGCATATTGCTCCTCTCAAAAGTCGTGAAACAGATATTTAATTTAAATGTCTAGTTTGTAATTCATTTACCGTAACTTCTTCCACCTTGCAAAATACGCAGGGTTGGGAGCCCCTTTACTCTTTACTCTCATTTTTGAAGTTATAAAGTTTTATCTTTAATTCTTAGTTTTTTGCAGTTTCATGTTAAATGATGATATTGTTCTGGTGGTTTACTCATTAACTCATGTAATAATTATTTGCATTAATGTATAGATATAGGCCATGTGATTAAAATAGGTAGAAACATTTTGTAGCTTTGGGCATTGAGAGCTGATTTCAAGAGGGAGAGCTCATCAAAATGATCAAATGGAAGATGGGAAAGATCATCAACAGTTTGATGGTCTTTTCAACTGTAAAACCCATAAATGTTAGAGACAAGTGTCTGCTGACAGGCTTTAATGAAGAGATGAGATTTCATCAGCTTAGTCATTCCATATCAGATGTCTGTTTGGTCCTTTCTCAGGAGAGTCACTTTTTACAAACATCCTGCCACTGCTGATGATGGCGTGCAGGTTAAAGTTACTCCCAAACACGAATCAATCGCGCCTCTCTTGGTCCAGCTGTACCTCCATCAAGATTTATAACCTGTAACTTCACATTTCACTGCCCTACGGCCCCGTCCTTCACTTTCAGTTCAAACAGAAGCTCCAGCAGCACCCTGCTCCAGTTCTGTCTATAAACCTAGGCTGCATCTCCACCCCCAGCCCGCTCCCTATTAACCGGCTTCATACTCATTGCCAACTGCAGGCAGAGTTCTTTTCCTCAGCCCCAACCCCAGCATGCCCCCGGGCTTCTATTGAGAGCGCTGAGCAATGTGAGCGTAGCGACTCACTCTCAGCATGAAGGCTGAGGACGCTTGGATGCGTCCTGTCGTAGCTGTGGATGTGTGGGATTAGAGATCTGGCACGCAGTGATGGCTCCATTGTCCGGGCACAGTCCATCCCCTGTCGCATGGCTTTAAATAACAGAAAGTGTAGAAAAGAAAAAATGCACACAAGTACAGTATCTCTTTTGGCAGCTTCGGTGGCAGCGTTGGAGGATGCCGCCTTCCTCCCATCACAGCAGATGTTTTTCCATATGGTTTGCATACCATGAGCGGATATGGCTGTAGGGGAAGATGTGCAGAATCAGAGCATATAGCAATAACTAATTAAGGACTGGATATCCTGTTTCCTCCTGGATGAAGTGGATGATGCTTTTTCATCCTGGCAGGCGCTTGACACGGCCCTGTGCACAAGTCTTTATTTTACTCCTGTTTCTCTACACCAATATCCTTCCTACAAACAGGAATCTCATTTCAAAGCCTTTATTTTCTTCTTTTAAACTTGATGCTTAGCAAATGAATCCAAGCAGGGAAATAGCTTCTTTGTTTGCAGGCAGTAATTAACTGGCTGTGTTTTCCCTCACGACTATTTGAAAGCAGTCAGAATTTCACTGTTTATTCCCCTTAGTAAACGTTCTATTGCTAGTTAAGTGTTTTTTGTGACATTTTCATCTTTATTCTTTATAAGTTGTGGGCCGAAGAAGAGTTGCCTGAGTTCACCTGTGGACAGTGATTCTCAACCTGGGGTTCGTAAATCTTGCAGTTGTGAGATAATGTTCCACAAAATTATTTTTTTTTCAGAAGTTTACAGGGGAAGACTAACTATTCACAACTAATTTGCATACTGTAAACATCCTGCAATGAGGGGTGGTAACAGAAACTTCTAAAGGGGGTATGTTAGAGGCCTAATGAGCGGAGAGACTTTAAGAAGGAATGTAGGACTGGTGGAATTCAGCTGTGATCTTCTTCACTTGACGATACCCTTCCAACCTTTTTGTCCTGCCACCACTGAGACTGTAATTCTGAGGCACCTCAGCCTCTAGTCTTAGATTTCTGAGGCGTAGCAGGCGCTGGGTTGGGGCTTCCAGCGAGCAGCACACTTCTTATGGAAAGGCCAGAGCGTTTTTGTCATCTCTTTTTGTTTCAAGACCTCGGCTGGGGGAGAATTTTGCTCAGCACCGGCAAAGATCTTTGGAGCAGCTTTCTGCCCGCCGGACTCAGCACGGCTCATCTGTCAAGCACTTTTTAACACACACTCACACACACGTGCACGCATGCTTACTCGCGAACACATGCATACACAATCTGGTAGGGGAGGCCTCAGTATTGGTGCATGAACAATCATTCCTTGCCTGTTGTCAACAGACTTTTTATGCCCCTTCCCCTCTTTCTGCTTTGCTGGCCAAAGGCTCCTCCTCCCCAAACTGAATCCTCTCTTATGGTCACCCTGCAGTGATCAGCAAGGACACAGGATCTTCTGCACACTGGGCTTAGAAAAGAGGAACACATTCAATACCAAACACACGGCTTTTAATTTTCTTAATTTGCTAGAACACAAACATTGAATTAAGCTGAGGAAGAACTTGAAATGCACCCTGTGTAGCAGCTATTCTTCCTTCTGTTTGTGTTCTTCATGCCTCTGTAGTGCTCCCATTCTGTGCATAGATTGAGAAAATACAATTTTGCTTTTTTGTTTTAATTGAACAACTTTTTTCCCACGTGTCTCTGTTGATCTGTATGATGGCTGTTTGTTCAGTCCGACTGAAACAACAGTTGATAACGTAACTGGCTTCATCTCGTTTGTCTTGATTGACAAAGATATTATGATGACAAGTGAGAGAGCAGCTGCAACTACCGATTATTTTCATTATAGGTTCATCTGCTGATTAAATTCTCAATTAATCAATAAATCTTAACAAAGAGATGACAGAGAGACGACAAATCTTGATAACAAAATGTCAAAAAACTGTGAAAAATGCCCATTTATGATTCAGAGCCCAAGATGATGATGGTGATTGTTTATCTGACTAACAGACCAAAATCAGTGTACTGTCATATATTACAAAGAAAAGAATCAAAGCATCACATTTGACAACTTGGAACGAGAGATTGTTTCACATTTTCCTTGGAAAAATGACTGAACAGATGAATAAAATAATCATTAAACAGTGAGATAAATGGTGTCGTGAAATTCAAAGAGACTTACTGAAACTACTACTAAAAATGTATGGGATTGTGAATTTTATCGTTATATGTGTCTATAATGTCCTAATATATATAATATGAAACTCTTCAGACTGGTTTGGTGTAGCACGGTTCATTTTTAAACAGTGGATACCAAATGAAGAAATATCCAGAACACTTCATAAATGTTTCTCTCTGCTGCTCATAGCTCTGCTCTTCCACCTCTAAATATTTCTGTATTTCTGTCAGGCGTGTTTACTCGTATGTTTTTCTCACATGCAGGACTTCCTCGGCCAGGCGTTCTGTACGCTAGGTGAGATCGTCGGCTCCCTGGGAAGCCGCTTGGAAAAACCTTTGATGTAAGTTGCACACATACGGCAACTAACAAACAAACACTTTCACTGCTATTTTAATTAGACACTATTGCATTACTCTAATCAGAGAGCCACTGTCATTAGGTGCCACAAAAAGCTGTTTAAGGACATGTTTTGATTTTAGATTCTCTTCCATTCAGTGGCATGAATTGAAAATCAGCATGTTATTTTAAGATCACTTGCCACTGTTTGTCTTTGAAGCGAAGAGAAGCAGGGGCATGAAAATGAGCCAAGATGTTGATGAAAGCGTACACTGTCTCCATCAGCCAAATGAGATGAATAGTTAAACAGCAGCAGGCCTAATGACAGACTGTAAACATGTTGAGATGGTAAACAGCGTGTAGTGAAAAGGGACAGTTCACCCAAAGGGAAGATGTCAGTGGTGAGCTCCCAGCTCATTTTCTGAAGAAGCCTAAACTGAACTGAAGCCTCAACTGAAGCCTAAAGAAATAATCGGGGACATTTTCATATGAATAAATGTCTGACTTTTGCTCTCTATTGCTGATTAGTAAACCAAAAATTAAACCTTGATTAAACCTTTAACTAGTTCATGAATGATTTCACATTTGCTGCTCTTTGTGTGGTTGGTTAAGCTTGGAGACATCCTTTAGTGCACAGGAAGTCTCTCACTCTTCCCATGTTTCCAGTCACTCTCTAATATCAACTATCTAATATTGGAAAAAAAACAACCCTTTTTTAAAAAGTCTTTTTTAAACAGCAATTTTGGCATTGAGCAGTTAGCATGATCTCCTGTTACCCCTCTTCTGTACTTCTGTGTTACCCACAGAAATGCAAATGTCATCAACGAAAGGTTTCATGCCACACATTTACACATTAAAATTGATACTTCTCTTTTTAGCTGGAGTTGTACTTAGTACTAACTGAACTGTCAGTAGCACTTAGTATCAAACATTTAGTACAGAAAGTTTGCACTAAAGGCTTGGTCATGTTTACTTATTCTCTGAGAAGATGCTGCCTGATATAAAACCTGATTTTAATAGTTTTGTTTTTTGTTTGGCACTTTATACTCAGGGATTTTGGTGTAAAATTGTGTTAAATAATCATGATCTCAATATTGACCAACATACTTGTGATTATGATTTTGGCCGTAATCAAGCGTCCCTGGTTGTCTTATACTATCCCAGCTGTAACTCTAACACACAAAGCAGAGCTGCAGCATCTTCCTGAGCTTGAAGAGAACAATTTGTTGTTGCTTTTGTTTTTTCCTCCTGAGGCAGGGAGCCATCAGTCTGACCCTCTTCTCATCCCCTCACACACACTGGGCCAGTGGTGTCCAGTGTGTGTGGCTGTACTGGCGTCTACATCCACGACTGTCTGTCTGTCTCTGTCTCAAATGTGTGTGTGTGTGTGTGTGTGTGTGTGTGTGTGTGTGTGTGTGTGGCAGAATCAATGAGTGGTTGCAGCTGAATGGGCCTGCTGAAGAATGACACACAAGAAATATGATGTAAGAATGTGTTGCTGTCGCTGAGTTATGTAATCTGCCTGCAGTCATTCACTCAGATCTGTTGTGTGTGTGTGTGTGTGTGTGTGTGTGTGTGTACATACTGTACCAACGTGTTTTATTTTTAGCCGTTTTTTAGATACATGCAGATATTTTTAGATGTTCTTTATTTTTCTGTAATGCTTATTTGTATTTGTACAACTGTGTGTGTGTGTGTGTGTGTGTGTGTTGTGGACTCACTCCTCTGCCTCCAAGTGAAACAGAAAAAAAAAAAAAACCCCAACTAAAGTCAAAAGCATCACACTCCTGCTCAGTCGAGTGGAGGCAGATCACAAAAATAAACAGCAACAAAGATGACTGAGGTGACTGAGATGACAATATGCTCCAAACAATCAAAAGAGTTCCATTGTAAGATTATGTCACGTTTTGTGGACAATATAAATTCAGTTCAGTGACTAAGACAACATTGCACAGCACAGTCTGTGTCACAGAAATCTGTCTTTAACTTTCTTTTGCTGCTGCTTTTGGGCTTTTTTGGCTTTGTCACAGTGCAAAGATTGGACCCAAATCCAGACTACGGAGGTGGAGCTGGTGCAATTCAAATTATTTATTACAAAAAAAGTCTGAACAGGAAAACAAATCCAACTGGGGGCAGGCAAGAAACAAAAGTCCAAAAACGGCATTGTGTTTAGTGGGTGTGTTCATTTTGTACTAGTTCATCCTTGAGTCAAGTGTTCCAGCCCTTCCCAGTGATTAGTCCTTGTATTCTTCTAGAGTTTTTCAATTCTTTGCTTAGTTTTTTTGGACCTTGCCTGTTTGTGGACTTTTGATTTTGTTAATCAATACTGATCCATTTCTCCATTTTGGGTCGCGTTCCCTGTGTAGCATACATAAGGACAAACAGACATATATAGCCTAACATACTATGTATTCTTCCAAAATAAAAGCATGAATAAACCAAACGAGACAATAAATAAAAATGAAGAAAATACTGTGGAGAAATCTTGTGTATTTTAAAAAAGAATTTAGAATATGGTGCAGGCTTCATCAGTCTGGAATATAACATATATTAGCTTCATCGCAAATATATGAGATTTTACGATATTGATTATCAGCACTAAAGGGTTTGATGTTTTCAGCCTCTCCCATCAGTCACCAGCCTCCCATCCACTCCTCCATCTTTCAGTGACTCTCCTCTTGGTCTCTTTGCCTCTCTGACTCCATCCATCTCTTCCTTCTTCCCTCACTCTGTCTCTCCGCCATTTCTCCATCTGCCCCCTTACTGGGCCGTCTCTCTGCTCGTACAATGAATTCCTTTCACTCACTTCTTCCCTGTGTATCAAAGGATGGCCATGTGTCTCAGGTGACCGGGGGATTATCAAAGCCTCGCTTTAATTCATTTAATTCATCTGTTCAGTAACAATGTGTTACTGTGGGCTCTCTCTGTCATTACTGGACAGTACTTAGCCAAATGAAATTATCTCTCCTCTTCCTCGTTCTGAATCAAGCCCGGGGTCTGTGGCATTCATTTGGTCTATTTTTAGTGGTCAGTCTCCCTTGGCTTTATTGGCTGAATGTTACGCTTCGTCAGCTCGGGATGTAAACAAACTTTGCTGCTGAAATGTCACTGGATGTGGTTACATTACTTTGATGTTCTTTTTTGAAGGTTTTTCTTTCAGCATTCATTAATATTCATTTAGACAATCAGGCAGTGAATGTGAGAGAGACTGCGGAGAAGAGAAATTTGATTCTCTGTCTGCAGGGGTCTCAGCTCATGGAATTTTACATTGTGTATTTTTTTCACTTTAGAGCATTTAAATGAGATTTTAACCACAGTATAATCTTACAGTCTCAGGGCGAACTGACTATTATTGTCATTAATACTTTGCTTAATTTGCCTGAAACAATTTTATGTGGTGGATAAATGTCACATGAAGAGAAAGAAACAAGAAGTTGCTTTATCAGAATAGATTAGAATCTGTACAGTCATAAAGTGCATATAGCTATACTGTATATATAGTGGAATGAATGATACTATGATCTGACACTGTGCTGTTAAATATGGAGATGTATAGATGTAGATGAAGGGACACTGCAATTACAGTTTGCATGAAGCACTAAGCATCAGCAAACAGCCTTATATAGTACAAATAGCTGCGTAAAAAGCACAAGTTTTAGAAGGAGATGAAAGAAACCATATAAAAAACTGCTGGAAAAGGTTAAACATGAACTGTAATACAATATTTGCTGTTAAGTGGTTGTGTTTATACCCAGACAGATTTGCCCTGTAACTCTGGTTTGTTGTCCTACCTGTCACAAACTCATTGCTTGAAGCCTCTTGACTGCTCGAATGTAGTATGTGATATAAATGGGAAAATTTTGTTTTTGTCTTTTTTTTCCCCAGTGGGATCCCGGGGAAGAAATGTGGCACCATCATAGTGAGAGCAGAAGAGCTGAGCAACTGCAGGGTACGAGTCCATTTGCTTCCCCTGTTGATTCAAGTAGAACTTTCAGACTTTTCAGAGACTTTCCTCTAATTAGCACAAAGTTCTGGTTTTTATATCTTACAAAGTGACAAGCCTGACCAATCTGGTCCTCCACATAGTTTAAAATACAAACTTTACTAAATTCGTCGTTTTTGACAAGTCTGGTTGTAATAAGGAGTTTTTGCCATTAAATAATCATTAAAATGCTGTAATCACTAATCGTTTCATACATACTTACAAGTTCTCCTGGCATTGATTGAACCCCTGACAAATCATCTATGTTCATCAGAATAACATATTCAGAAGTTGTTTTCATGAAAAAAAAAATCCCTTTATGTCTAAAAATGACAGGATTGATTCATTAAGTGTGTGATGTATGAAACCCTGGCTGCCTGAATCCATGTTTCTGGGACATGTCATTGGTTCAGTGCAATGATGTGACTTGTATCATATGAAAACATCATACTGACATTTTAACAAGGTTAAAACACACACAAATACACTAATAAATACAACTACATACACTCAGTTACTATTTGATTAGGTCAGTCTAGATAAAACTAATGCAGTCTTCAGCCCATTGAAATCAAAAAGGGTGGACAGAATATTAGAAACACCTCTCAATATAACTTAAATACAATTCATTAAAACAAACATTTATTAAACAAACATTAAAACCTTCATGAAAGAGGATTTATTGTTGTCAGCTGCTTTAGTTTTAGACAGGCGTACCTGACAAACTGAGTGTACACTGTGTTCTCTTCATCCTTCAGTGCATTTTAGCCCTGATACTGTTTTGCTTTAAGGATGCACCAAAGACATTATTTGTTAGACACTAGCGTTGCTATAACACCAGAAACGTGACTTCAATTAAAGAACTAAGTGTATTATATAAAAGTGTGTTTTCTAAAAATACCACTGCTGCAAGCCAGAAGAAGCATCAGCCACTGTCACAGAATAGATACTGCGCTTTATTTTAATGAGATATGTTCACTTTAACACATTTGTAGTAACTTTTGCACAAAGGAGATTTTGTTTTTATTTCTGTTGGCTCCACTTTTGTTCATGGTGCTAGTTTGGTTTTCATTTCAAGACACAGCGGACTGTTTGACACTGTTGCACGGCTTCAGTTGGACTTTGTGATGAGCCAGACTGTGACTGTGTCTGTTTGTATCCCTCTTTCTTTCAAAGGGAAAAACACATCAACTCAAACATTTGGACACTGTTAGAAAGCTATTTCTGCAAGAAGGACCTCTCCGTTCTGGGCCCATTTTGTTGTTTGGTGGTGTTTTTGCCACCTGTAGATTCATCACTGCACAACAAGATATTTCTAGTGAAGCCACAGTGAAATGTTATAGCAGATTTTTCTTTCTTCTGAGGTCAAAGCATCAAACGCTGAATGTCACATTTTGGTGTCCTTGCATCAAATCAAAGAGCAACTGTGCCGATCTGTCATTGTACACCAAAATATGACAAACATAAGGACAGAAAATCATTGTAAAAGAGGCAGAGACACCAATTTATCTTCTGCCAGTATATGTGCCACAATGTACTGCAGCCATCAGAGAAGTTAACCACGTTTTGCTTTTTTTGTTCATTTTTTCCATCTGCACACTGTAGAAATGATATAAAACAAGCACATCCATTTCTGTGTGCCTTTTAAAGGCATCCAGGGGAAAAAGCAAAAAGCTTAATTAAGAACGAGAACACAGGGAAATTCACTGTAGCAAACAACGTAGCTACAGCACTTGCCTCTCACTCAGCAATATCATTAATTGCACATCATTAATTACAGATTTAAGATGATATCATGGCAGTAATATGCAAACATTAGTGTGCAATTAAGCCTGATAGTCTTTATTTAATCCTCTAGAGCAGGTAAAGATCCAATTTTAATATCAGCTCCCAGAAGTCAGTGGGTGAAAATCTCAAAATTTATACAAATACAATGAGTGCTGTTCTTTTCATTAATGTAGGATTAATATTGAAATACATTTAAGTGATAATGCAGAAGTCAGAAAGATCAAATCAACTTTTAACGTCTGTATTTTGGTTACCTCCGTCCTTTTTCAGGAGTCGGTGATGTTGCAGTTTTGTGGCAACAAGCTGGATAAGAAGGACTTCTTTGGAAAATCTGATCCTTTCCTCGTCTTTTACCGCAGCAACGAAGACGGATCGTAAGTTGACAAGCAGCTTCCTCGTGGACATCAATTTGCTGAATTAACAAAAGCGGCTCATCTCAGTTCAAAACACACATACACTGCTTGTAGAGAAGCCTAAAATGCTTATAGACTCTGAGTGTGATTTTTCATGCTCCACAAAGCTCCCATACAGATGATATAAGGTCTCAACTGCCTATGTGAGGTTACATAATTCTTGGCACTGTATATGTGACTTATGTCGTCCAGCCGTCAACAGGAGAAAGCAGCAGAAGGAGGGATGAGCACAGATAATAGGACAGAGTTGACAAGAGGAAACTAAAGGAAGGGAAGGATGGATACGATGAAGTTAAGTGAAAACTGTGTGTGGAGGTCGCAGTTTCTTTTGCCCCGAAGATGCTTTTATTCAAGACGACTTCAGTGTCGAGCGAAGACACACATCCTCTTTTTGTGCAGCTGGGTATTTACTGATGCAGCCTAAATGTTCAGCCGCGGGGTATAACAGCAGCACGCCGCGGCTACAAAGAGCCAGACAAGGTGCCACATGAAAAAGAACAGGAAGTAGTTATCATGATCACGCATTACACTCCACTTAACAACAAGAAGAAGAGGAGCACACTTTTTTTTTTTTACCTTTGAAGTCCAACTGAAATTAAATTGCATTTTTTTCTGCTGCAGCCTACATATCTGCTCTGTGTATCACTGTGTCCTGTGTTCTTTAAGAAAAAAGGCGAAACCAAAATGGGGAAATTTTTGTTTCATGTTTTCTGCTTTCTGATGGCGCCACATAGTTCTGCATAAATTCCTTTCTTGTACCCATCTAGGTAGATTGAGACCTTATTTCAGTGCAGTCAGTCAAATCTTGCATAAAGCCGATTTGAATAAACTGTGTGAACTTATTTCTCGTTTGCAGCCGAGCTAAGCTTGTTAGCAGCAAGAGCTTTATTTCCCCGCGCAATCACTTTTTATTGGATGAAATATCAAGGAGATGTGAACAGAACAGTTGAGAGAAGATAGAGAAAAGCTTTGTGAGCTATTGTGACTGACTAGCACTGCGAGTATTCACTATATAAACTTCCTGCCAGACATATTTCACATGGATGAGCAAGTATCGCTTTGAGTGTGACTGCTGTATTACACTATGCACTACACATTTTTTTAATTATAAAGGACAAATAAAGAACAATAAATAAACAACAACAATAAAGAACAATAGAACTAACAATATTTTTAACACAGTTTCAACACATTGACATTATTTCTGAATAAAAAAATGGACACAATGTGATTTCAGTTGGACTTGGCCTCATCTGTTAACATCTTTGTTTGTCTTCCAGTTATACCATCTGCCACAAAACAGAAGTGGTGAAGAATACTTTGGACCCAGTGTGGCAGGCTTTTAAAATTCCCGTCAGAGCGCTGTGTAACGGAGACTATGACAGGTACAGTAGGAGAAAGTAGGAATCCCATGAACACGAACATTTCACTGACAACGTTTACAGCTGGACTGATAGAGCAAATGGAAAAAGGGCTTTTTTTCTCTTGCAGATACCCAGCTTTTTTTTACATGAATAACAACTACTGACATCTTTATCTAGTACAAATTGACTAAGGTGATGTGCTAATTGTGAACGTGACATAAGAATCACTGGTTATATGATTTGAATATGGATTTATAGAACAGACCAGCCTTGTGCTTCCTGAATCTTATTTATTTTTTATATTGTTAAAATGTTTTCCTTATTTCCCCGGCATACACCAGTGTAAACTGGTATTATACCAGCGTATAATAACCTTTCTGCGTGACGTCCTCTCGTCCACCCAGGACTCCAGCCTTACACGGACTGGTTGGCAGTTTTTTCAGGAGAAAGACTATAAATCAGTGGTGCTAATTGGTTTTTTAATGGGATTTTCCACGCCGTCCCTCTTCTCTTTCCCTACAGGAGCATTAAGGTGGAGGTGTATGACTGGGACAGAGATGGAGGGTGAGGGAACAAGGCTCTTTTCCTTGATCATGTCTGCACTGATTTGAATGTTATAATGCTCCTATCTATACAGTATTATCATTTTATTGACATCCTGCTGTGAGAGAACCCTGACACATTTGCAACAAGGCCCAGGGGCAGATGTAAATGTAGTAATTAACTATGAGCTGTATGGTGTGGTGACTCTCTATTTATTTATTAACCCTGCATGACATTTTAAGATAGAAAGGCACCATTTTCACCTCATGATACTGATATCGTTTGCTCCTGAAAAATAAAGACTGAAAATATAAGAGCATATGTGCAAAGTAGGGAAGAGCATTTGGGATCACACTAGTCACAGATCACACTCCAAAGGTTTGTCCTTACACACCCTCTTGTTTTTCACTTCCAGAGTAGCTACTGTAGAGAAATATCACTATAGAGCCGTGCATTCGACAACACTCCCTACTGCTTTAAATATACATTAACTGTTAATACTGCTTGAACGCTCTCTTGACAGATAACTTCATAGAGTCAGTTGGGGGATAAAGATAGTGTTTATCTTTTGAAGCAAGTGTATTCAGGGCCACAGTTTGCTCCTTCATTGATAATTTCACAGGCAGTTTTTTGACATTTCAAGGACATTTTGCCCTGAGCTCAGATGCATTTCCCTGATTCCGTCTGAGCTGATTATCTCCATGAAATTATGAAATTGGTGGCTGTGCTTCCACCTACCAAGGAGCTTGTTAGTGATACTCCTGATTCCTCCTGTGCTTTGAAGGAGACTTCACAGATAATGTGAATATGCTAGAAAGAAGTGAAACAAATCAGTTTTTCTCAAGCGGGCATTTTACTGTTATCATTGGTTCTTAGCCTGTTTTTCTGACAGCGCTTCACAGAAATGTGACTGTGTGTGTTTGTTTCTACAGCCACGACTTTATCGGCGAGTTCAGCACCAGCTACAGAGAAATGTCCAGAAGCCAGTCACAGTTCCACATCTATGAGGTGATATTCTCACACACACACACACACACACACACACACACTTTCCCAGAGTCAGAAACTAATAAATGCCTCAGGAGACAGACTTTTGTGTATTTGTTGTTGTCTGAAGTTGTGTCACGCAGCAATATTAGACTATCTTGGCTCAATTGTTGAGCTTCTGTGGGATCAAATAATATAACCATGATCCCATTGGCATTCAGGAATAGAGCTAAACCCAGGCGAGTAAATTAAGAGGGGATGAGGGGGAGTGGAGGCCCACAGTCTCAGACTTGAGGAAACATGGTGTAGTCCTTACCCTTAATATAACCGGACCCTAATTCAAATGATAATACTGAAAGCGAGTCTTAACTCTGAGACAGCCCTTTGAAGAAGCGAGGACCAGACAAATTATCCTTTCTTTCTAATAATGTCCTCAGAAACACTGAAATTGTTCTGTGCAGGGGAGATCTGAGATGTCTGAGCATTTTTTGACACCGAGCACGAGGTGAGAAAAGTTCAGACAACCCGTCAACTGCAAAACACAATCTGCATTTCCATCTTGTTGCCAGTCAGGAACTTGTTGCACAAAGCGATGCTCTTTCTCTGTGCATGTCTCATTGCACAGCGTTTACAGAATTCTTGAGAGTTGTGTTCTGAGGAGAGCTGAGCTGCAGACCCAGGCTACAGTGCTAATGTTACTAGCACCAGTTTAATAAGGAGAGACAGACTTGAAGCAAGTAACAATATTTATTGTGGGTAGCAACGGAAAAAGAAAAAAAAGTGAATGAAAGGAACTTGACAGAGTAATGCTGAAGATTAGACCAGGAGGAAGTATAGATGGAGGAATAAAGGAAAAATGTGAGAAGATATCTTCTAACCTTGGCCAAAGCTCTCTTCAGATAACAGAGACCTGGTTGCTTCATTTGAATGATGGTATATTTCCAATCATTTTTTGTCTTAGTATATGATAATTTGTTGTTGCGCAATTCTGGAAGATTATTAAAAAGACAATATTGAATTCTGCTCCATTTTAATTGCAGCTCTGCACAACATTTGAACTTTTGGCATAGTGCTGCCCACACAGTGCAGCGCATACATGAGCACAGGATGAACATCAGGAAAAAAGCATACAATATAATGGAGGAGGCGTCAGCTAAAGGCTGTTTTTCACAGTAATGTAAACTTTCTGCCTCCTCCTCTTGCCTTGCCTCCAGCGCACCTTGTGTTTCTTTGACCTTGGAGTTGGCTGATAAGCAACATAGAGCTTGAGTAAGAGTAAAACTGGACAAATCCCATGTTGATTTACTGTACATCACCTTGTTCATGTCATTTAAAATGTAGAGATACACATACACAATTTAGAGACTACACACTGTACTTTTAATTGTATTTGTAGCCTGAGACAACATTTTCCAGAAGCTTCCTCAAGGGCAGCTGGTTTTATCTAATTTGACTGCTGTTTCTCCCAATTGGGAATGCATCACCGCCTCATATGTATTCAGCAGTTTTTTATTGATTTGGAGGGCAACATAAGAATTTTAAATGTTAAAACCTCCCTTTCTGGTCTGTATTTCGATTCAGGTCATTACACATGCAGGATTACGTCAGCACTAATTCTCTGACTCTCATGATCAGTTAACAGATTGATATTCCCTGGATCAAATACATAATGATGTTAAGCGAGCACCAGTTCCTCAAAAGACCAATTCTGTCTCTTCTCGTGCTCACTGAGCGGCCCACTAACCTCTACACCAGCTGCATGTGAGCAAACCATAAATCACTGAAGGTCAAGAGTCAGTAAAGGTGCTTATGAAGCACAACCTGACTGTAGAGGCAGGAGGAGCAGGATGTGATGTAACGCGATGTCAACCCGTCACATCCATATGGTTTGTCATCTTTTTCTTTCTCCAGACCTCCTCCACCTCTTTTTTTTTGTTTACTCTCGTGTTTTTCTTCTAAACCTGCTGACCCTGTAACATCTGAGGTACAGAATGTGTACACTAAAGGAGTGTCTCGTGCAGCTCGTGTTGTTTGAGGTCTGAGTGTAATGAGTAGAAATACCTGTCAAACAAACCAAACAAGAACTCTATAAAAAAAATAAAAATATCCATTTAGGCACTAACCTGTTGTGGAACAATTAAGGGACCTGAGAGACTTTTGATGTTTTTAATGCTTTCAATAGTGTGACTTCTTTTGGAAGCAGTGGCTGGTGATAATAATGTGAACAATGAAACTAATTCCCTGAATAAACTGAATGTAATGGGGTGATAGAAAGGCTGTATTGTTAAACTTATTATGAAAGCATTTTTTAAATTTATTTTGCTGAATAGAGTCTAAATTGATTGAACCAAGACGAAGACATGAGTCAGTATCTTTCTCCCATTGTCCCCCACTGCCCGCTGAGTCACAATTAAGTGGATTCAAGCTCATGTTTTCTCCACAGGTGCTAAATCCAAAGAAAAAAGGAAAGAAGAAGAAAAAGTACCAAAACTCAGGAACGGTGAGTTTGTGCAGCTTTCACTCATGTTTTTCTTCGTGATCGACACTGGAGACCTTTTGTTTAATTCCAACTTGGTATTTATGTTGATGTGAGTTTAAAGTGACAGTGATGTCAGAAAGACAACCTCGGGAAATTTTACCACCTGTTGCATTTTATTTACAACATGTACTTTGAGGTTTTAACTGAATTACACACAGATACACTTTCACATTAGTTATTTTGCTTTATTTACACTTTGGTATCACACATACACCCATACTGTACAGCGCAGGTTGGAACTGAAAACTCGCAGCTCTCAGTTAAGGCTGGATTCCTAACTAACGCTGGGACCTCAAACCTCCAGGGGCCCCAACAGCCCCAGGTTGAATGTGTGTGAGCTGCTTTTTGATAACTGATTTCATTACTTACTTGTGGTCTTGTCTTGCATTTGTGTCAAAATATAGTTCTAATACCATCATTGTTTGAGTTTATAATGTGCTCACATGGTGTGTTTTCCCCAGAAAAAAGTAGTGTTTCATCAAATAAAATCATTAACAGACTCTGTTCATATGGTAAAAGTCATTCTTGTCTAATTCCTGCACTGTCTGACTCAGGTCACCCTCCTGTCCTGCCTGGTGGACACTGAACTCTCCTTCCTGGACTACATCCGAGGCGGGTAAGTTCACAATAAATGGCAACATATGACTCTGCAGAGATTAAGCACCAGCGTTACCTACATCGTTAAATCCAGAGTCAGTTGCAGTTGCGATGCAGCGCAGAATCTGCTGAGAGGATTACTGCTCCATCTTTATCTCTTAGATCCAATATTAAGACAAACAGCTGCCGATAACCCGCTGCTTAATTGCTCGCTGCTGCACGCTTTGAAACATGCTGTGGTATAATCTAGCATGATTGATGATTCCACGTTACTCCTTACGTGATTTATTTTCTCTTGTAGGACTCAGATTAATTTCACAGTGGCAATTGATTTCACAGCATCAAATGGTAAGTGTTTTAAAGCTTCACTCTTATCAGTGAGATCCCTTAAGTGTGTCGAGCAGATAAAACTTTGGTGGTTGACACTTAGATCTTTATTTGATGTGAACTCTTAAGTGATTCAAGTCTATTTTAATTTACTTCTTCTAATGACACTTAAGCCTCATAAAGGCAAAGCAGCTGAAAGTTGGACAATTATTTGAACGTCCTCTGTTACTTTAAACATCTGAGCTCAGTCTGGTGTTCGTTATTAACTGCAGTGTGTACAGTTTGTGCCTCAGTGTAGACGAAAAGTCATCACACCCATATTTTTGAAATCACATTTCCAATTCACCATGTAGTCAGTGTTTATGAAGCCCCACAGGTAAACTGCTGCACATTTGTCACAACAATTTAATGACAAACAAACACAACGAGCAATTCTGCCAGAAGACTTTGTCACATATGAGTGATGTTCTCATTTTAGTAAGAGATGATTCAGTAAGTTAATATTTGTAATACAATTTTGGAGACATCATTATGTCACTGGAGAAATGGGTTTTGGATTTCTTTATTGCCATTAAATCAGTTTTCCACATTCCTGCTTTTGAGAGTGACTGAAATAACACTGATATTATGCGTATACTTACATTATTTCTGTTTTTCGTTGCCAGTTGGGACCATGTTGAAGTTTTTCTTTGAGTCCCAGTTTCTCATATTTGCAAAACTACTAACAGAAGTTATAATACAACCCTGATTCCAAAAAGTTGGGACGCTGTGTAAAACATAAATAAAAACAGAATGCAATCATTCACAAACAAACTGTTTACAGACAACAGTGTTCCTGAGTCCATGTTTTAATCTCCTTTATATAATCATGTGTTCACACAGTGTTGAACCTCTCTCCATGAACCTTTCATACCCAATCATGATACTATCACCTGTTACCAATGAACCTGTTTACCTGTGGAATGATCCAAACAGGTGTTTTCAATCAGTCCACAACTTTCACTGTCTTTTGTTGCTCCTGTCCAACTGGTTAGAAACATGTTGCTGCCATCAAATTCAGAATAAGCAGATATTTACACAAATCAATGAAGTTGATGAGGTCAAACATTAAATATATTGTCTTTGTGCTGTTTTCAATTGAGAATATTTCAAAAAGGATCAGCAAATAATCACATTCTGTTTTATTTATGTTTTACGCAGCGTTCCAACTTTCTTAGGAATCTGGGTTGTACGACAACTGTCTCATTTCTTTTATAATATGGCAAAAAGCACCCCATTAAACTATGGCATATTATAAGACAATGCATTTTTCTTATTATAAAAACACATGAAAAGACCAAAACCAACTGATCCTTTAACAAGTGTTGTCTGTTTATCCAAAGCCTGATATTATCTTATTCCTTTTGCCACAGAGCTCCATTGTTGCACCATTAAAAAACCATCAGTGAGCGACGCTGCTGCACTGGCTGACATGTTCTGTCATGATTATGAACATGGGAGCTGTGGTTTATTTTCATTCAGTCCCACATCCACTGTCCTGCTGCTGGAAAACCCACCACAGTATCAAATATGTATTAATCCACAGCAGAAACTAGTCCCTAACAAAGGCACTATGTACTCCTGCTTTAATAATGCTTGCTAAATATGTAAGTGTCCAATTGCTATAGGAAATTAGTGAGACTTTTTTAAAAATGTAGCTGCATGACCCTTTTTATAAGCTTCACATTTTCAGATAGAACTAATTTTGGGTGAGTGCCGCAGACAGGGTATTTAAAGGCAAACTAAACATTGTTGGTCTTGGTCTTGCTGTGATGTCGACAGTAGGAAAAACATGGAACAACATCACGTCTTATATTTTAATGTCACATGCAGTTTTGGGATTTACTTTCATGCATTTATGTTCATCTGTTCTCATTCAAAAATAAAGACAAGACAAATGAGGCGAGATTTTTTGTTATTACCATTTTTATTGTTTAAGGACAAGAAAAAGTTCCAAATCCAAAAGTTTTAATCAGACGACCCTGCATTATTTTTGCATCTTGGAGGGTCAGCAGATCACTGTAGCTCATCCTTTTATTAGTATAGAAGTTAAACTGCAACTGGGGCTTCATGTTACTTAGCTGTGCTGTAATATTGCAGTTCCTCATACTATCCGCTGAGGTTTGAGGCAACCAGTGAGATTATTTCTGCCTCCAGTGCAGCTGTGCCTTCGAGAAATGTTTGTGTAACTAAAACTCCAGTCTGCATTTTAACCCCCTTTCACCCACTCCCCTCCTTTTTATTTTAATATGACTCACAGCCCAGGGGGAGCAGACATAATTACAGTTTGATGCTGATGTGTGTTTCACTGTGTTGAACCATTCGGGTCCCAGGCAACCCGTCCCAGCCCACCTCGCTCCATTACATGAGCCCATACCAGCTGAATGACTACGCCATGGCGCTGCGGGCTGTCGGAGAGATCATCCAGGACTACGACAGCGACAAGATGTTTCCTGCACTGGGCTTCGGTGCCAAGCTTCCCCCAGACGGACGGGTCTCGCACGAGTTTGCCCTGGTGAGGACAAGACTTCTTTCTCCCATCATTTGCATCATCCAAGCATCCAGCCATCCACCTCCCTCTTAATACATACACACATCTTCCAGCCGTTTATCCTTCCATTTATCCAGCTGTAGGTACATACTGCATGAAGACTTGAATTTACCTGTGCATCCATTTCTCTACATAAATCATATTAACTTTAATATTAAAACATTTAAACATTAATCTAACCATGAGGGATTTAACTCAGTCATCTGTCTGTTCATTTATTCCACATAACAAAACCAAGGGTAAGAAGACACTTTCTAAGTGGCCACCAGCTCAGATTTGGAAGGAAACTGCACCACAGATTTCCAGCATAAAAATATGATGATTTATGGCCCAAAGCAGGAAGGTGGAACCGTTCTTCAAGTGCTGACAAAGCTAAAAGCTTTCACAAAGGGTTGAATGATGGAAACAATAAAATAACAAGTCTACATCCGTGCTAGCAGCTCTACGTAGGCACAGCTTTGCTTTGAGCTAAATGCTAATGTCAGCATGCTAACATGTTCAAAATAACAATGCTAACATGCTAATATTTAGCAGGTTTAATGTTTACCATGGTCACCCTTTTGCTTCAGTGTGTCAGCATGCTCACATTTGCTAGTTAGCACTGAACACAAAGTCCATGTGAGGTTGAAGTATTGGAATCATTTAACTTCTAATGATCTGGAGTTATTTGATTCTGAATAATGAAAACTGGTGCTAAAGGATACGACAGGGGATCATCAAAGAATGTCTGCACAAAATTTTATGCCGGCCATCCAGTAATTGCTGATTGATATTTATTAAATCTTTCCTTTATGACATTAGCAGTAGGGCTCATGTGAAATGTGGTGCTAATTTTCAACATTACGATTAGGACTCGCAGTGTAAAACATTTGGCTTGTTCTCAAACTGCTGTTGAATGTGGCATTGAGAATAAATCTTTTAATGGCCTTCTTGCCAGCCGGAGGAGCCTGTCTGTCACAGTAAGAGCAAAGACAACTTGCATCTTTGTCAAAGCGAGATACAAACATAAAGTTACACCAGAACTATGTAAAACAAACCATCAGTAAAAGTAACCTGAATACACACAGCGTGAAACCAGGCACATTCACACACAGATGAGCAATTACAGGCATCAGTGTATTGGTGGGTGGTGAACACTGCTGTCCAAAAACATGAACACAAAAGCTAACCAGCCTGTGGTGATGGAAGCCAAATGAGCTGCTTAGTTTTTGCCTGTAGGCAAGCCAAATTAGTTTTTCCCCTTATATACTGCCAGTCTTCATCCTACTGTAAGTGACAAAGATTGTTTCATTACTTTATGGAAATCATACCAGGTTATAACAATTGTTTGATTGAACTCTAACATATGGAAATCATGCACACACAAAGATAAATAACTTGGATTATGGTCGTCCTCGATTCAACGCTATCAGCATTCAACTATGAATCTTTTTAACTTTCCGTCTCACACCATCCACCCGTCCATCCATCCGTTCCTACCTCCATACCAATGTCAAGTGCTCTGGGGTTCCAGACGTCCTGGCCACTCCTCTGCCACCCATAATCCTCTCTCTGGTCTACTGTCACTTCCAGATGTTGCTCCAGAGGCGTTTACAGCCATTACAGCTGCTCAGCGTTGGGTAACAGCCTCCCCAGAGGCACCAAACCTTGAGACAAGGCACATATGCATTAATCTAACCATTAAGGATTTAACTCAGTCAGCTCTTAAAGAGGAAGTCTGCAGCTGTGCAGCCGCAGTGGGAGAAGGCCACCACTGAATCCGACGTAATTATACAAGCTCCATTTACAAAGCAAAGTAGTCTCATGTGCGCTGCTCGTACTCATGGGCAACCAAGCAGAGTTAGTCAAGATGGTTTCATACTGAGATAATGAGAAAGCCCAAAACATATGGGTAGCTTAAATAATGTATTGTTTGCTTCTTTTGGATATCTGAAACCCAGTCAACCAGACATCAATTTTAATGGCTGCAGAGATACACGAGCACTGCAACAACTTCGGTTCAACATCTTAAAACAAGAACAGACTTTAGAAGCCGGTGGACTCGCGGCTTCTCTGAGACAAGATATTCTAAAACAAATTATCATTACACGCGTCTCCTGGTATCCGTCCCTCATGCAGAGTTAAAAATGGGAAACAGCTTGCCTCAGGATATTCTTTACAGAGACGCTGCAATTGAAGAATTAAACTGTCTACATTTCCCTAAAATATGTGTAATATGTTTAACGTAAGATTGGAGTTTACATCCTTAAGGGGTTGCAACTCTCTAGTGCCTCTTACACTGAGTGATATTTTTTTGATAATATTGAAGTATTATCGATGTTTTTGCCCTCGGGTTTCCATCTTTGATGTCTCGGAGTATGCACGCAATCCTGTTATTCTGCAATTTGCAGCCAAAAGATGCCTGTTTTTAAAATAAAATGTGATTCCATCCCAGCCTTTTTCCCATAAAGGGACATAAAACCTACAAATATATTATATATTTTTTCTCCTTCAGGGTGCTGCTGTTCTTATTATTGCTTTTAGCTTTTCGCTGTCTCTGAATATATCAAAACAAACTGCAGCGCATTCAATTTCACTTTAACTGTGATGCATAGTGTTAAATGCGTAGGTCTCCTTGAATATATTTAACACATTTTTCAAAATATTAGCTGGCTGACATTAAATCAATGACGGTTTCACACTGTATGTAAACTAGGTATTAGCCTAAAGCACCTAAAGCAGGAAAGTGACTGAAGATACTCAGGACTGAAAACATCATCCTGAAGGAGGAAAACTCATATGTAAACTTTGTAAATTAGGTCTGCTTTTTTAGAAATGACATAAAAGCATAATCAAATTCATAGACAACAGAGTCAGACTACTGACCGCTTTTCTTTTGTCTTTGTTTCGTCTTCATCTTTGAATAATGGTACAAAGTGAGGTTAAAAATACTGAAGACTTAAGAGACATTTGATACAAGCACACACATCTCCCATTAAATATATATACTTTCATACAGTTGAAAAATGGCCATGATTAATTTAAACCACATTATGGGAACCTAAAAACGTCCTTTCTACCTTTTTGCATAAGAAACAACTTAATTTCACAAAACTGAATCATCAGTCCTAAATGATATTCTTTAGTTAATGATAAATAAAAAAACCTGTGGTCTCACTTCTCTTAAATTAATGTACTTTATTACAGTACTGGTACCAGGAAGCTGACACATCAAATCCAGTATAGTGTCAGCTTTTTCCCACAGGCCTCCTTATACCCAAGCTGCCATGTGAACGTCATAAAGAGAGGAGTTTATGGAACCTCTAGTCTTTACAGTAAACACAAATCTAATCGAAACCGCAAGCTTCCCACGAACATATCTCAAGAAATCGAGACACCCCAAGGTCTTCTGATGTTTGCGACTCGACCTTCTCTCAAAGTCATGTCAAAGGTTGCAATGCCCCGTTGAGTTGTTCACCAGATGATTTTGCAATTTTACATATACATTTCAGCAATTTTCTCCCACACTTATCTTATTTGTCTTCCTGTTTTTGTGCAGAATGGTAATCCACAGAACCCTTACTGCAGTGGTATCGAGGGAGTGATGGAGGCCTATTACCAGAGTCTCAAATCTGTGCGTCTCTACGGACCCACCCACTTCTCCCCTGTTATTAACCACGTGGCCAGGTAGGTCCACTATAATCACAGCCAGGGACGTGGAACATGTAGGCGGACACACGCGCAAATGTCATGAGCACAATGCCGCCACGAAATTTACAGTTCAGCTCAGCATATCCCAATAAGATCTGTTGGCTTTGGTGAATTTCCAGCCACGTGTGTGGGCTGCTGTACTGCAATCTGTGAAGCAAAAGGAGGAGATTAAAATAAATGTGCTAAAAGCTCCGTCATCTCAGGAATCAGTCCTTATTGTGGTTCACATTCCTGCGTAAAGTGGAAGAAACAGTGCTGTGAATAACAGTAAAAGTCACACCTCCCACAAATACACAGTAAATGACTCTCTGTAGACACATGTAGAAAATATTTACCCAAAAAAACAAAACCTGAATCACGAGACATATGGACCCTCAAGTGCACTTAAATATTCATTGAGGCAACAAATTATAAATGCGAAAAGATGTTCTTCTACTGTTTTACATATTTAAAACAAATAATGTACACTTCTACTACCAGAAAGTGTCAGCAGCATTTGCTCAATTGACCTGAATAACTACAGATAAGAACTAATGTGCTGTTTTATAGAACAGTATTTTCCGACCTCCACCTGGCGTTTCCTATTACCAGATCTTGTCTCATGAGCTGACTGACTGTAACAAGCACTTTTCCCACCTTTCATCATTGGCTTTCAAATCTCTCTCTCTCTCTCTCTCTCTCTCTCTCTCTCTCTCTCTCTCTCTCTCTCTCTCTCTCTCCCCCTCCGAGTGCCGTCCGCCCACTCGGCCTGAGAATAGCTTCATTGTTCAGCACTCACTTCTCTGGAGCATCTGACTAAAACCCAGGAAGACAAAGCTAAAAAAAACTGACACCTAGTCACATCAAATTCCTAATTGTCTGACTGTTTCTGTGTAAGAGACTTGTCTAACTCTCTAAATACTATCCTGTGACATCACCTCAAACATTTCACCCTGGTTTATGTAACAGAATAAACTGCTCTGAATGTTAGTTTAGAGCCAAAACAAAAAAATAGACTCCAAGGTGCATCAGTTTACGTCTATTTAAAGCATAAACCTCACACCCTTAAACAGAGAAACAATGGAGGAAGAGCAACAGAGGAGGGTCCCTCTCACAGAATGGACATACATGCAACAGATGTGTGCAGAATAAACAACTGTTGTTAATTTACAGTCTGGATAATCATTAATATTATAGATAGATTGTAAACATATGTGAAGACTTTGGAGCCACATGACCTCCAGACTACACCTACACACAAGAGGCCTGGACAAAGCATTTCTTGATGGAGGTGGTTTTAATACCAGAGCTTCAAATTGAGTTGTTGTTGAGTTTATTATCAAGTTTGGAGGTTAAATTGAAAATAAACTCCCACCATGTTTAGTCACCCAAGCATCATAATGTATCTCAAGAGGCATCCTGGTTATGTGAAGGTTAGATGAAACTGCTTTTGATAGATATTGGACGAGACAGTTTTGAAGTATTACAGACTGTAATTATTAAAATAAAAGACATATGTACTAGTGTACAAAATAATTTTCGCAATCACTAACTATAAAAATCCTAAATTAACTAACTTGACATGATGAACATTATTAGTACTGATGCTGACAGTGTAATTGGATCATTTGCCCTCAATAAAATCAGATTGTTTTCAGTGACCACTGAGGGGTAATAGCCTAATATTGGATATTATGTAATGAGGTAATTGCAGCAGCAGTAGTGGTTTGAGACATGATGCATCACAGAACTCCAGCGAGGTCAAGTTGGTGGAGTTGAGGGAGACAGATGGAAATAAAGAAGCAGCAGAGGCTGAAATATCCTGCAAAACCACTTGATCCTACACTTCCCATAATGCAACTCAATAACAGCTTTTTGTCCCTGAATGTCTTTAAACCGAGGCTTTCTGTTTAAAAAAATTGGTCCCCGTGATCATGACTTGGTCTCAGTGCCCTTTCCAAATAAATCTAGATTAATTGATTTCAGCAGAAAAGAAAAGTCAGAGTATTTATCAATCAGGTTGATAAAGTGTGAAAACAAGTGCAGTTTTTCTGTCGGGTCTTTTATTTTTGTTCATTTGACCTTTGACCTTCCCGTCTCTCTCCATGCCAGGTATGCATCAGCAGTGACAGACGGCTCACAGTACTTCATCCTGCTCATCATCTCCGACGGCGTGATCACGGACATGGCACAGACCAAGGAGTCCATCGTCAATGTACAGTATTGAAACTATGCACTGTGTGTTTTATTGTTCAGGCTTTATTATAAGACAGCAGACTTCAAAAGCATCTTCAGCAATAAACATAGAAAAGGGTAACAAATGAATGTCCATGTACTGTATGCTCATATTCATTCAGTTAATTTACTGTAAAGCATGTGAGGACCCCGGGAGGTCGAGCTATGATTAAGTCACTTGTGGAGATTCTAATGAACCAACAAACAGTATGAAAGGGAGAATATGAAAAGCAGTTCAGCTGCGCTCTTCCTCTCTCTCTTTCACTCATCTTCACTAATGAGGGAAGGGGGGGGGTCAGCAGGTCACTCCCCCTGCAACCCCCAATGCTCCTATGTCCAGCTCTAATAACGCTGCTTTCTAATCAGACTTGATGTGTGTAACGATTTTTCATATATTTAGATCCTCAGTCATCTGTGCTCGCTGCTCACATTCTTTCCTCCGCCCGCGCACTCATGTGATGCAATGTTATTGTAAAGTAAGATTGGAGAGTAATTATTTACTCGCCCGCGGAGGATCCATGCCCCTCATATCTCAAGCAATTTGGGCCTCCGTCTAATAACCACAGGAAGTTATGAAACACAGAAAAACCTTAATTCATCATTCATCACTCGAACTGTACTCTGCTGTCCCACTCGGCTAAGATTTAATAAACAATATTGCGATGCAGGGCAGGAGTTCAGCTTCAGCTCAGGGCAGAGGAAGATGTAAATGGACTCATTTTTAAGCTGTCAAGCTTTGGGAGATTTAGACAAACTTGTAGATGCATGAAATTAGAAAACTCCAGAACTGGCCTGACGAGAGGCTTTGCGAAGCCGGCTGCAGAGGGCAGATGGGATTGGATGAACCCGTCTGTCTTAACAATGGCATTGAATTTTGCTATTGAGCTTCCTTTCTATGGCCTGTTAGCTTACAGTTGGTAATTCGCGGGGTATTTCAGTGACAGCCTGCAGCGTTTAAGATAGCAAAATGGTGAAAAGAACCAACGTTGCTTCTTCCCCGCCTTTGATGTGCCTATTCTGTCTCCTCCCGCCCTTTACAGGCCGCGTCTTTGCCCATGTCAATTATAATAGTTGGGGTTGGACCAGCTGAATTTGACGGTAAGCAGGGTGAAGATCACGTACGTGTGTGTGTGCTTTTGTGTATGTGTGTAGGTGTGTGCATGTGTTTATTTGCATGCAGTAATCCTTCGCCTTCATTCTTCTTCCTATCTCTCCTCCCACATGGTTGAGCTCTTCCTTGTGCAGCTCTTCTTTTCTTCTCTCCTCCATTCTCCTTCCCCATAATTCCCCCCTTCCTCCTCCACTGAATCTGAGGTTAAGTGGATGTGAAAATTCTCATTTGTCGGACCAGAAGTGGTGCTTTTTTTTGTTTGTTTGTTTTTTAAAGACGATGGCCACATTTCTCACCTCTCTCTTGCGTTGTCATGTTTACAATTCACGGAGCAGTCCTCTGTAAAAACAAGCTCACTCACGATGAGCAATTTGCCTGCAAAGTCAACGGGACTCACCGATTATCACGCTTATGAAGTCAGTGTGCACGGTTGCATGATGTCCCCGTGGTGCACAGCACTGGCTGTGCTCACACATATTCTAGCATGTTCCTCCCCCATGTGCACGGTTGTGTGCAACTTACAGCTCGATGCGTTCACGCTCAGAGACGCAAACTCTGTGTACTCATGCCACGTTTTGCATTACCAACACTCAGAGGAAATGTAAGCCGTTGGCACGCTAATGGCTCCTGCAGATTAAAACACACAAACTGCGTGTCATGTTTGCTCATTGAAGCTCTGACATGGTTGGAGTCTCCTGACAGGGCGTGACTGATGTGCTTCCCTCCTCAGAAATGATCGAGCTGGACGGGGACGAGGAGAGGATCTCCTCCCAAGGACGATATGCCGAGAGGGACATTGTTCAGGTACAGACATGGCTGACTGGCTGTGAGAGTGTTCGCTCAGCAGAACGTCCTCAGAGAAATGTGGGATTTATGATTAATGGGAAAAGGTCATGGTGCTTGACCCTCTGCTGTGCTCTTGTTCTCAGTCTGCCATTTTTCTATCTCCTTCCCACTGTCTCGCTCCTCTAAACTATATTCACCTTTTCCTTTGTGTCCTTTTCATTCTGAGCTTCTCTTACGCTTTCTCTTATCTAACATGTCCTCTCTCCTTGTTTCTCCTCTCCTCTCCTTTCCACACCTCTTCTTGATTCTTCTCCTCTGCTCTCATTTTATCTCCTCTCCTTTTTTCCTCATCTCCTTTCCTCTCCATTCCTCTCCTTGTTTCCTCTCCTCTCATTTTCTTGCTTCCTCTCCTTTCTTCTTCTTCTCTCCTCTCCTTTCTTCTCTTCTCCTCTCCTCTCCTCTCCTTGTCTCCTCCACAGTTCGTTCCTTTCAGGGACTACATTGACCGACGGGGAAACCACATCCTCAGCATGGCTCGCCTGGCTAAGGAAGTGCTCGCCGAAATCCCAGACCAGTTCCTGTCCTACATGAGGACCCGAGGGATTAAACCAGGCCCCTTGCCTCCTCCTTACACCCCCTGTCCACCACCTGCTATCCACCCCCTCCTCACCAGACGGGTAAGCCGAATCTAAAGGCCGAGGTCTCACTCCGACGCCGACTCTGCTGGTCTCTACTCTGCTCTCTCTGCTTCTTCTTCTTCCTGCTCTTCACTGGAAGCTTTTGAGCACATGGCGAACCTCGCCCGCTCTCTCATGTTGCACTTTTGAGAACGTTGAGCGTGACGCGGATAAACCCGAGTGGGACGCTTCCAATTTTTGAAGGAGGGAATTTTCCCTGAGTGGACCAACGTGGAGGTTTTGAAGGGTCATGGTGGGGGTCTCAGATCATCTACCTGCACCAGGAAGAGTGAACAGGACAGAAACTGACCACTCTCAGACTGAACGGCTCCAAACCGGGGAAGACCTTTTTTGAAACACTGTTCATCTGTTTCCTATTTCCACTTCCTCTATCTTTCACAAAATCATGTCTCTCGATATATAAATGTTTACAAAATTGAGGACTTTTTTCAGGAGGAAATTTATACCGATCAATGTGAAAACCTTTCAGATTCCTATTTTTCGGCTGCAGAAACTGGAGGTTGTGACTTTGTACAAAAAACATTCAGGCCCTGGTGCCACATTCTTCATTACAGAGCGTGTTTTCTTTTTTAAATAAATGGAGCATGTGCTAGTTTAAAAGAAGCATGCACTGTTGTCTTGCACTCAGGGCTTTGTCCCTCCCACACAACCCCCCTCACCCCCACCACCACTGCCATGTTCCATTAAGAGCAAACCCATCATCTGTACCTGAAATCTTCCCACGCTCCTCCACCGTCTGCTCCGTCCACCTGCCTTGACTCAAAAGGAAGCTGCACTCCCTGCGAGTCCGGTCAAATGAAATGCGGCAGGGACTCGAACCCGCCTTACTCTTTTGTCAGATAGCGTTCACAAGCACCGTGTCCACCGTGGGTTCTGGAAATGTGGATCTCCAAGCCCAGAAGTCAAAAACACACATCTCACTACCGAACCTGACTGTGTGTTGCGTTTCTTTACTTTCATGGAAAAACATTGTACTTCAGAAGCATTTTGTTTGGTTTTGTTTGACGTCTCTCTACCTCTCACTTTGTTCAGTATTGCCAAAAAAAATGTTGTTTTAATAACGAAGTGTTGGCGTGTCAGTGAATTTTGGTAAGTCTGTAGAGTTCACAGTTTGCCCTTTCTCACGAAGTATTCATAAAATATTTGCCAAACTGTAGGTTGAGAATTTTAGCACTTTGGTAGCTATCAGATCAGGTGACTCACACGTTGGTGTTAGCAACACACTGTGAATACGTGCACAGAAAACAGTTCAATAACAGACCACAATGCAAAGATGCTTCTTTTAGCAGCTGCCCATATGGATCCGGACAGTAGTGACTGTGAGCACAGTTTCAAGTTCAGTGTTGTACAACAGCACTGTAACAGTAAAAATAAAAGTCAGTAATAATCAGTAACCCCTAAGATTTAATAGCATGTAGCTAATCATTAGGAATTAATGGAATAGTCACCAGAAACAACAATGTTTTCAGATCGAACACTCACCGCCTGAAGGCTTGAAAGGTGTCTCTGATACTGAATATATTCACAGCACTTACAATGGATTCCAGTGGCAACTTCCTTGTTTCCACATTTGTGTCATGATTCAAATTGGCTTGTGCTCTTTGACGGCTTTTTCTCCAGATGGAAACAGAACCAAGCCCATTGAACTGGGATTAAGGGCATTTTTCTGCAGCAGAGCCTAAAAAATAACAACAGAAAGACTGAAAAATGAACCAACTAGTGATACACTTGGATGAAATCGACGCAGCTGTACAGGTTGTTTCAAATTAACTTTCAGCGTATTTTTTTAATGAATGACTCACAAAAGTTAACTTACTTTCTCAATCAGCCTCTTATTGTGAGCAACAGGGTCCGACAAGAACACATTTCTTTTAACTGTTCTGATTATTTCAACAGAGAGATTTCTGTGTTTTTGTTTCGTTTAGCAGCGTGTGAATCAAACTGTGGTGAGAGTTCTGTGGTTGTTCATCTTGCCAGCACTGTCAAGCGAATCTGATCAAACCACACTCACACAGTCCTGAGTTTTACATTGAATAATAAGGTGAAAACAAAATGGCAATACAGTCTGATTATTGGGTTAATAGGAACCCAAAAGTGTAAAAGTGTTAATAGAAACTTTTCAAACTTTTCAAGCACTACTTTCACTAAAATATGGCTGAACATAGCTTCCATTTGTTGCTAGCATGGTTCGTTGTTTACACCTGTGGAGTCCGTCTACGCCTTCTTGTGTTGTTTGGTTCCACAAACTTTCTGTGGACATTTTTGAAACCTGCTCACCATTGGAATCCATTGTAGCTGTTGTAAATCCAAGCCAACCACAGCTGCTCTCCTCTGCAAAAGAGCAAGCTACAAACTTTGCAGAACCTACAGGTGGTGAGTCGTCTAATATTCAGAACCTACTTTTTCGAGGAGTATTCATTTAAAAATGTGGAAATACTCAAACAGGTAATTGCACTGTCACTTTTAGCCAAGTTTCGGGGTGAAACTCAAATGCAGCCCTGCTGTTTTGCCCAGTAATGTGTATATAAAAACTTTACAGTGTGACTTTAAGCAAAGCACAAACTCGGAAAAGCTACAGCCGCCGTATCCAGAGGCCCCTTTGAACTCATGTAATCGTGTGGAGAACAACGTTTATACATCGTACTCTGTATCTGTGTACTACAAACTGTAGATCCTATCAGTACTATTTCGGGCCCTATTCAGTCAAGGAATCAATGTAAGAGAAGGTTTACAACACTTTTCTAAACTTACGCCTCAAAATCATCATATACTCTTTGGCTGATGAACGTCTACTTATAAACTGCTTGTAAAACATTTTCTGAGATATTTATACACTGTACAAATTTTTGCCTTTTTGGTGTATTGGTCAATATACTGTATGTGTAATGCTGCTTCTTTACTGCTGATATAAGGATTACATTTTATACTGAGGCCTGTAATCATATTTAAATCATGACTAACAGGCCTTATTCATGTTTATACATTAGTTATTCATATTTAAATCATGAACGACAGGCCTGTATTTTTTTATAAGCAAATGGTTCGATAATAATGTATATTTCATGTGTGCGAGATGTTTAAAAGTAGACCTGCCGATCAAGTCCACACGTAGCAACAGTTTTCTGCCAAATTCGACATATTGTTAAGTGTAGCATCTCATTGTTGGCTGAGACTCATTCAAACTAAGCTGGTTATTCAGTTTGACTGAATAGGGTCCCTGAGTGTGGGACGGGTGGTCTGATAGATTTTGTACTCTTCTGTATTGTCGTTTCATTGCGGGACCCCGTACGACAGCGGGGACGTCCAATTGCACAATGTAGCACTGGTCTCAAGTCTGGTATCGGACTGGAGCAACAACAGACTGAACCCGATCAGACCAGATCAGGCAGGAACAGTCTTTTTATATGTGTATGTATATATATAAAATCTGTATATACTGTACGTATGTTTTCTGGAGAGTTGACTTGCAGCAAACTGCCGGGACTCTGTGACTCTCCTCCTGAAACACAAGGCAGGGCCTTTCATTTATTTATCACGACAAGATGTCAACTTCATCTCACACCCACACTCTCATATATACTGTACATCCAGTACATGTATTTGTATATGAAACATGCATGACACTTACATAACAAGGCGAGGGTTGAGTGGAGATTAAGGGTTTCTCGCTTGTTTTCTCAGAGAAACAGTGGTTTCACAGACTTGTTATCGGCACCTTTAAAAGCTCAACCTTCTCTGTCCTATGAACACAGTTTGTAGATCCAGCATCTCAAGCTGTTGTGGAAATCTTTGAATGACATAGACAATATTCAGTTTCAAGAACTGGGAGGCAACTCGAAATGGATTATATAGAAACTAAAAAAGACTTGGTGAGCTTCTCAGCCAAGGTTGCACATTGTTTAATGCCCTAAATTCTTTATTTTGATAATGTTTAAAACATTTAAATCTGGATCTGGATCTCAATGTTCATCAAAATACACATAGTGATCATGATGCAAATGAGCCAGATCTTTTGCACTAAGTGCATTATATTATGAGAAAATAGTGGAAATGCTCAAAAATGCACATCTCATGTTCCTGGACTTCTGGATCAGATGGGACCATAAATATTCTTAGCTGAGATAATGATGACAAAAAATGCTGTTTTCTGAGCCTCACCTCCCTTTGTTATTGTTGTAGGTGTCAAGAAAATTATGAAAATTCTCATCACAACAAAGTGACTTTCTTCTTTTGTCCAACTAACAGTCCAAAAGCTTCATTTACTGTTTTAAACTTGTAACGCCATAAACTAGTTAGTTTACGTGTTGGCCTAGAAAAAAAAGACCTCCCTCCTCCAAACTCAAACACAGAATATCTCTTTCCGCTGTAACATGCAGAAATCCAAAGCTTGACAGGCCTGATGTGAGATATAATTGACGGTACAGCATAAAAACCTCCTCATACAAGTACATGCCTACCATATTATTCCATGATTCACAGTACAGATGTGACAGCGTGCAGATCTTTGGCATGCAGGGATTTGCCCCCAGGAAGAGGACATGAAAGCTGTTTGCATAGGACCCCAGTGGAGTTGGAAGTCTGAACGTACACCGATGTGTTTGTCACGTGCGGCTGCAATGTGTGAAATCACTGTTCCTCTGAGGCTGCGTCAGTGTAGGAGAGACAATCAAAAGCATTTATTGTGTAGGAGACTACGAGGCAGAAAAAAATAAACCCTTCGCTACCGGTGGACATACGAGCTTTAATGAAGTCGGCTTACACCTCGCTGCCTCCACCGCTAATCATTGCATCCGTGTCACTCTGCCAAGGCGGCACCATGTCAGCATGCCCAGCCATATGAACGCCCACGTAATCTTCACACATACAACATGAAAGTTGTTTACTGTACCTTATGATATTAACAAAGTGGTTTAATCGAATGCTTGTGATGAATAACCTGTTTTATTCTGATGTTTTTATAGCATGCATTAAGTTTGCATGTGTAGGTTTTTTTCTAATGGAGATGCACCAGTGGGTTTAAAAATAATTGTAATATAACATCTTTACGTGTTATTTCCGAGTATTTTAGACAACTTTTTTGCCTTAAAAATCTCACTGATCAATCTTGGAATTGTGCAATGCCTTCAGATGTTTCTTTTGAAGACGGATTCTTCTTCTCTGGTTTTCTGGTTCGTTTCTCTTTCTTTCTTTTCTTTTTTTTTGGTGCTTTCAGGCACAGCCACTCGTCAGACTCATCTCAGCATCGTTCTCTCAGAGCCAGTGGTTGAAGTGAGGGGAGAACAGAGAAAAACTGGGCTGTCTGGCTCTCAATGAAGGGACAGAATCATTCAACTGAGAATAGTGTTGTATAGCCTCATACAGCCATGTTTAACATTACTACAGATCTATTTTATCATAAACTGAAACAATGAATCTGCCCAAATTCATTAATCCATTTATTTTCAATCAGCCCTCATTTTGGATTTTGATTCATGGCTTCTGCATGATGCTTGTGATTCAATCAAAAATGTCCATTAATACATAATATTTACTTCAAATCAGTTCTTAAGATTAGTGATATTACAAGACAGCACAGGTTTTACTGTTCTAATAGGAAATATGGAAGCCACTAAAGACTGATTTAAAATGAAATTTCTGTAAGAATTGAAGTCTTTAAATAAATATTCATGTCAAACCTTTTTTTTTGTTGGTTGTGGTGAATCACTGAATGCTCACTACACTTTAAAAATATGAAACTGAACTAAAACTAATTTTGGGTCCACGGCACCAATAAGGATAATCTGCTGCCTCACAAGAAATAATATCTTTTTATAAAAATGTTCATTTGTGTGGTGGCTGTTGTAAAACCCACAAACATTTTCTCTTCGCTCTCGATGTTGATCGGCACCTTGTCCTGGATGATGATGCCAATGAAATCTTTTCGAACAGAGCCAGCACACTAGAATAGATGTTCTTCACGCCGTTACACCTTTAAAGTGTGGATCTCAAGATCTAATACGTTGTAATGGGGTGACAGGCTGTCCTATTCCAAAGACTCTTCAAATGTGGCTGAGACATGCAGCAGTTTGACGACAAAGCCAGTATCACGCTGCAGCTTTTTAAATCTATAGCAGGTCAGTCAGTTTAAAGAATGAGACTATTTTTCCTCACCATCAACAAATGCCATTAAAAGACCAAAATAAATAATTAGTCCGTCTCGCAATACGTTTTCTCATTGGAACCTACTGAATACAGAAGTCTTTAATAATAGCTCACATGTGTTTTCCTTTCTTATCCTTTAATGTTGCCTTCAGGTGGTTTTTGTTGACTTGTACAATCAGGAAACATCAAATGACCATCATCAGTCAGAGATAATGAATGTGTAATAACCTGGACCGATGAAAAATCCACTCCAGGACATAAGTAACTCACTCCACTGTTTGTTGTAAACCCATGCATCGGTTTGCCACTGTTTTCACAATTGCACTGTGACAGTTTGAACTGAACTGACAAAGATTGATTCAATGCGGCGTTATTTGCGTTATAGCCGATAAATTAGGCTCCTCTCGCACTCTGAGTAACTGACTTGACAAACAGCAGCTTGCTAAAAACATATTCTTAGTTGAAACCTTCATGCCATAATGTGAACTTTGGTAGCAGTATTTCGAAGAACACACCTTCACAAACTGCCTCCTTTGAAGAACTGGAACCCTGAATCTTTGTATTTTCATTTATCTAAATCTTTAGTATAAGCTCAGTTGTGCTCTTCACTAGTTTGTGCATTTTGGCTGATTTATAACACAACTTTAATTTGTTGCTGTCGAGAGCAAAAACATGCAGAGAGGTTATCAGGTTTAAAAGTGTGTCTCCTTGTTTTAGGACCAAATAAAAAACAATTCTGTATTTAGACTTTATGGATTTTCCAGTTTCTCCAAAGGGGTTTGGGTTTATGAAGTTTTCATGTGACAGCAGCAGTTAGAAGTCGGTGGAAGTGCTGTCACATACTGTACTGAGACGTTTCTCACTCTTATTGAGCCATCTGGAGTTCACGGTTGGAGGATTCCTCAAAGCCCTTTTACTTTTTACATTATTTGACACTGACATTCTTTGTGCGATCACATTTTATGGGACTTCTGTTTCATTATTTAGGAGCATCAAGAGAGTCAAAAGAAGCGAGTGCATGGCTTTTCTGAAACAGAAGTAAAAGAATATCACGTTGCTGCTGCTTCATTGTGCAGCAAATCAGACCTTCAAACTTATAATCCGTATACATTTGTGTGCTATATTTTATTGAAGTTGTGGTTTGCTGATCTCGTGTGTGTGTGTGTGTGTGTGTGTGTGTGTTGTAGCCTCCCGTCTTTATAAATACACAGCTCAATGTTTCTGTATTAAATTTGACTCATTTCTGGTTTATTATGTGGCGCAGATGTTACTCGCTTTCAGAATAGCAACCAAACAATCGGTTGATGCTGTTGGGAAGTGATCTGACACGCTAAAAACGTGGGCTGCTTTGTAACAAGTGACAGTGTGCTAATTACAGCCAGTAGACTTTTCTCTCGTCCTCGTTCCAGCCCTGTCCAAGATTTTAATGAGCGCTCGTCGCTATCTGCTCTGTATGTTTATCTGTGTATGACTTTTAACTTCATGTTGAGTTATTATATTATAATGGCCGCCTCCCACTTGAAGCTATAATCAGAAACTTTAATTGGCACTCTAAGCTCACACACACACAAACACACACACACACACACACACACACCAAAAGCATGGTAGGTTAATGTTATATCCCAAAATCACAACCAGAGAAAACACTGCAGAGAGTGGACATCTGCTGGCAGGGAGGGCAAGAATACATTATGACTCAGTGACGTAATAATCTTTGTTTGTGTAGCAGCTTTAATAAAAGGACATTTGCAGCATGATGTAAAAACACTATGCAATGAAACACAACCTACATGAACACAGAGCTTACTTAAAATGTGAAGTTTTAAGTGAACCACTGTTTCAAAGTCGAGTGAGTCGAGCACCTGGATCACATTTAGTTTTTGATCTGGACTCAGGAACAGTTCAAAGACCCAAACCTGAGAGGCCTCTTAGGACACTAAAGGGTTAGGGGTCGAGTTAAGTTACAGGCAGCAGACCTTCCATGTGATTCACCATAGTTTAAAATGATTTCTAAAAGATATTTGCAGCCAGTACGATGAAGCCAAAATTGACTGATGTGTGAAAAACAATTTTTTTTTTAAGATCAGTGGTCTGGATTCCAAATTTTGTTAAATTTGGACTTTGTGAGCTCAGCTCTTCAGACAAGTAAGCAAAGCATCACAGCAATGAAGGTGTGAGGGTGTAATTATTCTCTCTACTCCGTGATGCTAAATGACCAAATTAGTTTTCTTTTAATATCCCTCAGTTGATAAAACATGACTGGACTGATGTTGATGATCAGGACCTTTGTCTTGTCAGAATTAGATTTTAAAGAACTATGGTACGTGCAGTCTTTTGTATCATGTCAGCAGCTGTACAGTGAAGTGCAGTAGATTTAAATGTGTCATCTGCAGAGCTACAGTATGGAGAGAGATGTGATACATGTCGACGCTGCATGTAAATAGAAGAGGTCCCAGAATTGTCCCTTGTGGTGTTCCGTATTTGATTGCAGTAAACAGAAACGATGTATTTCCTGTTGCTTAAATAAATAGAAAACCAATCCAGTGGCTCAGGAACAGGCAGCCTACTGTCTCTATGCTAAGCTAAACTCATCGTCTCCAGCCTGTAGCTTTATCATTGACTGACCGACATGAGAGTCGTATTGATCTTCTCATCTAACTCTCAACAAGAAGTATATTTCCCAAATGTCAGACTATTCCTTTAATGAGCATGGTTTGATTGACGGTGTCAAACAATAGTAACACAAGCAGTAAAAATTAAAACAGTGAAAAGAAAAAACATCTGTATATAAAAACACGTGTCTGTAAAAGTGTCTTTTTTTGAAGAGGAAACTGATTTTGGCTGATTTCATTTTACAGCAACTCACAACCTAATAAAGCCAGAAAATATCTTCCAGAGATGTAGTTTCTCATAAAGCAGATCAATTAATTTTCTTACTTAGCTCCATCAGACCTTGCTTTGTCTTATCTGACACAAAAAAATTGACTTTTTAATACACACCTCTCGGGGAATCACACGTCCTGGCTTTCCTCACTACGGGGACCACCTGCATTTAGCGCTGACACTCTGAAGCAATAAAGCGGACTTGAACAAGCTCAGCATGAATCTAATATCACTTGAGCCGACGTGGGGAGATGCTCGAGTCTCCGAGCTGCCGTTTCCACCGGTTTTATTTCCCTCGCTCCCCCTCGCAAGCTCATCAGCTACGAGATCTCCGCAATGCTGAAATAGGTGGTGATGAGTAATGGAATAAGGAATAGTGTGTAAAAATTTGATGACGTGCGCCTCAAAAAACCCGCAGCCAACACACAAACAAACAGCAGCCCCGCAAAAGGCAGCGTCTGTCCACTCGGCTCAGAAAGTACAGGGATAGAAACGTCCTGGCGAGGACAAGGCACAGTCTTTGGATAAATATGAAACTGCTATTCTTGGACGTGGACGGGGCAGTGTTGCTAAATATAACAGGATCTTTTTGTGCCTGCTGTTCTATTTTTACCTGAGCTGAGGCCTTCCTGGGCTGCTCGGTGGTCTTTTCTTAGACTGTTACGTAATAGATCTGAAGGCATGATGCAATAATGCAGAGTCAGACCCAGAATGAAGTTTTCCATCATTCAATTGAGAGAAATCTGTGTTGTGATAAAAAAAAAAAAAAGGACAAGAGGCAGGTTTTAAAGGTTTTCATGCAGGATGTGTTTGAGGGATTTCTGGGAATCATTGTGCTGGAATCTAGAGTTTAACAGCCTGAAGGACAGTTTGTCAGTTTGCTGGTAGCTCGGATGACAAGGAGGGAAAGGTAATGGCTTCGTCTTCAGGGAGACGTGTCAACTTGAGAATGCAGAAGTAACATTAAGGGGAAAAAAACCGCTGATTTTCAGCAAATTTGTGCCTTGGGACAGTTAACATTCACTGCTCCTTCTCATATAGAGAGAAACAAGCCGGCAGAGCCTCTCCGGTCTCCGTGATGTCGCGCAGATGTACGGCTCCATCAAGGCTCAACTGGCCAAACTGGAGAATGTAAATGTGACAGCGCCATGGAGGATTTTCTAGAGACGTGCCTCCGTTTCAGAGCTTACATAATCTTCATACAGATCAGTGTAAACGCCTGAATGCATGTTTTTAACAAAGTCAGTGTGGATGGGAAATACTGTCAACACAGCAGCGTGATTGAAAATGGAGTTTTGGTTTCATACATTCGACCGAGGTTTGTTCGTTTTACGAATATTGAGGCTGCTTTTTATTTAGGTTGAAGCCTGGAACCCACCCTGTGAACACGCCTCTCAGACGTGACCCAACTGACTGCTACTGACAAAATTTGAGGACACTGAGGAGACATTTTGCTTTGGAAAGGCTTTGTCACATCGAAAAATAACGAGTCTGACTTGAGAACAAAACATATAAAACAGCTTCTGAGTGTCTGATGAAGACAGTAACATGACGAGCGAATAAAAACAGATATTTGTCTCAGGAGTTGTTGGACCAAGACAAAAGCAAATATTGGACATTCAGTCATCAGGTGGCAGAAACATTGCTCCGCTGGGATGTTGCTAAATGTGAGTGAACAATTGTTGAGCTACAACATCTTGATAATCGGATGGTTTTTCAGGGCTGTTTTGATTCCATCTGCCCCTCATTGTCACCAGCATGTATCCTCAGGATGTGTTTTATTTTTACTGACTTTATAAACCTCAACATTCTGTGTCAGTCCCACAGAATCAAAGAGCATCTTTCTATCCTCAACAGCATCAATATTTAGTATTCAACACAGGCTGTGGACGGCATTTGTGGATTAAATAGATCAGAAAGTTCAGCCGTGTGTCACTGTGCATTTTAAATCCGAGGTCTGACTTTTACTTTTCCGCCAGCAGAGAAACTGTCACTTTCTCGCTCTCACCCTGCTCTCATTATGTCTTGTTCGCACCCGCCGTGGAAAGTTATTCTGTGGCAGATGAAGCAGGATGAGAGAAAAGCTGGTTCACCGTACAGTTAGATTCCAGCGCTCAGGAACACGTCAGACATCACAGGCCGGTCTCTCACAGTGTAATCGAATCAGAGGAGAGATTTTTCCTCACAAAAGAGTCACAGGTGACCGACTTCTTCTTCTTCTGTCATCTGACCGGCAGACTGGACAGAAGGAGGAGTCACATGAGCGAGACGTGCTCAGGTGACCAACACACTCCATCACACACACTGAAAGGACATGAAGTCGTTTCTCTCTCACACTGACAGAAAATATCAAAAATGCTCATCAAAAAGACGAATCGGGAAATGCTCTGTTATCTCTAAGCATGTGCTATGTGCAAAATGAGATGAACAAGTGAGCAATAAATGATTAATGGTCAATTTACTGGTGGGCCTCTGAAATATTGAGAGAGAGCTCAGCCATGAAATGCAATGTAAATGGATCTATTTATAGTGCAGCAGAGGAAGTCATGTGGAACAAGCCAGTCGGAGGTGCCTTGTTCATATAGCTTTTAGAGGCAAATGACAGGGGAGAAAAGGGGAGAACACACACACACACACACACTACACCCACATTTGCATGTAAAGCCACTTTTCATGAGAACATTAAACTTTTAGTCTCACACAGCAAGAATAGCAATAAATAATTTCCACATTGAGAAAGATGGAAAGCCCCGGTTCGGCTCCCCCGTCCTCCCCCTGTAGCCTCCCACGCCTGTTAAACCCCCTCTGTCCCACTTTGTCTCGTGGGATTGTTTGGGAGTGAAAGAAGGGAAGTGACACGTTAAAACCTCTTTTTATTAACTCTGAGAGGAGTGAGGGTTCAGCTGGGCGTCGCAGCAGCTGACGGGAGGCTGCGTGATGTTCATTCTGATATCAACCAGCAGATATCAGGATGAATAACTAAGCACAAAACCCAAATCCTCTGCAAACAGTAATAAGATTAGATGGTGTTTGCACCACCGGGGGAAGGTCGAGAGAGGACTGTGAATTGGCTTCTTATCATTCTCCTTTTTGTTCTATTATCAGTTACTGAAAGTTTGTGTATTGGCCCCTTGTTTCTAACTTGGTTGATGACTTGTTGTAGTGTTTGAATATTTTATGACTAACTTAATTTCTCAAGTCTGCCATAAGGAACATATACTTTTGAGCTGTTGTTAAATTTAATAATATCAAAGTGCTGCAACTAACTAATATTTTGTTTATTGATGAATCAGCCTGTTATTTTCTCATTTTCTCTGTAAATTGCTCTATTTCCCAACGTGCTGTTTTCAAATGTCTTGTTTTGTCTGATCAGGTCCAAAGATAAAATGATGTGAAACAAAAAAAAATCAGAAAATGATCAACTTTAAGAAGCAAATGTTTTGGTATTTTTGCTTGAAAATTGACTCAAACCATTAATCAATTATCAAAATAGATACTGATTAATTTTCTGGTTATCAACTAATCGATGAATTGACCAATCACTTCAGCTCTTGTTATGCAGGTTTGTAAGAAGCTCATCACTCACTCGTACTTTCCAGCTAATAATGACACTGATCAAGACAAATAACCTCACTGGGTGATCAGTAATTTAATATTCAGGGTGATTCCAGCCTTAATCTGATGCCACTCACAGTAGCCATGAATGGGATGTATGGAACGATGTGCCATGATAGAAGTTTGGTGGTGCACTGCCATCTACTGGCCACTGTGTCCACATGCAAGTGTTGGTTAATCATTAAAATGATTAACTTCATGCACATGTCACATCAATAGGTACTGATTGAATCTCTCAGTACAAAACCACAGGTGGAGATTTGCTCTTCTGGTTTCAGGCTTTCCTCAAGATTTTGGCTGAGGCCTGGATCACGGTCTGTTCCAGTTCATCCCAGAGGTTGTTCTTCCACACCCAACTGGAAAACCATTTCTTTATAGGCGCAGCGGTTTTGTCATGTCAAAACAGAAAAGACTCTTCACAAAACAGTTTGCAGAAAGTTGGAAGAGATTAGTGAAACTGAGGGGGCTAACCTAAATTACTCATCAAATCTGAATCATATTCAGCTGCTAATACAGTTTTAAAATGGTGCTAAATTGTTTTATTCCTGTCTTCTGTTGCTCTGTGACTCACTCAGTGACTCTGTAGTGGAAATCACTGCATGGGCTCAAAATCATCAATCAGTCATTTCCAAAAACCATTTTCTGTGAACACAGTTTGGTATGGGGATGCATAAGTGCTCATGGCATGGGGAGCTTACACATCTGGGAAGGCACCATTAATGCTGAACAATATATGCAGGCTTTGGAGCGACATATTCTGCCAAGTAGACGTCGTCTTTTTCAAGGAAGACCTAGCATATTTCAGACAATGCCAAACCGCATTAAAATGAACATGTATTTTTCATAAAACAATAACATTTTTCATTTTCAACATTTGATATGTCGTCTTTGCACCATTTTCAATTAAATATAGGGATTAAATGATTTGCAAACCATCAAATTCTGTTTTTATGAACATTTTACATAGTCTCAACTTTTTTGGAATTAGGGTTGTAGCAGAATTGACGTAAAAAACAGGGAAAACTACTTTTGTCTGCAGCTGAGCATAAAACTCAATCAGCAAGTTTGTCACTAAATATAACTTTTTTTCCAGAGAACAGCTGTGTTGTTATCAGCAGAGTGAGTTAACTCTATGTATGTGGGAACGCTCCACCTGTCACCTGTTGACAGTAAGAGTTAGAAACACATTTGTGTCCCTGAATCAGTCGGACTCAGACGAGATGAGAGGCCTCTGGCTGCCGTTGGTGCTTGTGGCTGCGGCCGCGGCTGAGAAGCTCTTCATTGGGTAAGTTAATGTGTTCACACTGCAAGCAGACATATTTACTCTGGTTTTATTCACTGTGTTTGTGTTTGGGTTGACTTGTGCAGAACAGTGAGTGACATTTAAATCCAGCTAGGGGTCACAATACTTAACTCTGCATGCTGCTTTTCTGATGTAATTATTAACCTGCTCTTTCTTTTCTTACCCTTCTCAAGAACATCAATGTTATTGAGATGATAACGGATTTGTTCTGTAACTCTGTGAGTTGTTCGGTAAATTAAATGGTAAGAAGTTAGTTTCAATCTTTCTCTTTTGCTAATTATATGTTAACAATATTCAGCAAATGAATTTCTTCCAGAGATCAGGTCATCAGGATCAATGTGCAGTCTGAGGAACAGATACAACTCCTGCAGGCTCTGGAGACTCAACAGGAGTGGGAGGTACACACACACACACACACACACACACACACACACACTCTGCATTGGCATACAGTACAAACTCTACATTCAAGTTCTATCACAGAACAAATGCTCATGATCTTCAAGTTCACAAAAGCTGCTTGTGGTTCAGCTGGAAATAATCAATTTGAGAGTTCATGTGGGCTGAAGGTTAACAGTCATAATTAATTAGAAATCAATCAAATTTTAGAAAAAATCCAGAGATGAACCTTTCCTCATATTTTACACTATTTATCAAATAGTTTGGATAGATTTCACAGCAACAGACCCTCATTTTAGAAGAAGTTTATTTTAGTTAATTAGATGAATCATTCAAATCCATATTGGGAATTTAGTAATTTATTAGTAATTTGAATTATAGTGGAAGGCTGTGACTCAGTACAAGCACACCGCAATAAACAAAGAGGGAGTTGGTGAGTAACAAGTGAACACAGAGTAAGGTAATGATCATCTTTATTTACACCTACAGCTCGGTGAACAAAGATCTGTGGATACGTACAGATGCTCATGTGGTTCAATAAGTCATCAATACATGTTCAGTCAGTTCTAATGGAAGCCAATGAAGAGCACCTAAAACTGGACTGACGTGTTTGTCCTTACTGGATCTATTTGAGGATGAGACATTGAGAAATTCTTAAAGAAATGACCACTCTGCTTAGTGTTCAGGTTCTCCTGTCTGATTCCAGCTGGACTTCTGGCTCCACCCGGTCTCCACTGAGCTCCCTGTCGACATCCGAGTGCCCCGCTCCAGTCTGAGCCTCGTGACAGAGTTCCTCCGTGAGCACAACATCCCTTATTCTGTCCTCATCAACAACCTCCAGGTATGTAAACCTCTGATACTTCCATTATAATCAGATGAGTGTCCTCATGTCTCTGATAGTTCTGGGTTTTAATTTGAAAATGAAATGATTGACTGAATTTGAGCTCTCTTGCATGTCACATTCAGGAGCTTCTTGATGAGGAGAAAGCTGAGATGCAGATGAACCAGATGAAGGAGCGCAGCACCAGGAGCTTCAACTTTGGAGCCTATCATCGTCTGGAGACAGTAGGCTCTTTATACAAACACATAAATTACTCCTGACTGATTTGCATGGACGTGTCTCACTACAAACACCTCATTATAAGCAAAACACGATCAGATTAATAGTCGGACTTCAGATAGACAACAAAGCTGTCTAGATCTTGACCATCGTAAGCAAAAAAAATTTGCTGAATGAATTCTGGGTAAAGTAAGACTTTTGTCAAACTAAAAACAAGGCTGCTCTGTTCACTACAGCAGAAAACATTTGCCCTCTGTAAAAATTCACCAGTTCAAAGGTCATTTAACGATGAAAATTCAGCAAAGAGTCTAACAGTAACATAAAATCTCACTGTCATTCAGACCTGTAGCTGCACTCAGTACTTTAGCTACTTCATCAGTGAGGCTCAGGATAGTTTCCAAAAGAACACGACTGACAACATCCTCACAGCTGTGGACATCAGGTTACTGTGGACTCTATTTTGGTCTTATTCACCTTTGTTTAGGGTTTTGACGTATGCCTGATTCTGTTCAGTGTCAGATGTTCCACATGTGTCTCTGTTTGACTTGTGTCCCGTACAGATCTACAGCTGGATGGACACTCTGGTGGCTCAGCACCCCAACCTGGTCACCAAGCAGGAAATTGGGAGATCGTATGAGAACAGGCCCATGTATGTGCTCAAGGTAGGACAGAGCTCAGCACGTTTCTACCTCCCTGTGTGTTGCACTGTAAGAAATGTGTTCTGGACAGATGTCACTGTGAATGAACACCATCCTGAGATTTTCATTTTGCTTCAGTTTCAGGTTTCTGGAACACCTGTTTGTGTTTAGTTCAGCACTGGAGGAAACATTGCATTTGCCATCTGGTTTAAAATAGGAATCCCTGAAGAGAATGGGTGTCATCACAGTTACACTCTTTCTTGTACCATTTTTATAACAAGAGTTCAACATGTTCAGCACTGGAGGAGACTGAGTCCTGATTCTGATTGAAATATCCAGAGAATGGGTGTCTCAGGCTACTGGACTGTGGACAGCCAACAAGGTACAACATGTGTGATTTGACTGATTGAATTTAAATGTATTAGATCTCCACCAGAAGCTGTAAAAACAGTCAGAAGAAACAATGATAAAGGTGCATTCAAAAGTGTCAGTGTGATAAATAAAGCAGAAATGATTAGTCGATTAACAGAAAATTTGAATGACTGCATTTTTTCATGTTCCCTGTGTTCTTGCTTAGATTGCCACTGATTATGGTACCGACGCCTCCCTGACCTCCCTCCTGAACAACATGGACATTTACATGCTGATCCTGACCAACCCCGACGGCTACGTTTACACCCACACCAATGTACGTCACTGTCATTCAGGGGAAACAGGTTGGATTGTAAAACCTGCTACATCTTTGCTCTTATTGTTATTCTTGTTTTACTATGACATGTTATTTTCATGTTGCATGTACCAAAACATATTTTGACATTTTCCATGTAAGATTGATATTTAAAAGGAAAACATGGTTGATATATTGTATCACAAGGTCTGAAAGGCAGTGAATGTATGTACAGTTTAGATGCCCAGACTTGCAGTTGTTTTGCCTGAACACAGTTCTTGACCGACTGTATTAACTATGTGATGTACAGGACCGTATGTGGCGTAAGACTCGCTCCAGGAACTCAGGATCCATGTGTCGAGGAACTGATCCCAACAGGAACTGGGACGCAGGCTTTGCTGGTCAGTATAGAAAAGACAGTAAATGTTTCAAGAACTTATAGTATATTTACTGTTTGACCTCATCGACTTCATTGAGTTTTTGTAAATATCTGCTTATCCTGAATTTGATGGCAGCACCATGTTTCAAACAAGTTGGGACAGGAGCAACAAAAGACTGTGAAAGTTGTAGACTGATCCAAAAACACCTGTTTGAATCATTCCACAGGTAAACAGGTTTTTTGGTATCAGGTGATATATGATGAATGCCTCAGTGCAAATCATGCAAACAACAATATTACTAAAATGAGAAACATGATTGGATAAATGATATTACAACATGTGCTTTAAATCCTAAAAACTGTTGTCGGTACACAATAAAATGGATAGGTCCCAGTTTTTTGGAAACAGGGTTATATGTCTTGATTTATGACGTCCATTACGTCTCTCACATGTCTCTCATTTTAATTCCTCCCTCCAGGCACCGGTGCCAGTAAGAACCCCTGCTCTGATGCCTACCACGGCCCCTCGGCTCACTCTGAGATTGAGGTGAAGAACGTGGTGAACCTGATCTCGAGCCACGGCAACTTCAAGTCCTTCATCTCCATCCACACCTACTCCCAGCTGCTCATGTACCCCTACGGCTACTCCTGTGGAAAGGTGCCCCATCAGGCTGAGCTGGTAAGGAAGGAAGAAAAATAGTGAGGAAGCAAATTAAATTACACCTTTTCCACTGTCTCCTACAGTAGATCTCACACAGGAGAGCCAAATCAGAGAGGCAGCTAAATTTTCTGTCCTTTAAATCTCTGTATTCTCAGGAAGACCAACCGGTCAGCTGTTATAATCTGATTTGAAACGCCTCCTTCAATAACTTGATGATTATGATTTAAAAAGCAATATCCTGCCTTTTGACTGCAGACTACTTTAACAATTTTAGCTGGACAATTTGGGAGAGCAATTTCTTATCTAATTAAAGTTTTATAGCTGAAAATTCAAATAATTTGCTCCAGGATTGATGAATTGACCAATTAAAACTACTACATATGACAAATGATCTCCTTCAGGAATCCTCTTTTTTCAAGTTTAAGTTGTTCATATTAACACAGAGAAAGACCAGCAGTCCTGCTCATATGTAACAAAGCTGTCTGAGATGAATGTGTGGTTTTGGGCTGTATAAATAAAATTGGTTTGACTTGTAACCTCTGCAGGAGGTTGTGATGAGCCTTTCAAGTTGTATTATTCACCAACTCCTTTCCAGAATGTTTCTGTTTGATTTGAAGTGTAAACCATCACTAACACTCATCCTCTTCTGTACCAGTGTGATCTGTGCACTAACTCCAGCGCTGTGTTCCCTGTAGGACTCTGTTGGCAGAGCAGCAGTGCAGAAACTCACCTCCCTCTATGGCACCAGATACAAGGTTGGAAGCATCTGCAACATCATCTGTGAGTCATTTTTTTTTTTGTCCAAGTGGACTTCACTGAGTCTCAAATTCAAAGTCACCTCAAAGTTATAAACATGACAATCTGCTGAAATCTGTATTTGTAATTATAATAAATGAACTGATACAGCTACAAACACAGCAAAGTCAAAAACAAAGTTCATGTAAATATAGTTGGCACAGTAAATGAAATAATTTATGAAAGGATTTATTAATTGCAATTCCTCTAAAATGCCAATAAGATTTGTATATTGGACCAATACATCAGACAATAATGGCTTAGGGACACTAGACATGTGGTATATGTGGGCCAATCAGATCATCCCCACGGCCTCTGAGATTGGCTGGCTCAGAAGGTTGTCATCATGGAATTTTCTGGGACCATCCTCTAAAATGACCAAAGGAGGATTATGTTTATATATGACATCTTGATATTTACTTTACCTAGACTTTAATATTGACCAATAAAGTCATGAACAGCTTGTTTGTCTGAGCTTCTTTTTTGTCTTTCTGTGCTCAGCTGTTTTACACATAAAGATCAAACTGTGGGTGAAGAAGTTGTTGTCACCTCAGTCACATATGACCTTAAATCAAGTCCGACTGCAGTTTTATTTACTTGAGCCTTGCAGAGATTTAGAGGAATACTGTATTAGATACTTCACTTGAGTTTGTTTATTTTTATTGATTTTGAATGCAAATATTTTTATCCATTTAAATATTCTGTGGAAAAGGTGAACAAACTTTATTTCAGTCATTAAATTAGTACTTTTGTTCCACAAAAGTGCTAAATAAATAAACTTGGATAATCTTCAATATATTCAGACTTCACATTTTAATTGATATTATTATTTCAAAAATATTCCCAGACCTGGACTTGATATTAGATTTAGATAAATACAATTTTATCCCTTTTTATTAAAATATAATTATATATAAATTATATATATGTAATTTAAAAAAACACATTTGTTTAAATATTACTAGATTCACTACAATTATCTTTCATGGAAAAACGGTTGTAAAACTATTATTTAATTTTTCATTGATCTGTTTCAATAACATTTTCATTTGAGCATTAAAAGCACAGACTTGTGTCAAACAGGTGAAAACAGGGAAACAGCGCCTCCTTCTGTTCGATCGCTTCTTGAACCAGCATCTTGACTCTCCAGAAGAAAACGGATTAAAATGGGATTTCTGAAACAAATTGATGTAGAAAACTTCAAGTCTTGGAGAGGAAAGCAGGTTATCGGTCCCTTCATGAGATTTAATTGTATAATTGGCCCAAATGGCTCCGGTAAGTTAATTTTTACACCAACTGAACATCAAGCTAACGTTAGCTGGGGAGCTAATATTAAGCTAGCTTTAGCATGTTTGGACGCGGTTTGCTAGCTTGATATATTTTTGAATATCTCTCTTTTTAAGAGGATTAACTACATGTAAATTAGCAGTAAAGTAGTAATAAAGTTAATTATAACCATAGAGTATCATTGTTTTATATTACTTTATATTAAAAAATCAGGATATTGGATAGTTAATGTTAGCTGCTCCTTAAATTTAGCTTAACTTAAAATGTTAAGCTAAATTTAAGGGGCGTTTTATTAATTTTTCACTTTAATTAAAAAATTTTCATAAATATGCTGAAGCTGTTGAGTTAATTCACACCAGGAAAGTCTAATGTGATGGACGCCCTGAGCTTCGCTATGGGGGAGCGGGCGGCTTCCCTCCGGGTGAAGCACCTCAGAGACCTGATCCACGGAGCCCACGTCGGGCGGCCGGTGTCGGACACCGCGCGGGTCTCTGTGCGGTACTGTGAGGACCAGGACCAGGACCAGGAGACCGTCTTCAGCAGGATCATCTCAGGTCAGTTTGATGGGGTTCACAGTCTGTCCAGTTTCATAGATAAATGTTGAGGAAGCAGTTTTTGAAGGACAAATTGTCTAGAAAAACTTCCTTGTACCCTGTTTTAATTGAAATGTTTAAATGACACAGATGCTGGCCTGTATAGGTCAACTCAATTAGGTGTTTGTCATGGTTTTGGTTTCTTGGTTTATTTTTGTGTTTTTCCACTTTGTTTTCTGTGCATTTTTTTGGTTTATACTCCAGTGTTCTTGGTTTTTTCTTTAATGTTAGTGTGTGTGGCACCGTTTTTGTTGGGGCGTGGTCTTCAGGTGCTGGGGCCCTTTCCAGACACACCTGTCCCTCATTTTCACCTCCAATTCTACAATTTCGTTTAACAGACGCTTTTATTCAAAGCAACGTAAATCTGCTCTCATCAGCCATTGAGAGCACTTTGGGAAATCAGTGTCTTGCCCAAGGACACTTCGACAGGGGCCAGGGATCGAGCCACTGACCTTCTGATTGGTGGCCTGCCTCTCAACCTTCTGAGCCACAGTCGCTCCCTCATCAGTGGCAGCTTAAAAACCCTGCTCTCTCTCCTGCAAGCTGCCAGATTGCCCTACTCTACAACTCTTTCATTCTCCCACTCTCCCTGTGTTCCAGTGTTGTACAAATGTTATGGTCGTTACCTGCTTTCTTGTGCTGTCTTGTGCTTTGTGTCTTTGTGTCTCCTGTGCCTCAGGATCAACCTGCTCCCTGTGTGTCTCCTGCCGTCTAGCCTCAGCGCCTCAGCCACCCACCATCCAGCCTCTGACCACTGAAGCAATTACCACTTCACCAGCAACTCTAGTGACAGTCACCTTAATGTTTCTGTTAATAAATCCCTTTTACCCTTTCCCCTTGTCAGTGTCTTGTTCCTGTGTCCAGTTCAGCAACAACCTCTATCTGTCACATTTTGGTTCTTAAAAACCTTTGCAAGTCTAAAAGACGTGAATAATAAATAATAAGAATAAGAATAAATATATCAAACATGATGCTCCTTGAATTAAAGGGCTGCATAATTCAGTTAAATTGCTGTTTTTTCCGAAGATATTAAACTGTTGAAAATGACCAACATGTTTCTTCAGGTGGCTCTTGTAGTATCAAGTAGACACAGTAAGTAGGTTTACTCTGAAAGTTTTGCGATATCAGCTGCTGACATTTATTGTCTTTTTCAGGTGACTCCTCTGAGTATCGCATCAATGGTTTACATGTCACTATGGCCAAATACATGCAGGAGCTGGAGAAGATTGGCATTGTGACCAAAGCCAGAAACTGTCTGGTGTTCCAGGTAAAAGCTGTCATAAAAATGAGTATAGATATACATGAAAGCATGTTGTGGTGTAGAATACAAATGGAGATGTGTGGGAGATACCAAGATCAGATTATGTATACCCATGAATTTTACATTTTCCTGCTGTGGAGACCTCTGTAGGTCAATGAATGTAAAGTGCTGTGACTCAATATGTAATACAAAAACACACTTAATATGGATATTAAAACATACAAACACATTGTAGAGACATAATAGTACAGGATTGGAGCATTTCTGTGGCATTCTCGCTATTTAAAATTACACAAGATATTCCTTTATTAGTTCCACAACGGGGAAATTTCCAACTACAACTTGCAAAAGTAGTTGGAAAAGTAGTACATTTCTAACTTACTGCTACATGACAGAGTTTATAAACCCTGTGGAGTCATATCAATCAAATCTATGTTTCTGTAATGGAGTTATGTACTTTACTTTAAAAACTGTCCAGCTGAGCCATTATGGTGGCTGACAGTGATAATGCCTTACAAGTTTAAGTAACACGTCTGTTACTCACCAGGGGGCAGTGGAGTCCATAGCTTTAAAGGACCCAAAGGAGAGGACCAAGATGTTTGAGCTTATCAGTCAGTCAAGAGAGTATGCTGCAGAGTATGATCAGAAGAAAGAGGCCCTGCTGAAGGCCAAAGAGGACACACACTTTCACTTCAACAAGAAGAAATCTGCCACTGTCGAGAGGAAACAGGTGTCCCAGGAAAAAATAGAGGTAAAGTCGCACGAAAAGAGGAATATTATATTTCCGTCCACCCAGCGACAGTGACTTCTTCATCCCAATCCCAAAGGTAACCACACACTTGTGGTTATTTTATCTGCCAACAACATTCATAATCACCTGCAGACAAATAAAGCGTCTGGCTGAGAGCAGCTGGCTTTCATTAATTTTCCAACCTGGAGGACACAATGATTCTTTGGTATTATCACTAATGCTGCTGCTGCTTCCAGAATGAGGGGGTTTAATTTGCTTCCTGAAAACATAAAAGCAGCAAAAAAGCATCAACAAACATCAAAACCTCTCACAGATGAACTTTTTTTCAGTTTTACTTGAGGTACACACTGACTGACAGGTCAGAATGTCTATACGAAGAATAGGGTAGGTCACGTAGAGGGGAGAGACCTGATAATCTGTGTCCACGTTTGGACAATCTGTCCTTAAAGACATTCATAGTATTTCACTTGCTTTTGAACACACAAAAAGTGACGAGGTAGTAAAATGAAAAACGTTGATTCAGATGTCAGAGAGGTGTGCTTGTGCTCAAAAAAGCATTTTAGTTGATGCATACTGACACTTAAATTGCTCTCAAATTGGATTTTTGCTCCAAGAGTTAAGCCACAGTTTCTGATGTGCTTGTGCTGGCATAAAATGCTGAGGAAGTGTGGACTACACCCAAGACACAGGTGGTGAAATTATGATAGATATGAATTCCTCCTGTCCTGGATTGGGGCTGTATTCCTCACACCAGTAGAATACAGCTATAAGTTATACATAATACATGTTTAACACTTCGGGGAGAGAATGTACTTGCCATGTACATGTACTTTCAGATTAACTAAGTCATAGTTAGCCCAGTGCTATAATCATTACACTAGAAGTCCACTTGATAATTTTTTGAACATTTGCTCTTTTGGTTAATTGGAAGTTTTCTTCCTCTAAAGGGGTTTTATGTTGGCCTTCAGTCTGGGGTGCGGCCTGTGTTGTGTGTATAGGAGAGAGCAGCAGAATTAAGATATGGTGTCCAAAATTACTGATGTATGTGTCCTTACAAGAATAGCACCATGGCCTGTTTAGCATCACCTGGACTGTAGTTTAGTGGCCTTAGTTTCTCTTGAGCTTTCCTGTCCATCGACTGACTCATCCCCACACTGCTCACTTTTCCAGGCCCAGAGGTACCAGGCGCTGGTGGACGATCTTCACCAAAACCGTCTGCAGCTGAGTCTGGCTGAGCTCTACCACAATGAGAAGGGCATCAACGTCCTCACTGACAACCTGAGGGAGAAACAGCAGGCTGCAGCTGCTACAAACAATAAACTGGTGAACGAGGAGCAGACAGTCAAAACCTACAAGAAGGAACATGGACGCCTCACCAGAGAGCAGCAGCACATAGAGAAGGAGATCCGGTGTGTGTGTTAAGTTTTTAGGGGCAGTTTTAATGGAATGTGAAACATTCTATTTGCTTTTCCCATTTGGGAATAAACTATGAGCATAATTTGAAAATTATAACTGTGGAAAAAATATATTATACAAGTATTAACCAGTATATCATAAAATACACTAAGGTACAGCTAATGGGGTAGTAAAAAGGTATTTAATTTGTCCCTCACCAGCCCTTGAGTTTCTCTGTGCAGGGATGGTTAAAAGGCACGCTTCAGATGATAGCATCTGTTTAGCTCCTAATTGATCTGGCGTATAATGTAAATACAGAGTCGATCTGTGCCACTAACTAGAATTAACCAGGCCTCCTCCCACTCTGTATCTCAGCACCCAGGAGCATATCCAGTCCCAGTGTCGGTCCCAGTACATCAAAGCCAAAGTAAACACCTCGCATCACATGAAGAAGGCTGAGGAGGTCCGTGAGGCCCTGAGGAAGAGTCAGAAGCTGATGGCTATTAAAGAGCAGGAGCTGGCAGAGGAACAGCAGGAGATCGCTGAGCTAGAGAGAACCTGGAGGATCTACGAGAAGCAGGTACAGGAGAAGGGAGCATCCCGGAGGAGAGACATCAAGCTGGATGAGGATCAGGTGAGTTTGTGTCAAACTCCACCTCCTTTCCTGTTCACACAAACCATGAGTCAGTGAACATGATGCAAAATACAGCTAATGGGGGTTTGGAGGCCAGGGCTATAATGCTATATATGCTATAATATACTTATGTACTTGGAATCATATTTGTAAAACTATTCTGATACAACTGCACCCGATACCACTTTACAACAATGTGACATTAACCTCTCATCAGTTGAGCAGGTAGGTGGAGGTGGAGCAATGTCAGCAGTTTGGAGATATATTTATAGGATAAGTGTTGATAAAGGCAGAGCAGATTGCCAAATTGCAGGAAACAGCAGCAATTCTTGAGAGGCATCATCAAACATAACAATCACCTAACTGCAGATACCTCTGAATCACAAGGGACAAAAAATTGACTTTGTCATAAAACCCTCAGTATGTTTTTGCATGTGCTGCAGCTTGAGCGATACAAAGAATTGAAGGAGCTGGCTCGAAAGCAGGGAGCCGTCTTAAGCCAGCAGGCAGAGAAGCTGCACTGGGAGGTGAGAGCGGACTATGAGAAGATGGCTTTTGACCAGCGCAGAAAGAAGGAAGTGGAGGTACTGTCAGTGACACGCTATTGAATTTGTGATTAATATATCTATAATGGTATCCATTATCATTCATTTGAAGTCGTGTCTCTGGCCACCTGATTTATGTAAGTCCAATATTCACTCTCCTTCAGCTTTGTTTCTGGTCTCTGCCTCACTCTGAGGGAAATCTCTGGCTTTGTAACAGCTGTTGTTCACCAGCTAGATGCTAGTCGTATCTGTCTGCCGTTTGGTGTTGAGCAGAAGGTGTATAGAGGTGTCTCACTGAAGCCAAAAACAATGCTATGAGAGCAGTGAGTGAACCAAACAGTAAAGTTGTGGGACGGGCCAACTAAACAATGAGCTTAAAATGTAAAAATGTCAGTTGTTATATATAGTTATCACATTGGAACATCTTCTGTTGTAGGCTGCCATCAGGAACAACCAGACTCAGCTGGAAGATTTGAGAAGCAGGGCAGAGAAGCTAGAGGAGTACACCAAGAACTGCAGGTATGTCATGTGCACATCGTATTCCACATGGCTGTAAATTGTAATGTCTGTCTGTCCCTGACTGTGAGGGAGGTGTTTATTGAACTCAAAGAAGGAAACTGAGCATACTTAATAGAGTTACTATATGTTTCAGCTTGTCCCTTGAAGAGTGCCGTCAGCGGGAGGAGAGTCTGAGTGCGGAGCTGCAGCGAGGCCAACAGCGCATCGAGGAGGTGAACCAGGAGCTGGGCCAGGTGCTGGAGGAGTTGGGGAACGCTCGTCTGGACAGCCAGGAGAGCAAACGCCAGCTGCAGCGCAAAGAGCTGCTAGAGAAGCTTCACAGACTTTACCCTGAAGCTGTGGTAAGAGACAGATAGGCATCATGAGCAGGGGACAATCTACAGCACTGAAAACAATAAACAGAACTAAGATAACTCTTCTCTGGTATGGCAACCATGAAAGGCAAACTCAAGTCTCAGCAACCAGGAAACACTAAAAGGGTGTGTCTGTGTCTGTGTGTGTGTGTATAGTACATAGATACACCGTATGTGTTAGGAACTGGTGAAGTCAATGACAGTCTCCTCCCCACCCCTCCTTGCTACTCCCCACCCCTCCTTGCTAAATTTCGTTTCCAGGAAGATGATAATAAATCCTCACATATAATCCCTACAAATCAAAAGACATTTCTTTCCTTCAAGCATCAGTAAAATATATTACAGCTATAAACCACTTTAGTACATGGTCGTTCGTCAATTAGGACTTTGTCATTTTTAAAAGTCCCTTGTCTCTCTTAACATACCGATACTTACTGAGAGCTATTTTTTGTGCTGTCTGGCTGCATCGTTAGAGAGAAATTTGTTCTTGTTGTGAAGACAAAAGCTTATGAACCATATAATCCTTTGTAAATATCATATATCGATCCTCAAGCCTTTCACTTGATCTGTGGGAATTATTCATTTTCTTTATTTTTTCTTTTCATTTCTTTGCTTTTCTGGTCTCAGTATGGCCGCCTGTCTGACTTTTGCAACCCCATCCATAAGAAGTACCGGCTGGCTGTCACCAAGGTGTTTGGCCGCTACATGAATGCCATCGTAGTGGCCTCTGAGAAAGTGGCCCGTGACTGTATCTCTTTTATAAAGGAGGAGCGCGCTGAACCTGAGACCTTCCTGCCCATCGACTACTTGGATGTGAGTTGAAACTAATGCAAGCCATGACTTTTTTTGGATGGTTAAAAAAGCAGAATGGAAAAAAAGGTGAATTTTCAGCAGATAACCATCTCTGCTGCATGCCCAGGTGAGGCCTCTGAATGAGCGACTCAGGGAGATGCCTGGTGCCAAGATGGTGGTAGATGTTGTGCAGGTTAACGTTACCACGGGAGCTGCCCTGCTGAGGAAAGTGGTGCAGTTTGTCTGTGGCAACACGTTGGTGTGTGAAACCATCAAAGAAGCCAGGCGTATGGCCTTTGACAGGCAGGAGCGCAATAAGGTAAACTTGGGCCTTGAGTACAGACATTGGAGTCAGAATCAGTTAAATCCACGAAGCAGAACATTTTTTGGTTCACGCTTGCTGCTTTGTGGAAAAGTGTCTGTTTTGCCATCTATAAGAGCCGACTCTGTTAGTTATGTATGTTGCCTGACATTGAAATGAAATGCAAATTGAATTAACAATATTGACCACTACTGCTAATGTCTCTCTCTCTATTTCTTGAACTTGCCCACTTAAGCTGTAGAATCCAAGTACATACAGTAGTTGACGCCTTACAAAATACTTTAAACATACTACACAACCATGATAAGAACAATAAGCATGTTAACAATCAAAAGCTATTGTGTTCTCAGGGGCAACACTTAAAATCTTGATGGCCAAACAGACCCATCTAGTATCTAAACTTTACTGACTGACATGTTGTGCTTTACAGCCAGCAGACATATAATCAGATGTGTTTTCTGCAGACGGTATCTCTGGACGGGACAATGTTTGCAAAGTCAGGTGTGATCTCTGGAGGCTCCAGCGACCTGCGAAACAAAGCTCGTTGCTGGGACGAGAAGGCCATGACACAGCTGAAGGAACGCAAGGACAAGCTGACAGCAGAGCTGCGGGTGAGTCTACACAACATGTCACGTATTTTGGAAAATCCTACAATGTTCAGGTACTTGAAAGTCTCGACCAAATTAAAGAGTTTTCAATTCATTTGATTTTCCTGCCTCATCTACACATTTGTGTTTTGAACATACACATACATGCTGTGTATTTATTGCTGAATAATTTTGTCAAGGACGAGACGCACAACTGGGCTGAAATTGCTATTTTAGATTGTAATTAACTTTCCCTCTGTGTTCTGGTCCTGTGACAGGATTTGATGAGGCTGAAGCGGAAGGAGTCAGACCTGAAACAGATCATTGCTCAGGCTCAGGGGGCAAAAACCCGCCTCAAATACTCCAAAACTGAGCTGGAAAACCTTCAGAAGAAAAACATCCTTAAATGCCAGGCGGTAGGGCAACAGAACTCCGACTTTCTCAAATGTAATATCGTTACTGAGTCTGGGTTCTTTGATGCGGCTCTGCTGTATGTGTACATGTAAATAGAATCAATGTAATGTAATTCAAATCACTTTGACTCCGGAATCCAGTACTTACTCTGTCTTGTCTTGTATTGCTGATTGTTTTCAGGAGATTTCTCGTATGGAGAGTGAATTACCAAACCTGGACTCTCAGATCCAGATGCAGCAGGAGAGTGTGGAGGCAAAGGATGCAGAGTTGAAGAAGATCAGAAGCCAGATCGACCAGGTACTGCTGTTTCAGCAAAGTACAACAAATGGGTTAAAAAAGCCAAACATTTTTAATTGCTAAATAAAGTATTTCACCATTATCTGCTTAAGCTGCCAATAGACAAACTTCTACAGTGTTAACATTGTAGATGCTCTGTGTAGATAGAGGACCTGGTGTTTTTTGACTTCTGTGCTGAGATCGGTGTGGACAGCATCAGAGAGTACGAGCAGGAGAATCTGAAACAGCAGACAGAGCTTGACAAGAAGCGGTATGAAAAAAAATCCTTGTTAGTTTTCTTTTTGTTTGTTAATTTATTGTTTAATTTATTAAAGAATCTTTATTATTTTCCTAAGTGTTTTAATACAATTCAATTATACCTTTAGCTATCGTGTAATTAAAACCAATATAATTTCCTTTTTCCAGTGTTTAGCAAATTTGCAAGGGATATTACTTTCACTGCTTTTACAGACTTGCATCTTTCTGAGACACTTGTACTACAATGATAGTGTTTGTATGCATGTTGAGTTCTCAGGTGCTTTATGAAATAAACACTTTGCTACATCTCCTTTCAGGCTGGAGTTTGAGAGTCAGTGCACTCGTTTGAATGCAAAGGTGGAGTACGAACGAAACCAACTGGAGCAAGAGAAGAAGAAGCTCCACAAAATGGAGGAAACCATTGACAAGAAAGAGAGAGGCATGGCAGAGCAGAGGAAGGTACTTATCTTTGGCACTGATGTGGTTCACTACCATCAATCTTCTTCCTGTCATATGGGTCAAAGCTGTCCAGAATGACAGGATACGTTACTAAGGAACAATTATTTATTACCCACCTTCTCATGGAATATTGTTTTCATCCAAATCACAAGTCTGTATTTAGGCCTGTTTCTGAACACAGCAAGACTGATGTGAAAAAACTCAGCAACTGCAGACATTTTCAGCCTGATGTTTTCTTTCCCCTCAGGATGAGGAGAAGCTGCTGGCAGCAGTGGAGGAGGGTCAGAACAAACTGCTGGAGCTGAAGAACCAGCTGCTGTCTAAGAAGAGCCAGGTGGCCGCTGCCAAAGCTGAGCTGGACCAGGAAACCCAGAGCGTCCAAGAGATCAACAAGTAACACTACCACTAATACTCAAGTGCAGTTGTGCTCTTATTACTGCCAACACTGCTACAGCTTGCTGCTACAGTTTTAGCATTGCCGCGGCTGCCGTCATACAGAGAGTGTAGGGGGCAGGAGTTAGTGCTTACTCTGGTGATATGCTGTCTCCTAGTTCTTTCAACAGGTGCCCAGTTCTTACATATTGTACCATTATGCAGGACATTGGTGTGGGGTCTTTATGGTACTCCACGAACTAACCATCAAAATATTATGGGTTTTAATAGTGTCTAGATTTCTTATGACCAGGATGATAAAATCCAAGAAAACGTGCCAAATTTTCTCATTCTCTCAGAGAGATGGTGAAGCTTCAGCGGCAGGTGATGAGTGCAGAGACGGCCTTGGAGCAGAAACGCATGGCCAGACACAACTTACTGCTGGCCTGTAAGATCCAGGGTCTGCCCATCACCCTGCTGTCAGGAAGCCTGAATGAAATCAGTGAGGTGCAGGTAGGACATAGAGAAGTGCAGAAGTCTCCTTTGACAATTAAATACCATTTCAACACCAGTCCTGCACAATGTTGGAAAAGTACTTGATATTAATTTAGCTCAAATTACATTTTGGGAAAAAAAGAAGAATGTAATAAAAGCAGCTGTAGAAACCCTCGTATTACAGTAATGACGACTAAGAATTCTGAATTCTGAATTTTAAGAAACTAATGAACAAATGAAACCACTTGAAGCACTTTTGGTGTCAGTCTGACGTAATAACTGATTCTTCTGATGTATGTAGCTGGACACAGAGTCTGAAAGCACTTCAGCTACCATGGGCATCTACGAGAGAGAGGCACAATTTGTCATCGACTACTCTGGCCTGGAGGCAGAAATCAGGGTGAGACATGAAGCGTCATCGTTGCCTTAATTTTCCCTTAGTGCTGTTAATTTATACTCATCTTCATTTGTCTGTACAGAATCTGCAGGCAGAGGAGGAGGTGGAGGCCCACTTGGAGAGGCTGAGGGAGTCACTGTCCTCCAAAGCCGAAGTGCTGCATCGCACCACTGCCCCCAACCTCAAAGCTCTGGAGAAGTTGAGGGAAGTGAAGGAGAAGTTGCAGGGAGTGACAGAAGGTATTTTGTTGTTCAATGTATATTTCAAGTTTTTAATTTCAAAGTTAAACAGTGCAATGGATCTGCTATAATCTCTGCACAAAATGTTTTGCTCATCAAAAACACTTAGTTTATACATTCAAGTCTTATTCTGAAGATTTTAACACATTTTATGTTATTAATTAGCGTGTACAAGTAGTAGGTTATGTCTCTCTCAGTGCTCAGCTGTTGAAATTCTTCGGTGTTTCATTCCTCACATGGGATTTCTACCTGTAGTTTAATGTTGCAATGAGACTGAGTTGTAACATGATGACTAAATTACATGAGCTGCTCATTCAACGTGTCCCTCACTCAGCATTTGATGCCAGCACCAGAGCAGCCAGGAAATGCAGCCAGGAGTTTGAGGAGGTCAAATCCCGGCGCCTCCACCTCTTCAACCAGTGCTTTGAACATGTGTCTGTCGTGATTGATCAGATCTATAAAAGAATATGCAGGAACAACAGCGCCCAGGTGAAGCAGCAAAGCCTCAACCACAGAAACACACTCACACATTTCTTTTTATATTGTATTTATCCTCATTTGATTTGTTTTTCTTCCTTCACCTACAGTAACATTTGTAAAAAGTAGCCTTATAGCACATTCACACTGGATAAAAAACCCACTAACATCTGACTTTTGTCTTCAGTGGGAAAGGGCACAATCTGCATTCACTCCTGGGTCAAATGACTCTACAGTAGTCATGGGTATTTATCAGCTCCAGCTCTGATCAGCCATGATGGAAACTTGACATCCAGGTGGACACAAAATTAGATGGACATGAAATTAAAAAACTGCTGTATGTGCTCCAGGCCATTCTGAGTGCAGAGAATCCAGACGAGCCGTACCTTGGCGGCATCAACTACAACTGTGTGGCACCGGGGAAACGCTTCATGTCCATGGACAATCTGTCCGGTGGAGAAAAGGCCATCGCTGCTCTGGCCCTGATATTTGCCATCCACAGGTAACACTGGGCTCACACTCAAACCCTGAGACAGACTAGATTACATTAGAAAAGATTACTGACATTAAGATACATGCATCACTCAGGATAATAAAAATTGCATGTAATGAATATAATAACACCAGATAATGAGTAGAATAAACATCATAATGCATCTTTGATGAGAGATTTGACAAACCACCTACTATCCCAAAATCATTTAACAAAAATAGTGTTTTGTAGACATTAATATGGCAGGACAGCTGGATAATTACTCCCCACAGCTATAAAAACAAAAAACAAAAATAAAAAAGGAATTGCAGCAATCGCACAGCTGCTGACACACCATGAAATATCTTTCAGAAACAATAATTTTGTTTTTGGGAAATAAAACAGTTGGCTGCGGGTGTTTAACGTATAACGATCATGAGTTTTTAAACTGAAGAATAGACCAATAAAGTGAAGGCTCTGTCATCTGGAGAGCCTGCTGATCCCCTTGTTCATGTTTCATTTGCATCAGTCTTAATGGCTGTGGCTCTGACATTTGACCCTCATTGCTAGTTCACTGTCTGTGCTGTTGGACACACTGGTGTCATTTCTCTCAGCTTCCGTCCTGCTCCTTTCTTCACCTTGGACGAGGTGGATGCAGCCCTGGACAACACTAACATTGGCAAGGTGAGAGTCCAGCATCATCAAAGGTTTATAATTTATATCTGCAGTAGTGCTGAAACAAGTGGTTGATTAAGTGATTAGTCGGTCAGCAGAAAATAATCTACCAACACATTTGATAATTGATCATTTCATTTCATTTCATTGATCATTATGTATCAGTCAAAATGACAATATGATTTGATTCTACACTCCAATCTGAGGATTTGGCTTTAAGCTCAGGGAAGTTGTGATGGCATTTTTCACTTTTTAAGGACATTTTATACACTAAAAGATGGTTAAAAAAATAACAGATGACAGATTTTTTTGAAAGCGCTAATCTCTTGTTATTGCATGGTTTTACTTCAGGACAATTAACGCTCTGTAGATTTCCAGAAACATAGCTTGTGATTGAACTGATTTCAAACATACAGAAGACTTAATGAGATTTGTGTGTGTTCATCTCTGTGCTTTTATCCTATTATCTTAATTTTATGGATTATATTTGTAGAAGTGTAAGCGTTTTGTTTGTATCCAGGTGACCAGTTTCATCAGAGAGGAGTCCAGGGAGAACGTGCAGATCATCGTCATCTCCCTGAAGGAGGAGTTTTTCTCTAAGGCCGACGCTTTGCTGGGAGTTTTCTCAGACGTAACAAACTTTTAGAACATGTTGCAAGTTGGAGAAGAACTGTTCATTTCTATTTGTCATGATAATGCAGTCATTGTTGTACTCTCTTCTTCACAGTTTGATGAATACATGTTCAGCCGCATTCTGACCCTGGACCTGCGACCCTACCCTCTGGTTGAAGAGGACAATCAGAAACAGGCGGACGAGAAGACAAGACCTGCATGAAGCTCCTAGATGTGTGGTTCTTGCATTTCTGTTCATTGGTCGTATCAGTGGTCCTTCAATGTTTTCAAGTTTTGACTAGAAGTGCAGGTAAAGCCGTTTTCTTAAACGTTCCATTTTGGGCAGTTTTACTAAATTGATTTTATTCTAACAATTTTTGAGTGGTGTCCTGGGGTAGCAGGTCAAACTCCAGGTATTTACCATTTGACAGGATTATTGAGACAGTTTAGGTGCCAGTTCTGTGTTTATATCTACTTACATGTGAAAATTCTTGGTTAGATGGTAAATAGAACAGCGCTAAAAGAGAACTCTGTTTAGGTTTCTAAAATGTGGTTCTTGTTTATCCTCCAGGATGTTACATCTTTTTCAAAGATGATGAATGTTGGTGCATTACTAACTTGTTTTTATATTTGTTCCTTGAATTCATTCGCACTTAAGTTGTGCTTTTCAGTGTGACTCATGTCCTGCACATTAAATGTCCAGAGTTGAAGATGCTGTGTGCTTGTAATGCTGTGTGTGTTATCTCTGGAGGTGTCTGTTGGCCTCGCAGGGGCACAATCAACATGACTAATATAAGCAGCTTTATTAGCTATTTAAATTCTTCTTATTATATGTCATTAACAGAAAATACAACAATAACAGTAAAAATAGATGTTGAGGTTTACTGGTGCTGTTTGTTTGTAGTAGACCTCTGTAGCAGTAGGTGGCGGTAATGAGCTTCTCTGGATACAAACAACAACAACCCCGTGATCAGTATTTACGGAAGTGTTGCCTCAGAGAACTAAAGTCACAGTACTGAGTCATTTCTGTTGCTTCTGGTGTTGTTATTAAAATTGTAAACTCTTCAAACTACGTTCGCTGTCGCTTCACGTTCCTATCAGGAAAGCGAACGGGACCGGAACGTCTGTTAGCATGTTAGCTAGTGAACGTAAAGCAGGAGCTGTTGATAAGTGGCTAACTTAGCTAGCTTGAAGTATCACGGTCACACATCTTCAGTTCCCTTCTTGTGGACATGGTTGTCTGGTTGTAAGCTTGGGTGTATTTTGAAGTCTCTTTGGACGGTGTATTGTTCATGTTATTTAAATTCTATGGCTGCTGTTTGTGGAAGCGTTGACGAAAGCTAACCGCTAACGTTAGCCTGCTAGCTAACCAGACGTTAGCACCATGGGAGCCGAACAGAGCGGAGATGCGGAGCACAAACACTCCGATTACAGCTCCTCGGGTGAGTCAGCCTGACTTTAATGTTGGATTTCTCATTTTGTGTTGTTTTAATCATGTTTCATAGAAGCTAACCAAGTTAATGTCAGTGTTACTGCAGATGTCTATATCTGAAGTAGCATCATTGTCCAAGTAGGCTGATGTTACTTAGATGCTAAGTAACTACACAGCAAAGTTTTAACAGCAAAACATTAAGGGTTAGTTGTATTATCATTATTATTATTAATGCACTAACATGAACAGCAACATTTCAAAATTGAAGAGCCATTTTAAATTACGTCATTTAGTGTTGTTAGATCATGTAATTTTAAGGTTATTCTTATATGTGAAATATCTTAATCTGTAAAGTATCTCATAGTTAACTGTAAAAGTGTGATTGAGTGGCATGTATGTACAATGGTAATTCCTCATTTTTTTGCTTGTAGTACAGAGAAGGTTCGGCTGAATCTATTGTACTGTTATTAAGTATTAACTGTTGTTCTTGAAATGTATTTTTTACATCCTATGATTTGATGCCTCCGTGGTGTGAACTGTACTACCTGTTGCTTTTAATGGAATTGTTGTCATTGCAGTGGTGCCATCTCCAGCAAAGCAGAAGGCAAAGATGGACGATATTGTGGTCGTGGCCCAGGGGACCCAGTCAATGCGAAATATCCACAACGACCCAGATGTGATAAAGCTTCAAGAAATACCCACATTTCAGCCACTTTTGAAAGGTAACTGTTAAGTCTCCCAACTGCTCACATGGATTTTAATTTAATCTTTTAGAGACCATTAATAAAGACAGACAGATCGTTGCTATATGTTTATTTATAAAGTGGTAAAGCACCAACAATGATTTTGGGCAGTTGAAAGCAGAAGTCCAAGAAAATATCAGCACACTGCACTGATAGCTTCCAATAAATTCAGTAGAATTTCACAATGTTTCTATCTCTGTACTCTGCAGTATGTGTTGACGCCTGACAAAGATTTTTTTTTTATGTTGTAATGTTGTTGTGTTCATCTAGATTTATTGGGAGCTATCAGTACAGTGTGCTGATATTTTATCTGATTTCTATCATTTTCGTTTTCCCAGGAAGAAAAATTAGAGTTTCATCTCATTTCCAACCAGTCCATTTCAAAAATTGTGTGCACTGAAGCTAATATCGCTGCAACCCATTATCACTGTGTTAGAAGGTGGATAATGAGCCAAGTTTCCTGTGTAGGCGCACTCCTGAAATAGCAGGAGGGGTAGTTCTGTCAGATCCTGTGCAAAGCTAATTATAATAATTACCAAGTGTTACGCTGTTGTCAAGTGTTACTCTGTTCCAACATGTCCATGTAAGTCATTTGCTCCTCACTCTCCACAGGAGTGCTGAGTGGCCAGACGTCACCCAGCAGTGTGTGTCTGGAAAGGCTGGATGCAGCCCAGGTTCTGCAGCTCTGCATCCGATACCAGGACCACCTACACCAATGTGCTGAGGCCGTGGCCTTCGACCAGAACGCCCTGGTCAAAAGAATCAAAGAGGTAAGAATTATTTTATACATCTAAGCTCTCTTCCTCTGTTTTACTTTGAGATGATTCAAAAATCAAACACTGTCTCTCTTTCTCTCAATGGTCTTTCCAGATGGACATGTCAGTGGAAACCTTGTTCAGCATAATGCAGGAGCGCCAGAAACGCTATGCCAAGTACGCCGAGCAGATCCAGAAAGTCAACGAGATGTCCATGATCCTTAGACGCATCCAGATGGGCATCGACCAGACGGTGCCGCTGATGGAGCGCCTCAACAACATACTGCCTGAGAGCGAGCGCCTGGAGCCCTTCAGCATGAGGCCTGATGGGGATTCTGCCACCAAGTAGCCTCCTTTAAGACAACACAGCTGCTTCTTATCTGAGTCTCCATCCAGTCCTCTGCCCAGGAGTAAGTGCAGGTCTGTCTAGATGTAGGATGTAGGGATACTAAGTCTTAACATGGGTACAAACAGTCTAAACCCTTTAAAGTTTGTTGGTTTCACAGTAGAGGTAGAGCTAAGGTGTAAATGTGTGAGACTACACAGGTCACGAGCAGTTCTTTTTATGCTTTTTACTTAATGTGTTTAGCACTCATTCTCTTAATCAGCAGCACCAGACTTACTTTGTCTTCTCAGCACACGACCATTTGTACTAGAGTTTAACCACAGCCTTCTGCTACTGTCCGCTGAGCAGCTCTACTGGAGCGGTTGCCAACTTACAAAGTGCTGCGATCAAATGTACCCCAACTGCAGAGGGCTTAGAGGTCATTGCTTGTTCTTCCCTGCAGAGAATAAAACTGGCAAGGGGCAGATCTTCATTTGATTGAGAATGAACTCTGTATGCTCAGAAACTTATCTGGCAGGTGTGTTGCAGTTTTAGAGACTCTAATGGCTGTTGAGCAACATAAAAATTATCTCCAAATCCTGCTGCTCTGGAGGTTTGCGTACACCTCCCAAAATATCCGAGCTGCTCAAGAACTGGCAGCGGATTGATTTTGGATCTTACACTTCACATTACAAATATTTGTTGTTTGTGATCATGATATTCATCTCGCTCCCACGCCATATGCCTCGCTCACTGTTTGGAAATCGCTTCCATGAGCTGCTTGTATGCAGATTGACACCCTTGAATTTTCTGAACAATATAATTTTGGGATAATATGATGAAGAGACTTTCGTTGAGGACCAAGATGGATTATTGCCATCGGATTACACAAGGAGGTGGACGTACTGTACATTGGAAGTAAAATCGGAAACTTATTCTTGGACAGAAGATGGCCTCAATATTGTCATGAACTTGTGAACTTTTTGTGATGAGATAACTTTAATTTATTTGGATACGTTTGCTCTGGCAGTTGTGTCAAAGCCTATTTGCATGCAAAAGAAGAAGAAAGAAAGGACTGAACAGAAATCCAGACACCCAAGATGGTAGCAGAGGTGGACAGAAAACATTCTAGCAAGTTGCCAACTTGTCAGAGATCTCTGACCAGACCACACTTTCAGATCACCGCACGGCAGCATTGACTTAACTCGATGCAGTGACAGCCAAACGTCACACATACCAAAGATTTGCAAGCTGTTGAAGAAAAAGTGGCACTTTAGAAACAGTTGGTCATATCTTTGGTCTCTCTGAGCAAAGTGATCAAGTTGACTTCTCGGCTTCATCTGATCTGATTATTTGTTCCTGTATCATGCGTTATGCTCTTTGAGCTTAAAAGGTCAGTTCACCCAAATGATAAAAACTTACCTCGAGAGATACTTTTGGTTTTATTTGTCCAGGTTGTCTGCCACCACTGCAATTCGATTTTATTTCTAGTGCAGTAAAGAACATAATAGACTATTGACTGAAGAAAAGTAACCAGGACATTGTTTCTGAAAGACCAAATTGGTAATATAAATTTTCAAAGCTGTGAGGACCACAAACAAAATGTCTTTCACTTTTCTTGTATTTGGTGGCAGCAGAGATTGTAGAGGCGGATGTCAAAACGTGAGCAAATAAAATCAAAACTATTTGCATGACTTAATACCACTCAAGCTAAGTGTGAAAATGTTTTTTTTCTGAATTTGGGTGAACAAACACTTTAAATACCTGATCACTGGTCAGTTTTCAGTGTGGCAATAAAAATAAAGACTAAAACGAACAAGAAAAATGGTCATTATTGCAGCAGTGTTTCAGCATGGGCTTGTGTGTGTCCACTAGGTGGCGCCAGAGAAATCTCAACTTGCTTCTTGCCACATATTTTAGGGTTAAAAGTCCCTAAACAGAGATGTTTCAGAGAGAATGTGACGCGCTGACGGCCAACCTATCTTCATTTCCGTTACTTCTACTCAAGCTTCAGGAAGCTGCTTCTTATCTGTCATTTTATTTTCATTAGCAACCCTCTTCCTCTAAAAACATCATAGTGGTCACCAAACTTTTTTTCCCCTGGTGCCCTCCAACCCTGACCAGCTGACTCAGACGTCACCACACTGGTTGCACAGATGGACAGTGATTTATGTCTGTGTCCAACAACTACACGAAACCTGTCCGAAGAGAAAGCTCTGTTTACATTGACAAATCTTTGCATTGCTTTACAGTTGCAAAAATTAGTCTCATGAAAGAAAGAAGAAAGAAATTAATTAGCAGCTATTTTGATAATTAATTTTTCTTTGCAGTCACTTTAGTGCAAAAATGGCCAGTGTTTGCTGGTTCCAACTTCTTCATATATGAGGATTTGCTGTTTGTCTTCGTCTTAGATGATAGTAAATGAAATATGTTTCGGTTTCGATGTTGTTTTGAGGACGCCGCTTTAGGCTCCGTGACATTGTGTGGTACAACTTTTTTATGTCTTATAGACTAATAGATTCGTCAAGAACACGATCAGCAGATTTATTGATAAGAAATGTAATTACCCGTTGCAGCCGTACATAGTTTGCCTGCTGGGCACCTGGAAAACGTAACTATGAAAACCAGCGACTGTGGTGGAACAAATGCAAATTTAACAAGGTTTTTAAGACGGCCATTTTGATGTTTAGAACTTATTTCTTCTACTTTGATGTGCTCGGTCAGTCCTCAAAGCGTCCGAAGGTGCAGTGACACCCACTTTGGGACTTACTGCTTCATCAAACTCAGTTTTTCCCTCTTTCCAGTCTGTGCTTCTTTTGTTTGTGACACCGGCTGCGTCACTGTTGCCTGGAGGCCGAGTGCATCGCTCTGGGATTACAGCATGTATGTATCAAACTTGAAGACCAAATCAGAATTAGGCATTAAAGGATTTTGCCGTGAAAGGGCTTAATGCTAATGGAGAGTGGCTCCTCTCTGGATTCAGCCGTAGATGCTGTTTTCTCCCATGAGCCATTGCAGTCTGATTAGAATGGTTGTGTATGTTGTTGAATTTTTCATCGCTATATAAACACGCTGAACTCAATTACACCTACAAAAGCATCGTCCTCCGGCTGGCTCGCTTTGAGGTACAGAATTAGCTGGGTTCGTTGACTTAAGGGACACAAGGCAGAGACAAGTTTTTTTTTTAATTTAAAGCAGAGCTCCTTTGATATGTTATTGCCTTTCATGTGTAAATTAAAATGGTTGAAAAATGTCTTAAATGGCCTGGGGGGTATTGTTTGAACATTGGAACAGAAATGGAAATTGTCATTGCATTCTGTGGCGAGGAGGTGTAAAAGTTCCTCTCAGTCTTTGTAATGAAGAATAGCTCCTGACGCTCAGAGCTGGATATTAACGCCACGAGATGATACAATACGATCTGCCACTAGGAAATTCATTCTCTGAAATGAAAGAGAAATCCAATTTCCCCTGTATACTTCTCATTTGAATATAAATCAAAGGCTGGTTTGCTCCCGTTTTCCTTCCTGTTTTGCCCACTCAAAATTGGAAACATGAAAGTAAGTCTGGGCTTCTTATCCCTGTCATCTTTTAGGCTGGAACTCAAACCAGTGCTGGTTGTTTCACTGCGATGAGAGTAGAATTTTGAGTGTCCAGACAACACATCACTGAAATGGGAAAAAACATTCTATATAGTTAGTTATGTAATTCAAAGGACTGAGTGGTAGAGTTAAGTTGGAAGCCAAGAAAATGCGACTCATTGTGTGAATTTTAAGTTGCTTGGATCTCTAGCATTAGTCGACTGACAGAAAATTAATCAGCAACTATTTTGAACATTAATGATTATTAATAGTTTTTTTGCAGCAGAAGTGTCGATCATTCCCTTGTTACAGTTACTGTGCTTGGTCAAAAAATGCTTTCTGTTTATTCAGACTGGTTTAAGTCGAGGACTGACAAGATGTTTATTGTCACTTTGGTTGTAGTAAACTCATGTGAAATTCTTTGACCGGGAGGCTCCATTACATAAAACAGTAAATAACTGCAGTATATAGAATTCAGATAAATATAAAAAGAGTTTATAATAGCAGTAATGGGTGTAAGGAAATAAAATATAAATGGGACTGAATGTCTGTTTGTGCACTTGTGCATTTATTAAAGAATCTTGTGGCCTGAGGAAAAAAGCTGTTCCTCAGTCTGACAGTGCCTGATTTGGAAGTCCTGTATCTCCTCCTTGAGGGCAGCAGGGACGACAGGCTGTTGTGTGGGTGTGCTGGGTCCTTAATGACCCTCAGGGAATTCCTGAGGCGCCGCTGGCTGTACAGCTCCAGGCTGAGGAGCTCATATCCGGTGATGTCCTGGACTAAGTGCCACCAGCACAAGCACCTTGCAGTCCATGTTGGTCCAACTGCTGTGATGAAGCAGTCTGTCAACAGGCTCTCTGTGCTGCCCTGTAGATTCGGGGCCTCAAGCCAAATTTCTTTTGGCACCTGAGGCCGTACTGGCTGTGTCACAATGGTGTTTGTAGCCTTTGTCACTGGCCTTGTAGCCTGGTTGATGGTTAGGGTGTTGAAGGCTGAGCTGTAGTCCATGAACAGCATCCTCACATCGGTGTCCCTCCCCTCCAGGTGAGAGAGGGTGGTGGGTAGTCTGCATCTATTTGGGCTGTATGCAAATTCATTCATTCATTTGAAATGTTGACTTTGTTTTTATTTTTAAGTGAATAATTAATTTGAACAAACATTGCTGTCCTGCACATAAGTAGATTTAAAAACTGAAATGCTGAATTGTTTCTTTAGCTTGACTGATTTGACTACATTCTTACTGTACATGAGCCTCTCCCTCCTGAGTGGCCATTTGGCCCAGGACTGTTGAATCAGTGTACTCACTGTACCAGTGAACAGCTTGAGGAAAAGCGAGAGGCGTCCCTTAGATGATTGCCTGTATTGACTGTATTGACTTTCATCCTGTAAAATTACCCAGCACTGCTTTTTTATTTGACACTCAGTCACCCCCAGTGATAGATACCCGGTGGACCCTCCCTTTTGAGTTGCAGCCAAGCATTATCCCTCATACTGGAGACATGAATTCTACCTCGGACCAGATCCACCAGGGGACATCTAATAAAGCACTTTGTTGCTTCATTGCACAGTCGTGCTGTCAAGGACACTACAGCGGACCAGGAGTGTCCTTCCACTGAAATACCACAGCTCTAGAAGTGTTTAGGAGAGCAGCAGTATATCAACTGGAAAGAACCGCTTCGGTCAGATGCTGTTTGGTTTCTACATCACATATGCACAGTAATAAGAGATCTTTAAAATGTAAGCTTTCACCAGGAGGACCAGCTGCTGCTGCGCTCAGCTGTTCACATCAGTTCACTTCTTGCTTAAGGACACTTCAACACCTTGGCTCTTGGGAGATTTAAACGTCCCTTATTATTTAGTTTTCATGCTCAGGTTTTTAAATCCACTCCTGTGGAGAAAATGAGTGATAAGATAAGATATATCTTTATTCGTCCCACAGTGGGGAAATTTACAGATGTTCTTGATAATCTCTTTCATAAATGTTTCACAGTTTTTAAAACGAACATTTGAATGAAACAGATAAAAAGATGTTAGATTATAGATTAAAGTTTTGCACACTGGTCAAATCATTTCTGTAACTTTCTGAAACTGAGGATCTACTTTCACGCCCACTTCACGCTGTGATTGACCAGCTGTGTGGAGGTGACAGAGGAGCCAGGCCCTGAACTTCTCTCTCTAGCTCTTTTTTCATTCTTTACACAAGTATTTCTGTCATTTTTTCATGTGAATAACCAAGTGGAAATGCCGTGAATGTCTCCCAAGAGAGACTGTCTGAAAATATGTGCTGTTATCCCCATTTTTGAACCATATCACCATCCTCCTCTCTGTGTAACAGATGGCTTTTCACTGCGCCTTCATGTGTGGCCGTTCAGATCAGGCTTTCGAAGCGAAGTAAATTTTCTAACAACTCGGTGCAGCTTTACATTTCAGACTGACATGTTCATAGGTATTTGTGTGATGGCAGGTACAGTTAAGTTCATCATGAAATAAGATAAACCTTTATTCGTCCCACAGTGGGGAAATTCACAAATTAGGGCAAACACTGTCTGCAGCAGAGTGGAAATCTAAAACGTTAGATGTCGTAACAACGAAGCAGAATATTTTTGTGGAAATGTTGAAATAATGTAAAAAATAAACTGTTTAATTATATAGAAGCCACAAAAACATATTCACACCTAAAACAAATAGTCAGGTTGTTGAATTTCAGAAAGATATTGAATGTGCCAACATTTTTCCTAATTGCGATACTTAACTTTTAATTGAACGCATAAACTGTGTACAGCTTCAGTTCGTCCAGCTGAGTGTCAAAAACTGTGATTTATGTGCCCTTGAGCACGGCTCTTAGCCCCCCACTGCCCCGGCAAAGCAGCCAGCAGCACATAATGATTGTGTGTTTGAGTGTTGGCAAATGAATAATGTGCAGCACATCTTCCCCCACAGTTAACTCCCCGAGTCATTGGTGTAAATAAGAACATGTTCTGGACTTGTCTGGATAAATAAAAGTTTAACAACAGTAATAAAAAGAAGAAATAAACCCAGGATAAAGAAATTTTATGCCAGAGGTAACGCTGAAATTGTTTGAGAACTTGCCTTTGATCAAACGTGGGGCGGTGAAAGACTCAGATGGTGATTCAGTGCCAACGGGGCTGTTGCCATGAAATGTGAGTGACAGCATCATGTCTCATCTGAGACAGCCTGTAGCCAAACAAACAGCAGCTCATTACAGCATCAGTTTGGATCGCCTGCTCTGAATGGAAGAGAGGTGACATTGGCTCATAATGTGTGTGGGAGGGACGTGTGTGTATGTGTGTGTGTGTGTGTGGAGGGGAGGTGGCAGCGTGCCGCCATAAATTGCTTAATGTTTCTTTACGTCTCAGCGGTCACAATGTCGAATCAAAGGCACGTGAACTTTGGATGCACTGGCTTTTAAATATAAGAGCCAAGTCAACCCTCATGAGAAGCTGCAGCCAAGCAATCTGTTTGGTTCGAGATGTGATCCAGACACGCAAATAATCTCCAAGAAGCTGCACTTTACCATATTTCCAGAACTGTTTTCAGTCGCTTGTTTGAGTCCAGGTCTCAGTGGCAGCAGGCGAAACCATGTCGCCAAATCTTCTGACCTTAAATGCTTATTTAATGTGTAGTGATCAGGTTTTTACCATACCTGATCATCAATTAACAAATGTGCATCGTATTTTCCTAAATGTTTGACATTTTTGCTTGATCAATCGTTAAAATTGTTCTTTATTAATTTTCTGTCAACAGATTAATCAACTAATTGTTCCAGCTCAGATTTAAAGTTCACATCATTTTGGTCTCCGGTTTGTTACTCTGTTCTTCACAACAATCAATACCATTACAGCTCAATAGGATCTAATACATTTGTATTTCCAACCTCATCACAGTAGAGTAACAGAGCGATTTGTGACGAGGTGGACTGATTGTTGGATTGTGTGTTTAGTCAAGTTAAAACGTTGTGGGACGCAGTCTCGCTGTTGGAAATGTGGATTCAGATATCATGAGATGAGACAAGCACTTATTCCACATTGAGGCCTTTACACTACAGAAACGTGGTTAAAAAGACACAGCACATGCTTGTATGTGCTGAAGGTTTTTTCATCCATAATTCATAGAAGAGTAAATTGAGGAAACCCGGTGAGACAGGAGCCGCGTCCATCACCGCTGCGTTCGCTCAGATGAGTGAGTCAAACAAACCGCTGGGACTTCTGCTCTCTCTCAGCTCAGCGTTACTTATTGTGGACATTTTCGTTCGGCTCCCCGAGCTCTGCTGTTTTGCTTTTTCGTTGTGTAACAGTCGGTTACAAATGAGGCTTTTTGTTTACAGCATGTTTCTGCTCTTTGGTGCTTTAAATATGGACAATATAGTGAACATTAAATATTGATTATCATCAGTGCTGTACACAAGTAAAAAAAACAATTATCCTTTTGTGAATATAACACATCAGCGTCACTCACATTGTATGAAATGCTACCATATGTATGTTCTGGTTTTAGGCAGATGTTATACAATAAGTCTAAATGTTTTACAGTGGGTTTATTCAGATATAGTGAAACCTGTCCTCAGTGTTGGACAACGGTCCTGCATCTCAAACAATGGCAGCGAGCAGCGCACTGTTCATTATGACTTCATTTAAGAGGGAACACATGTACCGCCTCATTTCGAACAATGACAAGTACAGCTGTAGGAGGAATTCATTATTCACTATTATTCATATGCAAATGAAAACTCCTCTACAACAACGCCCTCTTCTTCAGTCTCCTCTTAGCTGGGCGCTCCAGCTTTGTGTATGTGTGTGTGCTTGAGTGTAGAGAAAAAAAACATCATCACATCCTATATCAATTATGTTGAGTGGTCTCTTCACATTGATTACCAGATAAGAGGTTGAGCCAAATGCTTTGTTCCAGAAACATACTGTGGGCAGATGGGTTGGTGTACAGGATGTCGGTGAAAAGGCTCTGGAGGACCCTCCAGGTTTGATCAGAACAGAACTCGGCGAACGCGTCGGCCTGAAGTGAAATGTCCTCTGTGTTTGGCTGTTTCCTAAATGCGGACAAATACTCAAACACTTTAACAAATCGTTATCACCTTTTCTCCAACATCACGTTATTACAGGTTTTTCTGTCAGGGTCCTCTGCAGCTGTTTATACTAAACATCACTGGATAGTAATATGATTTCTGCTGCCTCCGTTTGAAAGAGTTTGTCTCTCAAGGACACTTTCGAGGGTCATAACAGAAAGGGTTTTTTTACCACATTTTTTTTACTTGAAGGATGTGTCTGGTGATGTTCTATCTCTAACAAATCTACCAAAAAGCCAAAACCAATGATGGATTGATCTTCTCACCGAGTATTATCTGTGCCATGGAGCTCCACTGTTGTCCAACATTTCTCAGAAACACATCAATGTGGCAAACTGCGTTCTGTTCTACATCACCATGAACACAATACCTTGTATAAAAATTGTATTTACCAAATATGCAGCTGAAAATATTTGTCAGCAAATGCACGTATTACTCCTGTTTGAGTAACGTTGGCTGAAAACTACAGTCCTGCTGTTTTAGTAAATTATTTAGCCCCTTTCTTTAAAAGAAAGAAACCTATAATTGGGACCCATTTTTGCAGATTTAAGTCTTCAGTAGGACTGAGTGGGACTGAGTGGGTGAGAGACATGCATTGATGTTTAATTCGTTTTTACCTAAATCATTTGTTAAAAATAAAGAGCCTTACATATGTGTTTCCTGCCTCTCAGACAGCCACTACTTTCTGTTCACTTCCAACTGGAAACCCTTGGGTCAGGTCAGCCATTACAGTTCGCAGTTAACACAACGACAACACCATCAGATACACTGCGTGGTACAGTAATGGTGTTGAAAATGTCGGCTGATTTGAACCACGTAGTAGAACATAACTATACCATTACACATAACTATAGCACAGTTCACATCAGTTGCTAATTTCAACTGTACACTGAAATAAATGGAAACCAATGGCTGCTGGAAAATGTTATAGAAGATGGTGGACAGTCATGTATGTGATTTGTAGTAAAAGGGATTTATAATGTACAATAATGCATAAATGCAAACTCTGCTGTGCCTGTGTTGGACATGAGCCTAAGTTCATCAGCAGCCAGTTTGTCATCTTTTCACTTTATGAGGAAAGCCTCAAATAAATGAGTCACTCCGCACAGAGAAAGTCGGCGTTGTGGTGAGAAAACATGGTATTTTTCTATTTGATGAAGGTTATTACACTGGAGTCAAGTATGACTGGAGTGTCAGATGCTCTGGAAGTGCACCAAGCTCGATGCTCCAAGAGCATTATGAAATGTCTTTAGAGCTGTAATGCAGCATTGCTTTTTATTCATTTACTCGTTGGGGTTGCAGACTGACGGACGCTGCAGGAGCAGATTTGAGGAAAATCACACGACCTATGAAAATAACTGGAGCCTCTGGGGTAGAAAGAAGCCTGTTTGTTAGGTTTGGTGGTTAAATCACAGACAAAGATTCCACACAGTCAGAGCTGAAGTTAAAAATGGTTCAGGTTTGGGATGACGTTAGAGATTGTTAAATTTAGATATGGTTTGGTGTGTTCAGGTCCAGCATAAGGACCTGCCAGGATGCTGAGCCTCTCATATTATTTCTGTTGTAGATTAATACACAGATTCTTCTTTCTGTGGGCCAGTGTATTAACCACTAGGCCTGATCTAGTAATATAATAAAGTGAGACTTGATTGATAGCTGCTTGCCTCAAAGTCAAAGTGAAGGGTGAGCAACAACATGGTGCCTCCAGTGCTGAACTGAGTGACTTGCTCAAGGACACATCAGAAGGCTCAAACCCTGATGTGATGCTGTAGTTTAATGCAGGAGTTCTCCACCTTTTCTGGCCTTCAGGTTTTCAGTAATTTTTAATCATAGTGCTCAACTCTTCCAAGGAAGCAGGGGTATAATTTGCACTGGAGATTGGAGAGACGTGTCCTCTTCACTTTTATAATCTTTTGCTTTCTGCAGTTTATCTGAACCTTGTCGTCTTACTGTTCAGCCACCGGAGCCCAGACAGGAGTTGATGCACTCATCTGTGTCGCCTTCAGTTATCACCATGCACTCAATGTAATGAACTTAACAAGCAGCAGCAGGTGGTGTGCAGTGCAGACTTTTTTAATGCCCTGGGTTTTGCCTCTTAGGCTACATACAGGCTTCCTACCTCAGTGGTGAAGGTCAGTGGGGCTGTATTCAGCCTTCGGTAATACCTGCAGGCTCTGAACAGAGGTGCTGTCAACGACAGTTAATATTTTCCTAAAAAAGCCTTAATTGAACTTAGAGATAGATAAAACAGTAAAGCAAGACTCTTTGTAATAAAGATGCAAATACAACATTATCCATCAAAAAGTGTCAGAGCTCTTTAAAAGAAACTAAAAATGATTTTCAGTAGGGTTGCATGACAGGGTTACATAGCATTTGTATTTTTTGTTTTGCTATCATTATGGATGATTTTAATCACAATTTGTCACTTGCTCAATTGATTTAAATCCTAAAACTAAACCTAAGTCCTTGTAAAGAAGTCTCAAGTTACATGTGTTTGACTTTGAATTCTGTATTTGGATTTTCCAAGTTTACAGAACATTTCAGGAGCTGAAAATTTATTAAATTGAAGCGATGATGTCGAGCATATTATTGTTAAATTGAACATATAGCAACAAATATCGACGGGTGAAATTGACATAAATAAATAGTTCATTTGTGGGTTAAGGTGCTGACCATTAACTGGTACATCCCTGGTTCGAGTCTGGCTGAGAACCTTTGTCGAAAGTCGTTTGATTCCTGTCATGTCTCAACACTTTAACAAAGGCATAAAATGTCTTAAACTTAAGTGTCCAAACATTGTGAAAATGCTCTTCACTGTTTCCCTGAGCTCAAGGTGATGTCTTCATATTACTTGATTTATCAGAACAACCCTCCAAAATCCAAAGATCTCCAATGGACATGATGTAAACGTGAGAAACGATTGACGATTAAAACTGTTGTCAATCGACTGATTAATCAGTGTTGAAGTGTTTTAGCAATAAATCTTCTGCAAACCCTTCTGCATGTCAAGTTCACCTTGACCTCTCTCCCTGAAAGATGACAAACTTTGGTATGATGTTGACCACTACTGTTAAAATCTGTCGAAGCATTTAAAATTCACTGCTGAATAATTTATCTCATTTCAGAGAATCTGACCCAGAGACTCAGAGAGGGAGTTCTGGTCGGTCCTCCAGGTGACGAGAAGCGGCTCTGCGATGCTGCCTTTCATCCCGTTCCACCGGGTTAAAATGTGAGTAGCGGTTCACTGAATATTTAGTCACACTGGGAGCTCTTGCAACCCTTTCAAATGATCGGTTATGAAATATTCAGACCTCATCTCTATGGGGACGGAGCAGGAACACAGCAGGAGCCTCGGCGGCTGATTGGGCGACGGAGTTTCCCTTCAGCTCGCTGTAACTCTGCGTTCACCTTTTACACTGACGAGGCTGACATTAATGGATACCCTTCATGCCTTTCGAGCATGTAATTATGGTGCAGGCAGTTAGAAAATGCAGCAAGTAGCAGTTTGTCGAGGGCAGCATTGTAACGAAGCGAACTGTTATCCATTACCTGTGATAAAAATAACACGGGAACAATCAGGAGGTTGAAATCACAGGGCTTTTTTCTGACATTTCAATCAGAAAGATGAGTTATTCATGATGTTTGAATGTCAGTTTATGCTTGTCTGATGTTTTATGTCTGTTTTTAAAAGCAACGACTGGGAATTCAACATTTCAAAAAGATAAATAAAGTACACAGAGCAACAGCTTTGCCAGCTGGTGAGCAAATCTTAGACGCTCAACAGCTCAGAGCTGCTGTTAGGATATCAGCCTTAGTGATCTATAATTAAACATACAAACAGCAGTTTAATTGACCACATTTTGAGAAGAGCTAGATGTATAAATACAAAGTAAGTTCTTTGAAATGTTCTTAACCCAGTTTAGCCCCTGAAGTAAAGCGTACTTGACTTCAGTTTTCATATATAGAAATCTTTAACAGCCTTGAAAGCTCTCTGCAAAAAAATTCAATTTATACATCTGAGAGTTAAAAAAAACTTCTGCCTGAAATAATCTCAGTGTAAAGAAATGGTTCCCAAACTTTTGACTTGTGTATTTAATGTCTACCATCAAGCAAAGAATCAAGCAAAGAGTGTATTTCTCCCTGTTTTTCTATATTCTGTTTTAGTTTTGAGATACCTGAATGGATAAAACTATCCATTAATTCACAAGGGAGCCAAGCAGGGATTGAAAAAAACACATGGAAATCAGATATATTTTTTGGAGAATATTTTTTTCTGCTTTCCTATCCTGGTAATTTCCTCACAACCCCTCAGTCTTATCTTGTGACTCTTGTGCAAACAAAGCCACCAGAAGACTGATTCCTTTTTTTTTTAACAGACTCACAGAAGCTGCATGTATCCACTCCAGCACTTTCAGCTCGTCTCCAGAAACACCAAGACGATACAGAGACAGTTAAATCTCTTCTTTTTCCTCCTCTTTCGGTTTGGCAAACAACAAAACAGTGTGTTCTTTATGAGATTCCCGCACTGACCAAAATGTCATTAATCTAAGATAAGATAAGATATTCCTTTATTCGTCCCTCAATGGGGAAATTCACAATTTCTATACATATATTAGATGTTCATATTTAATATGAATATGCACGCTGTGAAAGTTTTACATAATGCGAGAGTCCCACAGGCCGAGTCGTGGGACGTTAATGACACCATCAGATCCGCTGCCTTTGTTTCAGGGTGTGAAAAATGCTTTGTGTGAACAGAAGGCTAAGACAAAGATGAAAAAAATTTTCTTAAAGCCCCTTTCAGACATGAAATCTGTAACATTACTGGCTTCTGTTAAAGTGATGGCGTTTTGTCATTCAGACATACAGTGGAGGCCTTTTACAATAATACAGCTTCGTTCAGACATGAGGGCATTAAAGGCAGAATAAGGAGGATTTTCCTGAAAGACAATTTATAGACTCATGCAAAAATAATCCCTCTCAACTTTCTCAATCATCACTTATGACCCACTTTAGAGAGAGAGAGAGCCCTTCTGCCTCTATTTCCTTATTTTGCTGTGTTCAACAACGTTTCTAGGCGTCAACCTTTGGGCAGTGGGTGTGTAGCCTCCAGCCAATAAGAGCTCACAGAGTTTGAGGGCGGGACTCTATACAAACATAGTGACCAGGTTCCAGCACAGGAAGCTTCTGGTGTCGACCCAGGAGAGAGGGTCCAGCTTTGAATGTTGTGTTGACAAACTGTAACCCACAAATCCTTCTTTTCTGCCTTGAACAGAAAGAGGCACAATGCTTTATTTAATCAAACTGGGACTCTCTTATGATTCCTCATTTGCTCTCATGAATTTTAAAGCGCTTTGCTGGATAAGACTGTTGGCCAGATTATTACTGGGGTTGATGGAGGGGTTGTCTGAGGGTTTTTTTTTTGTTTTTTTAGCCTTCTCTGTTCCAGTTGCACCAAAGGGGAAAATAGTTTTTACAGACTGATCTGACATGAGGAGATTCTGCTCAGCAACTTCAAATGCACACTTTCACTGTGTTTTCTAGTTTATGAAACTGATTTTGTGCATAAGAGATTATGATATATTTATCACAGTGATCTTCAAAGGCAGTAAAAGATGTGCATTTTTCTCTCTCTGAGTGTTTCACCTTATGCTGTTGCATCCTTTATGTTAATCTGTTGGCATTCAGCTCAGGCTACATCCACATTAATACATGTTTTAAAACACTGTTTAAAATGAAAACAATCTCCCTTCAGACAAGTGTTTCAGCACAATATCAGAAGTAATGTGATTTTAAGCTTCTAACAGCCTAAATATTTCGTCGTGTTCACCTGCCTCCTGAATGTGTCTGGACTTTCTAGTTCACCGACGTCCAACAGTGTTTTCAGTTGTTTTTATTGTAGCAGTAGTCGAGAGCTTTGGCTGTCAGTGCAGCCTGTTCACTAATGTTGGAAAGAGGAAGCCAGCAGAGAGGTTGCCAGCATTTAAAATAACATCCCTGTGTTTTTTTGGATGCCAAAGCAACTCTTGGATCCAAAACGTAACTCATTCACATTCTCATTCATTCATTTATCCACCCATTCATCCAGGCAGGGGCTCACAGTGAGTTTGCCGGGGACAGATAGGGCAGGATACCTGCTGGGGCTTTGTCTGCAGACATCACTCACTCCTCCTCCTCCTCCTCCTCCTCTGCAGTGCTGCTGTACTGTTGGATGCTTCACCTCCACGACACCGTGTCCTTGTTTACTTTTGTGCCAGTCTTTCAGATTACACCACTGTTTTACATTCTTAGCATGAGATATTAAAGCTCATTATCCTCCTTTCAGAAGCAGCCATTTGCTGCCACTCATACGTCCCCTGAGTGACATAATCCATCATAGTCACCACGTGCTGTTTTGGTTTAGTTTCATCGTTTTTTTTTTATTCCCTGTCAATCACCTGTCACCCACATGAACAACCAGAAGTCACCTCAAGGAAGTAATGCCTTAAAAACACGTCGCCTTAAAAACTCAGTTGTCACCTCCTCGTTGCTTTATTTAAGCTTTCGATGACAAATGGCTAAATATCTAATAAAACCTAGTACATAGTGAATCAGCTCGGGGAAATGCAAACCCAGACACAGTAAATCACTGATGTAAATGCATTTTAAACCGTCTGACTTTTCCCCAGCTGCTGCTCCAGACAGCTCTGTATTTGGTGTTTCAGAGGCCATACACACCTTTGTCTGAATTCTAATTCTGTGACCAAAAATCAAACCAAACACCGAAGCACCAACTCTATTGTCACAACAATAAATAATGGAGACAGATGAATAATTACGGCAAGAGGAATCAATTCCAATTCAAAGTTTCTGACAAGCTAATGGATGGAGTTCAAGTTCGGCCGTGGTGGGTGATGTAAAGTGCTGCCGGCCGCCGGAGATGAAGGAAAATTCTCGACGCTGCGGCTGTGATCCACTACGTTCCCTCTGTGATTGGAAATCTGATGATGTATGAAGGAGATGAGGGAAAGTATTGACTTGAATCATCGCTCTCATTGCATACCTCAAGGTCCCATATTAATCATTCATTGCATCAGGAATTAATGCTATTTTCAGAGGTGGAAGAAGTCCTCAGATGCTTTACTTAACCAACACTGTAAAAATGCTCCAATACAAGTGAAAGTCCTGCATTTAAAATCCTACTTAAGTAGAAGTACTTAAGTATTATCCGCTGTACAGATATTAAAACTAAAAGTACTCATTCTGGCCTGTGTAACTGATATATTACTTTATATTACAGTAGTAGATTGTTAATACTGATGCAACAATGTGTAAGCAGCAAATCTACTGTTGTAGCTGGTCAAGGTTGAGCTAATTTTAACTACTTTGTACAGTGGATCTCGCTCACCCCTCCAAAGATCACAAGATAAATCGGAGGGCTGGTGTGATGATAAGTGGGATCGGACTGAATTAAAAGGCAAATTCTGCTGCACAAGTCTATATTTATTTTTTTGGAACATTTTCTACTGTTTTCCATTTTTGATGTACAGGAGAGTTTTGCATCTTAAGGCCTTCAACATTTATTGAACTGAAACCATCTGAGACGTTTAGATCACAAATATCTGTTTGGTGGCGCTGCTAAGAGCTCATAGACATCGGAAATTTGACAAAGAGCTTCAAACAGACTTTTTTTTGTTGTTGTTGAGGAGTCACAAGCTAAAAATGTTTGGGAATCACTGGTTTAATCTTAAACAGTGTGATGTGTTTTATACAGTCTGGTAAAAGTAAAAAAAAATAAAGTAAAATAAAATAGATAGGCTCAAAGTACCTCAGAATTGTACTTGCATGCATTTAGTTACTTTCCACCAATGGCTGTTTTTATGTGTGAAAGAAAGAGCACAAACTTGTAACAAAGTGCTTTGGAAAATAGTTTTAAAATCTCTGAAATTCCCTCAGTGAAGCCACGAATCAGACGAAAACATTACAACAAGATTAGACTTTGTCACTTGTGTGTTTGTAACTGTGGCTGTTACTCATCCTTTCTCTGGCTGCGAGGCTCGCCATGCACCGAGTTGTCATAGTTCTAACTTTGTTTGGCAGCTAAATATGATAAGATCTTCTCTTTAATGCGTTTCCAGATGGAGGAAATAGTAATTTGCATCCGTTATCAGCGAGACAAGACGAGGCCTGAGAAAATTCAATCTCTTTCTCTCTCCTCGCCCTCCTCATCCCCTACTCCTGTATTTGCGATGGTCTAAAGTGTCATCTATCGACCTCACATGCTCTCAGAGCGACCTGAACTTTTAAAACAGCTAATTAAGACTTGTTCTGACTCATTCAGCGTTGATTTCTCAGGCAGGAAATCCATATTCATATTTCAGAGAGAAGAAGGTCATGCAGCCAAGAGACCAGTCACCCGTAGATGTCTTTGAGCAGGACTTTGCATCGCCTCATCAAATTTTAATTGATTTATTCATCTATTCATGAATTAGCTTAGCTTGTCTCCAAAGCACACATGAATATCTAAAGTACACACCAGGCCCCTGATGCGTAATTGCATTCCCTTGTTGTATCAATAGTCAGCTGACTGTCACTCATGATCATGGCTGCTAATGGTTCCAGGTTGTTTGCCGCTCAGCGAAGCCGACGAGGAACTTTTGGCCTTAATGAAGTCGCTCCCAAGAGAACATTGTTGAAATGAGAATTAACAGCTAAGTTCCCAAGACAAAATTGGGCGAATAATGTCTTCAATCAGGCGAGTGGAGAATATGGAGGCATTGATGGCTCTGCTGGGCGCCGTTTTCTGTTTGACTGAACCGAACATTGACAGTTGCTTTAGGCCCCTGATATAATCACCATGTTGTTAGTTCTAGTACCGAGCAGCGCTGCATAAATAAGAGAAATTACTTGAACTTAAAGAGAAACACGTTGCATCGCAAAGTTCCACTTTAAGCATCTTATAATTTGATTTTTCTTTATTTTTGAGGAGAACACACATTAATCATCATTTCGGTAAATGTGCCAGTGTTCGCCAGCTGGCTAATGTTCAACTGCAGGATCCTTTGGCAGGATGTTCTGAAACCAAGGAAGTGATGAGACACAATTGTAAAAATATAATAACACCACATTGTTAATAAAATACTCGAAAATACAGCCGTACATACCCGAGTAATAGAAAGCAGAGCTGGCAACAGACACAGTGCACTGGGCAAGTTAGTGGAATAATAATAATCAAAACAGGTGACTGATTTAAAAAAAATTAAATTTATAGCACTTATATATTTTTTTATTTCACTTCAAAAATGTATCAGAGCTTTAAGACTTGTGTGGAAATATGTCATTTTTATTAGAAAGACTGTAATTTTGTTTTTATAACAACCTCATATTTTTAAAACGTAATAAAATTTCTCTGGCATCGTTACTTTAGGTTTTCTGACTAATATCAGATCACGGTTAAAAACTACAGTTTAATCGTTTGTTAAAGAGCCATAAAGAGGTTGTGCACATTTTAGCCCATTAACTACACATTACATTCACTTTACATTACCGCTGACATTTTTCCAAACTTTACCTTTGTTCATTGATTTTTATCACTGTCATGAAGGCACAGGTTTCAGCTCATTTCACAACCATATGAAAATCAACTAGCAGTGACCTAAATGTGCTTTAGACACATTATCCATCTGAGTGAACATTTAGTCAAAGCTACACATTATTGCATGGGAATCGTGTGGTGGTTGTAAGAAAGGATGTTCTCTCCATGTTGGCATGAAGAACGCTCTGAGGTCTGAGATTTGCTGCATTATTTTTAATGTAGGAGGCATCAAAATTTACTCTGTGCCTTTCACAGCATCTACGTTTTCTTATTTATCTTCTAAGTTTGATTTTCTATCACTACAGCCCTTGAATGCACTGTGTTGCTGCAGGTAATTCAAATATTAGACGGCAGCGCGTCCTTGAATGAATCACAGTTTCCAAATAGGTCAGAGCTGGCAACAAGTAAATAACATAACAGAAAGCAAGTGATTTTTTTTTAGAGTCATGAACTATTAAAACTCTCTGTAAATGTCTTTAGGTAATTTTTCTGAGTACTGGAAATTAAAATAAATAAGTGGTAAATGCATGCACAACACCATTACCACTATCTTTCATCTTTCATCAGAGGAAGAGCATGTTGATCTTCAAAATATCAGACATCTGCTAAAAGACAAAAATAATTATACAGTAATGTTTTTCTGCAATATCAACAAAGACATGTGTTACAGCACCAGCTTCCTCCAACACTGACAATGTTTGATGTCTGATATCTTTGTTTTATTTTAAGAAAATAGTCGAAGGTGGATAAAAACCTGTCTGTTAACCATGAAGCTCTACGTGTTGAACCTTCCCACCAGTGCATCAATGCATCTCAAGACTAAAAAATACAGATCATGTAATGGTACAAATCCCAGATTGGACCTGGATCCTGCAGGGAAATCTGTGCACCAAATCTCAACCAATTTAACTGCATGTTCTGGAGGCTGGTAAACAGACCAGCAGACAGAGAGTCACATAAAAGCCACAAATAAAACCTAACAAGAAGGACCATAAGACGACTCCTGAATACAACAGACACTCTGGTTCCCAATAAGAGCAGGACAGATGTTCCAGCGTTCCTCTCCAATTTCCTGTTCGTACGAAAGCTGCTGCTCTTGAATTAGACTAATGCTTCCACGAGTCTCGTAAGAGCGGGGACTCTGTGTCGGTGGCTGGTGTTACATGGTGTGATCTAAATGATTTAGGACGCTTACATTTTAAAACAGCTGCAGCACATTTTCAGATGCACAAACACGACAACACCGAGAGCACTTGACGCCCTCCTCACGAGCGCATCTGCGACTCTGCCATTAATCTGTTTTTCATGCCGAATTAGGACAAATATCACACGAGGACGTCGCAGCATGGAGAATATATGTAATCTACATTTTAAGGGGCTTGAGGGCTAATTATAATTGCAAATTGGCAACTTGACTCCTGGCCCTCTTTCGGCACAGACCCAGTTTGAACTGATCATTAAAGGCTCCATCCACTCAAAATTCACTCAGTCCTCAGATCCTCCCAGCGAGGGCACTTTGGTGTTCTGCTGTTTAAAAATATATTTTCATTCTTTAGATTGATGCATCTTATACAGAAACCATGTACTTTATTTCTAAATAAACGTCTTCAACTATGAATAGATTAAAAAATTCGGCCATTATATTACGTTATGGAGATATTAAATAAGATGGGCTGACATTAACTGCAGCATGTGTCAGACAGGTAAAGGAGAAAAACAGGTGTGAGTTGCATTTAAGAGAGTGTAAAACATTAAATGACCTCATTGCATTAATAGGGTCATCACAGGACTCCGCTCCTTTATAACTCTGGGGTTGTGGAGCCTTTTCTATGTTGCATGTATGCTTTTATATCCTGATGCTGTTGGAGATATGAAGGAGGACAGTGCGAGCTCTGCTGACAGAGCGTCGCATTTGACAAATGATTGACACCTACTAATTGCTGATAAATTTTTGAGTGCTGCTCCGCATGCTCATGCATTTGGTTTTGATCAGTGAAAGTTGTGAAAATGAGTGGTTAAACGACAGAAACATGTATGAGAGCAACTAAATGTGAGTTTGAGCTGCATGAAAACACAATAAAGGTGAGGGGGCAGGGTAGAGGTTTAATCTTTCATAATGAGCCTGTGCCTGGATGCAGATGTTTGCTGTGATGTGAGACAGGAAGAACAGCTTTAGTGTTTTTCCTTTGTTTAGGGGTTTTAGTGTGGACAGAGATCGAAGCTGTTTGTGTGTTGTTTTCCACACATTTTTAAATGTGGCTGGCCAAGTGTGGGCATACTTTAAACTGTGCAGCTGTGGTGTGATGCATTGCCTCTTTAAGGCAGACAATCCAAAAGAGAGAGAGAGTGAGGGAGAGGTGGTGGGGAGGGTGTTGGGGGTAGAGAGAGGGAGAGAGAGAGCCAATAAGAGGCAGTGGGTGCAGACACACTCTGTTTGTGACACCTTGTGGTGGAGAGAGAGAGAGAGAGAGAGAGAGAGAGGGGCACCACTGGAAAGAGAGAGAGAGATCAAAGCAGAGAAAGAGACAGAGGAGGAGAAACGAGGATGAGAGATAGCAGCTCTGCAGCGAGAGCGAGCGCCCTGCCTGCCTTTGCAACGAGTGTTTACTCCACTTTTCCTGAGAGCCGGTTATCTTCCCTCTGCGTGAGTCATGGAAGTGATTTAGGTGAGTGGAGCGGTGCGGAGCGGCAGCAGAAAGCCACAGATCTGTGAGTGTGTCTGCGCCGTGGGCAGGTAAGCTCGCTCTGCATCTCTCTGGGTGTCATTTCTGCTGTTTTCTCCTCTTATCTGCTTCTTCTTGTATGACTTCTGTGAAGAGGAGGAACTTCTGCAGAGTTTTGAGTCTTCAGTTCTTCCCCTTCCTTCCTCAACACATCCCTTTAATAGACTTCATTCTCTAAATTTGTCCTCGCAGTGGAAGGAGAGTTTGTGCTCGTGCAGGCTGTGCAGTGGGACTGTGTAAAGTGTGAAAGGCATGCTGCAGCTTCCCTCTGACAGTCTGAGCAGCATTTAGTGTCTCTGTATTGACAGGCGGGCTCAGTGGGACTGAGGCTTGGAAGAGGATGAGAAGGAGATGAGTCAAATCTCTGCTTGAGGGACCAGGAGGGGAAACAGCATCACTGATGATCATCCCGATCAATTCTGGAGCAGAGACGGGGAAAAAAAGATAATCCTGCACAAATACGCAGCCCTGGATGTTTGTCAGATTTAACACTGCATTTTTCTGTTTGTTTGTTTTCTGTTTCTGTAACACAGCTCATGTAAAAAATGTGCATCCAGATTCTGTGCGTGATCGGAGAAACCACAGTGGCAGAGCTGGATGTTTCCCCGGGCATCCCGTCACGTCCAGGTTGACTGAAGCGTGTGGTTTTTGGAGGTGTAGGGAGGCAGGTGATCTGAGATTTGTGGCTCAGCCCTCCTGAATGACAGCTGAGCTCTATCACAGCTTTCATCATGACTCAAGCTGGTAAACTGCAGCTCAGCTTGTGACACAAATCCCCGTCCCCTCAGCGATGTGGGAGTAACCTGCCTTCATCTCACGCTTGGATTAGAGTGATTTACTGTTGCTCCCCATCAGCCCGGGTGTGTTTGTGTGGGGTTTGACCTATAATGGCGCCTAATGGCATCATATGTTATTTCCGAGAGGACGCTGTCAGACGGGACTCTATGGCCGGTCACATCAGGTAGTAATATGGCAGTTGTTATTAATGTTAGCTCTCCTTGTGACCCCCATCAAAACTACTACCGGCAGAGGTGTTGGACAAGAATTAATGGACCTCTTAAAATTAGAAATTACATTTATTGCGAGCTGGATTTACCGTCTCTCTCTGTAAAGGACAACTCCAGAGGGTATTTTTATCTTTGTTGGCCGGCCCACAAACCAAACCTCAGCACAGGCCTTGATTGAATGTACTAAATATTAGGGTCATCTCCATCATATCGATCTTCAGCCCCTTTCTCCACATCCCAAAAAAATCCTTTTCATTGATTTGGCTGCTTCTCTTTGCCTCCTTCACCTCGGTTGTGAATGGTTGAGATTTGATATGGGGAATCAATAGAGGAACATGGCTTTTACCTGGATTGACCTCGTTCGTGCGCTTCATGAAAAGCGTCCCTGACATGTTTTCTGATTCAGTTTACGGATGTTTTTCTCGCTCTGTGTGAGCAGCCTTGGACTTTTCAAAACCCTAACCACCTTCCTTTAAATTCAAGACGTCATATTAAAGTTTCAGTATCGCGGCCGGCTGAAATAGCTCACACTGGAGGATCAATAAGCAGTCAGAAACAATGTGAGGGAGAAGTAATGCAGCTTGTAAATGAATTTAACAACTTGTGGGGAGGCAGGTAGGCGTACAAATCACTGTCATTTTGTTAATGTTGGAACTATCGAGCGAGCACAACGCTAAATTGGAGAAATAAATATTTTAGAGCTTGTGGGGACAGTTTTTTAAAGAACAAAAGTAATTTTGAGTTTGCGGTCCTGGTTTCATCTGCTCCCACTCTTTTCTTCATAGATTTGAGGATTGTGAGTAAAAGAAGCCATTTTACTGGCTCGAATATGGGGGTGAAAATCTGCATGAACAGGAGTCTGGACTCCCTCTCAAGATTTGTTTGTGCTTCTAGATCTGTATTGTGTGTGTTCACTGTTGTTGCACCTGTACCCACCTGTAGCCACACCTGACAGTGATATCATGGTGCACTGACACACCCCATCTGCAGCAAGACGAGAAGTCAAACCACTGGAGGTCGGCAAAAACAAGATTTTCAGTCAATGTCAAGTTGCTCTTGAAAATGTCGAAACTGACTTGAAGCAGGAGGCAGGACATGTTTTCTTTATGAAACCTTTTTATCACAATCTTTTCCAAATCTGAACTTCCCCAGTCAGGTGATTTGCTCTCCCAGCATCCACCTTGATCAGCTCCCTGCGGCTTTCTGTTTCAGCTCTGTGTCTGTTTCTGTTCTGTAAAATATTTGCACATCTGTACTGGAAAAAACTGTTGCCAGTGAGCAAATGTCAGGCAGCAGTTATGTTTCTCTAGCAAGAACAAATTGGTAAGATATATTCTTATTTTTGGAGACAGGGTTGCACAATGAGGGCTGATCAGCTATTTTGTTGTAAACCTTCAGACAAATCGTGATTCAGGTCTGAGTCCTTTAATGTCAACACATTTACCTTGCATGTGGCGAAACCATTATCTCTTAGTTAGTGATGTTTCTCATCACCAGCTCAGCCCAAAATACAACATTCAAAGGTCAGTTTTAATTCAGCCAAAAACAGCCTCATCACAAACAATATTAATCCATATTGGAACAAAGGAGAGTGTGTTTTCTTGTTTTCTTGGCCTTCGGTAGTCTGTCCCCTCTTCAGCTTTCCCTTCGACAAAATAAAGTGTGAAAAATGTGGAAGGTGGGAGGACTGCCTACTTTTAAACAAGCAAGCAAAGTCTACATGACCATCTGTTCGCAGCAGAATTTTGTTTTTAATCAAGACTGCAGCCTTGCAAGAACCACACTCTCTCTCACTCCTGAAATTTACCATCTTGTAGTCAGAGCGAACAGAACACACAGCAGAACATGGTAGCTGCATCAAATCCAAGTTGAAATCCAAGCATGGCTTTGGTGCCACAAACAGATGCTGCTATTGGCAAATAAGTCTGAGATCTGCTGCAGGTTGGTCGGTGTCGAAACTTCCTCAATGACTTGTTAGTTCTTCTTTTATAATTTCTCTATCATTGTCACAGAAAGGAGAACAAGACACTTCACTGAGTGGTCTTATTTTATTATTATAAAGTGTTTGCTAGTACAATTAACAGCTGGTATATTTGTCACACGTAACTGTACACAAATGTATGTAACTGTACACAAATTATGTAAATGACCTTCTGTACTGAACTGTTTCTCTTACGCTGTTTGAACAGAAGAGAGATTTTGCCTTCAAAATAATAAGAAGTCATAATCAATAACCAGTCGGACATTTTGACTTATTGAAGGGCAACAGCACCAAACTCAATTAAAATCAGTTTTTATCAGTTTTCAGTTTTCAGTTATCAGTTTTTATTTATTTATAACAATTAGAATTAGAGTAGGAAATATAAATGATGGATAATAATTGTAAATACATATGATGGAAGTATTAAATGTGAATGTTATATTAACTTTAGTTGTCTGGCACATTGTACTATAATATTTTGGGGTTTGAAATTTGAGCACAAATATGCAAACATGCATGTTTTTAGAGGATAGAAAGTAGGTCAGATCTGGAGTCAACAAGACATCGCTGTTATAGAGATGTTCAACAATGAGCCCTTTTTTTTTTCTGTCTGAACACAGATGTAGTGTTTTGGAAAAGAGCACTTTCATTGGAGGACGGTGTGTTTCTGAGAGTCTGAACATGCAGTCCTCTGGATCAAATGGCCGGATAGTTCATTAGAGTGTGTGTGGGTGAAAATGCATTACAGTCTTTTGAGTTATAAAACAAAATGCGTCACAAATGGTTTTTTTCTTTCTGTGTCTTCTTCTTTTTCAGACTGTCTCATTTTATGATTAAGGATCCATGCCAGTCCACAGAACCCTCCGACAAACACACAACCTGAGCTCATCAGTCGGCAGGTAAGAGCTGTCAAAAATTATAGTTTGATTTCCAAGACTATTTTAAAAGTGTTTCAGACTGTGAGGCGTTTTCTCACATTGTTGTCAAATGAGTTGTGATGGCACATTTTAATTGCTGCCACACATGTGACTCTTTATCAGTCTGTGTCATCATTTCATCCAAATGTGACAGTTTTCGGCTTTAATTGTATGAATCTATAAACACCCTTTGTGTTGAGTTGATGATTTATGCATCAGAATAACTGGAAAGAAAAAGCAGCAGAGATTCCTTCATTAATCCAACTGATTGATTGAATCTCTACATGTGATTCTGATCAGACTGAGGTTAAAGGAACAAACACTTTGCTCATATATCACTTACCTAAATGAAGATTACAGAGACCACACAGAGTTTCTTAGAAAGATAAATCACTTGTGTTGGGTTTATAACATTAATTATTCAGAAGAACTGGCTTTTTCTAAACGACATCAACTTTAACAATTAAAAAGTTTCCCACGGTTTGGTGAACTGATTTACTGTGGAGAGACCTTCGTGCACGTGTGCCTCAAAGATTCATCTAAACAGCTGCTCCAGGCTCAGGACAGCGTGTGTTCACGTTCCAAACTGTGCAGAAAACATCACAGGTACTTCTCTGATAAACATCCTCGGTTATTTTCACTGCGATTAAAGGGAGAAGTTTTAACATCAGTAAACTTGAAATGATCCTGACAAGGGGAAATATGATGCTGAAATTTGTGGATTCCAGCTTGTTGTAATTATTGCTTGAAACTATAAATTCAAACTCTGACTTATGGGATCAACTTTACTTTAAAGATAAAAAAAAGGCTGCAACTACTTCTTACTAATAACTTCTGAACAGTTTAGTCTGTAAAATGTTAGAAATGTTGGTGAAAATGTCCATCACAAGTTCCAAGAAACAGTGATGTCTTTAAATTGCTTGTGTTATTTGATAGACAAGTAAGACTTCAGTGATTGATCAGTTGTCAGAATTGTTCCTAATTAATTTTCTGTGACTGAGAAAAGGATTCATTTACTCATCATTTGAGCACTAAACTCATTTTTTATGTATTTGAGTATAAAGCTCTAATGTATCTTCCTGTCACTCACAAGGCTGTGATTTCAAACTCTGCCCAGAGTTTGAGTGAACTTTGATCTTGAAGTGCAAGATGAGAGTCAACGGAGAGCAGAGCATCTTCAGCGATGCGTCTGTTGTCTCTGGTAGATTAGCTCTTTATTTTCTCTTGTGTTTCAACGGCGTTTGATCTGCCTCCCTCTAACTTTTGACAACTTAGAAGAGGAAAGCCTACAGCAGTCCCACAAGGCTTAATTATCCCTCAGACTGATAACAACCTGGTAAGAAGGGAGGCCGAGGAGAGAACAGGAACTAAGAGGAGATAGAGATGGTAGGATTAATGTAGATTGCCTGATATTACCTGGCCTCTGATCAAAAGACTGTGTTGGCAGGCGGAGCACATAATCCCCTCGATTTCTTCTGTCGAAGCCAAAAACTGCTGCTGCTGTGTAGCTCATTGGGCAGAGCGAGACGTCACTGACCGGCCTGTTCCCAGTGGGAACACTCGCACTACTGTAAATACATTTCTGAAGACGTGAATCGCATTGAAACTTTCAGGTCAGAGCTCACAGTTCTCCATTATTGCAGCAGTATTGCCTTTATATTTTCTTTTTGCATTTTAATAACAAGTCCTCTTTTCCATTTTGCTCAATTTTAGTCATATTCTCTGTGGACGGTCCACAGAGACAGACGCTCTGGACAAAATTTCTTCTTTCATCATTATCTTTTTCTCTTCTGAAAGTTCTCTGAATTGTTATTAGGATATTTGCTCAAGGACATTTTAACATTTTGTCTCAAAGGACAAGACAAAAGAGAAGTGTTCAAAAGACAAAGCCATTTTTACTCCATTTTTAGGAGTATTGCAGTTTGTATGATATCATTTTGTCTCTGAGTAAATTCAAAAATCATGATGTCTAGTTGTTCATTTAAAATCTTTTTATTGCTCTACTAAAACATCACATGGCTTCTTTTGCAAAAATGAATTTGGGTTTTCTATCTTCTATTCTGTCTTCACCAGAAAAGATGAATAAAAAAAGAGATTTATTGTTGAAGAATCTGCAAAGAGCTGATGTGTTTACAGAGAGGAACAGACACGGTCAGTACTGAGAACACAAACCTTTTTAAAGCCAGAAAAATCACTATCAGACACGTCTTTATGTCCTCCGTCAAGAAAAGATCACAAACTATGCTCTCTGTCAGGTCAGGGTTTTTTCTGCTGCTTGCACAGATGCAGCCAGAATAGTCAAGTCAATAAAACCTGATAAAAATGTGGTTTTCATTCAACCCACTTCTCATGACTAGAACCTACTGTAAAGATGTTTTCAGCTTCCTGTGAAACAGCATTTATCCCGCTTTTCTCACATTTGACTGTTTAAACCGAGCGAGGAGCCACAGCAGAGTGGTTTAAACTCTCTGTGATGCTTTGTGCAGATAAATCACTTCTGTAAAGTCTGGCTCGAAAAACATCAACTTTGTCCTTTAACAGAGATGTCATAATGCTAAGCTGCTTAACAGACAGAAAGAGGCAGGCTTTGCACTTGTCAGCACTAATCTGCCCTCAAAATGAAATCTACTTATAATTTTGTGATGTTACCAATAATCTTCAGTTATTATATTGTCACAGTTGATATTCCAGCTGTTTGGATGAATGTCTATTGTTGAACGGTTCACAGCAGAGGAAACAGTCATTTCCATGGTGCGATCCACCTCCACACTGAAGGTTAACTTTTAGAGAGATATCAAATGATGATATATGATGATATCAGATATGAGAGGAGGTGAGCTGAGTGTCCGTGTCTAATGGTTCAAATATCCACTTTCACCTCTGTTGGCAAAAGTAATTATGACAAAGTCATGTGGGGCTGGAAGAGGACGAGTGGACGAGAACCAACGTCAGAGAAAACACGCCATCCATCTGGCTGAGGAGAAAATCAGACGTTCAGCGTCTCCTCCAGCAGCACCGCTTACGCTCAAGGCTTGAAGAGGTTGTTTTTTTATTTTGAAAAATACCAAAGTCAGAATGAAATGGTGTTTTAGAGCATCCTGACTGTGATGCTGTTGAAACAGGATGTGGGAAAAGCACAGGGAGGGATCGTTTAATAGCATAAACTAATGGGATAGTGGTTAGATCAGGGGAGAGCTGTTTTATTTTAATGGAGGAGCCGAAGCGATTGTTCAATAATCTGCAATGTTTTTATTGACAATCGTTTTTTATGAATCCGACTGAGTTCCTGATAAAGACATAAAAAACATGCCTGTAACTATTATCATTTTCTGGCCCTCGTTGTCTAAATAGTGTGTTGTGTAGTTGTAAATGGCAAAAAGTCAGCAATTAGTCAGCAGTAGAAGAAATACAGTAAGTACAACAGAAACAGTCTTTTTGTTTTCCCTTTATAAGTTGCATTATCACAATGTAAAAAAACTCCTGTATTAAAATATTACTTAAGTAAAAGTAGTGAAGCACTTACAACAAAAGTCAAAATGATCAAAAGTAAAAGTACTTATCATGAAGGCTAAATAGCTCCTATCAGTTTTATATCAAATCTTAATCTGTAATATAATTATTATAATGATTATATATACAATATTTTAGAGCTGCAGTATAGTAGCAGAAAATGGAAATACTAGAGTAACATGCCTAAAGTTACTAAAGTACATTACTTAAGAAAAGTACTTCCACTGTTGCTAATAATATTAACATTAATACTACAATACTACTACAACAGATAATAATACTTATAATAATTCATCTCTAATCTTAATCTAATTTAAGACACACAGAGCTGCCAGAAAAGAATCCCCACAAAACAATGTCAAACAGTCAAATTATACCAACACATACTCATATGAATAAATATTTCGCAGTAATATTATGGTACATAATCAGAAATAACCTAATCAGCTGCTTAACGGTTCAGTAATCACTAAGTGAGTCATGGAGCCAGAAGGACAATCAGATGGGAGCTTATCAATCCTCCACTTAGATCAGCAACCTGCTGAACCATGAAGAGCACACGAGTCAAATTCCCAACACATGCTCTGCGCCGCGCCGACGACGGTGACTCAGATCAGGGATTATTTCACTAATTAGCGGGGATATGCTTCTCTTCTTTGACACAAACTGAAGCCCGTCAGTGATTGGATCACATAAGTGTTTGACATTCAGAGCTCGCTTTTACCTTGTTTTGCAAATCCCAGAGAGGATTTCATCACTGACTCCTGCCTGCCTGCTAGTGAGCTCAAATTAAATCTTCTTCTTTTCCATTTCCACCCTGCAGTTGTATTGTGCTGGAGCAGTGTTGGTCTGACTGTGGTTATCGTTCAGTGTCATCATGCTTTTGTTTTCCATTGAAATACTGAGCAGCATCGAGTGTGTGATTTCCATGCTTACTCTTCATGTGTGATGTAGGTGAAGTGCAGTGGATTCTGGTGGTGGCGGCGTTTCTGGAGCTTCTCTCTAGTTCATCTTTACTGTTTTGTTTACTTCCCCCTGACATTTAGTTTTGACTCTCCGGCTCCCCCTCAGGTCATCACTGTCAAGGCAGCATGCTATTGGTCAACGGTGTGAATTGTGATGCAACTCAGGAAAGACATTTTGACATGTCACAGTAGGAAAAAGCACAGGTGTAAATAATAAGACTAACAAATCCATTGAGCTGCTTCAGTTTCATGGTCCTGGCGTTGTGCATACAGGGTCACTATCTGTCATGGCTTATTGGGATTTAAGTGCTTGACAAAAGATGTTGTTTGTCCATTCTCTCTACAAATAGCAGCGTTTTCTGATCTGTGCCCTCAAATCACTGCTGAAAAACAAATATGTTTACAGACAAAGATTACTCAGTTGGAATCAGGGAAACGTTGTGGTTTGGTTTAAAATAAAGGTTTGGGCAGTTTTCATGGAATGACGTGTTTACAATCATGATCATGCTGGAAAAGCGTTTTTGTTTGGAAACAGGAAACTTACAGTGACCTCCTGTGTTAAGGTTCGATGTCTTGTTGATCCGTCCATCCACCGCGACCTCCTCCCTCTAACGTCTCCTGGCTTCCTCATTTGCTCCCGTCATAATTACACCAGCCAACAGGGCAAAAGGGCACTTGAACATGAACATAAACACAACCTCTTCAGGTGTCGTTGAACTGCTTCGAGGCCACTTCCTGGTGATGAATGTGGAAATGTTTGACATTACGAGTCTTTGAGGAGCGCTTGAATGCGCCCGCTGTCGTCTCTGAAGCCGTTTCATTTGGCCTTCAGCTTCCATGAAGAAAACAGCTTTCAGGGGCCGTGTCCTGAGGATTCGCTCTCTGAATTACTTCACAGCTATCACCATCAGTAAACATGCACATTTTCGCCTGTACAGTTTCAATGTGGTGTTGACATTCCTCCCAGCAGCCTTTATAAAATGGACTAAATATGCTGAGAGTTCCCACCACTTCATTGCATAACTAAACTCAACAAAACTGCACAAAAAAGGTAAAACATAAAAGCAAACAGTGTGGCAGCGTTTCAAGTAGACATATTACAGCAGCAGGCAGTTTTCATCTGTCAGCTTTAGCAGGCATGTATAATATAAAGTAGATTAGACTCACATTGACAGTGACTGTCGGCTTGGTAATTGCTCAGTGACTTTTTGTGAGCTTTGTTCGGCATCTCTTTGAGTTATTCAGTGCAAAGACGATGCAAAGTATGAGCCGCTGCTATCTTTAAAATGTCCCAGCAGGCAGCTACATACAGTACACAGCTCCTCAAGTCTTAATAAGCTGAGCTCGTCTCCTCCGAAGGCGGCGGGCTTGCCAGACCTTCATAGGACCCAGCTTCATAGTTTCCTGACAGAACCTTTTGATCATCGTGGAAGGTGGCAACATGTGACAAAAAGCGTCTGAGCGTTATTTTCTAGCTGCATAGACCCAAAACAAAACAGCACGTTTTCGAACTGTCCATTATTGGTGCTTTGTAGCATCTGATGGCTTCAAAAATGAAAATCAGCATGTGTTGAAAATGTAATTCAACCTGACGTTATTGCATAATATATTGTGATAATATCCTGTTACACTTGGACTGGTTTTTATTTCTTTAGTATTGACTTGTAATGCAGTAGCTGATGGGAGTGAAAACACTCATGATTAGAGTTGTTCCAATAGTGGAAATACTATTGATGCGTCATTGATTACCAGTGTTTCCCTCTCTTGTATTAATCATCACTAACAGCATGAATTGAATTGAATTATTGCATTAATAATTTTTGCATATTTTCAACCCATTCAGAAAATCAGTTAAAAATATTTTGCTATTATTGTATTGGTGGTTTATTGCCACAGTCCCTTATCTCTTCAGTGAACGTTTAACTTCATGTTCTTCATATGTACAGGTGTTTTTGGATCAGTCCACAACTCTCACAGTCTTTTGTTGCTCCTGTCTCAACTGGTTTGAAACATGTTGCTGCCATCAAATTCAGAATAAGCAGATATTTACAAAAATCAATGTGATGTGATGATGAGGTCAAACATTAAATATATTGTCTTTCACAGTAAACAAATGATCACATTCTGTTTTATTCACGTTTTACATAGCATCCCAACTTTTTTGGAATCAGGTTCATACAAAACAGTTTTTATGGAACAACGCACATCATACATTATGATGCCAGTCAGAAAATGAGATTTGATTTAACTTCAACATGCACGCTGAGATTCGATAAATACGATAGCTGAAGAAAAGGAGGGATATGAGAAGCGTATTGACTTGAGGAACAAAATTAGAATTGATCTGTGAGCAGAGGGAAGATTGTTTACACTTCCTGCCGTGGATTGTTATGCTGGTGTTCAGAATCAACCTCTGGCAGAGTCGGCCTCTCATTATTCTTCCAGGCAGACATGCGGTCCTCACATTGGGAATGAAAGTGTCTTCGGATGGCTTAAAAAATCTTAATTGATGAAGCTGAGGTTGGTGTTGAGGTCCTTCTCCAGCCTCACAGTCTCTTCTCATCAAAACAGCCGCTCGGTAAAGAGAAACAGTGAGAGAGAGCCGCCGCTGCTCTCAGCCGAGAGAGGAACTCAACAAACAACATGAAAAATGTTTTCTTCCAGCACATCCATATCTCCACTTTAAAGGCTGAAAGATAAACTGTGAGACTCAACACTGTTCTCAGCTCATCCTTTTAAAACCACTGAACAAAATCCCATCCAGAAAAATGCAGTTTTTATATGGATTCAATGTTTTAATGGTATAATTTACATTTTCTTCTGGAGCTGAGAGGCTGTGTATTAACTCACAGATAATGACAAATTAAAATGTTAATGATAATTGAATACCACTTCAGTACTGATATGTTAATAAATTAATTGATGATGGTTTACGTTACCCAGCCATTAATTCAGAAAGCAGAATATAGCCAGTGCTTTGTATGTTTTGTGATCTGTCTTCTGTAGCATGTCAAGTTATATTTGTCTTTGAGGACCAAAGTGAAAACAATTTTGAGACCATTTTATCCTCTTGGACAAAATGTGATTTTTTTTTCTATAGATTTAAGTCGTATTCTTTCTTTTTTCAAATCTAATTTAGTCTAATCAAATCCAATCCACTCAAATTCTGTCTAATGTAAAATGTCATCCAGTCCAATTCAATCCAGTCAATTTTCTATCAAATCGGATCAAGAGCCTTTCTGTGACATGTTCACACATAAAGGCATTTATTTCACAATTTTGACAAGTTATCACATTCTACATCGTGATTTAAAACAGGGCGTCGTATCCGTTTTAATCAGTGGAATCTGTGTTTACTGATGGCGTTCATGTCATTATGATCAGAAGGTCTCGTGATGACAGTCCCAAACTCGTTGGTGGACGGACTCTGACATGATTTCTGAAGGGAAACCGGGAGACATTAGATACAATGAGATGCAATGTAAAGTTCAGTCTTGACCTCAGAAAATGTCAACTCAGTGTCCACTTACTGGCCTTTTCCAGGCCTTTCAACTGCTTCACCTGCTGAGGGAGACAGCTATGTTGGTTTGAAAGCTCCAGACAAAGGGCAACTGTTGAGAATTAGATTGTTCATAACAAGACTCATAACAGTTCTGCCTGAAGGGGACGTTACTGTGGACACCAAATGTTATGGCAATCCTTGTTGAGAAATTTCACTTAAAGCCAAAACTCATAGTGAGGTGAAAAATCATGGGGTTTATCCTCTGAGGACTTTGAATGTCTTTACAAAACTTCAAATCAATCCACATCATAGTTCACATAATAATTTCAGTCTGGACCAAACTGGACTGATTGACTGACATTTCCATCTCTAGAGCCCAAAACTGCATCAAAGTAACCAATTAAAGATGAACAAGAACAGCTTTGAATATACAAACCTCAACTTCTCAGACACAACAAGACAAGACAGGAGGAAACAGAACAGTGTGATTGGACAGTGACGAGTTGTAGACAAGACGAGCTGCTGGTTTGAGTAACAGCGAAGCGGTAAGAGATCATAGCGTTAGTCATCAAATGACGATTATTTACATCAAACTGAGACGTTAGAGAAAAACACGAGTGTGGGTTGTGCACTCGACGGAGCGAAGCTGTGCCGAAACAGGACGCCTTCCAAGAGCGAGTCAGCCGCTCGCTCGTCTGATTGATGAGTATTCTGGGAAACATCATTTTGAACTGCCGGTGATCTCCAGAGGATTTATTAGCATCCTATTATGTTCATCTTATAGTAGCAGCTTCTGTGCTACACTCTTGGCAGGCACCTGAGTAATGATGCGATGTTTTGTTGCTCTGCACTCTCGGGCTACGTTCACAACATGAGTGTTTCGGGCTCGCTTCCAAATTCCTGCTCCTGTGTGAGTTTTTTTGGATCGCTGTTCGCTGCTTGGATGTAATGAAATAATCTTTTATCAATATGAGCTGACAGCGATGTGAGGCAGCGTTCAGAGAGTAAGAAAAGCCTCCACACTTTCACTTGCTGCCAAATTTACGCCCAAGTTGGTGATAACCAAAATGATGACCGTGTGTCATGTGATAGATGGATGAGTAGCAGAGTGAAATGAACTCGGAGGTGCAGACGACATCATGTGGGCAAATTGCTGTATATGAGAACTGTTCCACCACCAGGAAAGATACCGGGAATTAGACAGCGTTGAGCACTGTGTTAAAATGAAAGAGGCTGAGTTTAATCACACTGTAAGACTGGATATTTGAACTCTGGAAAGTTATTACAGCTGAAGTCATTTTGTTGGCAAAGCAAATTAAGACTTAGTTAAAGAGCAGTAAATTCAATTCTAGCTTTTGGGGTAATAGTGATAAAACTTCAACTTCAAAAAGTGAAAAGTCTGACAGGGCAGGAAACAGTCGTCAGATGATCTGACTAAACAAACCAATGGTTATTTTGAAAGACAAAATGAAAATTAACATTGAAATTGTTTTCCCAAACTGTCAGTTGTCCATCAATGGTTACAGACCAACTTCCTGGTTCATCCTTGACCCGCTTACTGTAGTTGTTCATGACAGTTTCCTGCGCAATGAAGGATAATTACTGACATTTTGTGTGTCCACTTTTAGTTTTACCTCCATATTTTAGTTTAGATAATCCAGCTGAACTCTTGACTGTGTGGTCGTCTGACTGCTGGAGCCTCGTTCTGACTGTAACAGTGTTGACTGAGGTTGGGATGCATGGTTGGGTCAACAAAGCTCCCAGCATCAGTCAACGTTGGTTTCTTTTCACCATCACCGTAATGTTTCCCCAACCTTAACCAACTGCTTTTTGTGGTAAAACCCACTGGAATAGCTTGAAAACTGGGCCATATGCCGTCTCAGTGGGCGACTTCTCTCCTCTGAACATGTCACATGACGACGACGAGCTTCTTTCTGTATCGTCATGCTGTCTCAAATCATCACTTTCTCCAACACTTATTAGGGGGAAGAGAATCTGAATTGGGACACGCTCAGCTGTGGTGTGATTCTCTGCTTTCCTTAATTATCATATCTCTGAATCATCATCTTCATGGGAAAAAAAAATTGGGAAAAATTTGAAGCGGCTGATTGAGCTTCAGAGCAGAGCTTTGTGCGCTCCGACACCTCCTCCCTCCTCCTCCTCCTCCTCCTCCTCCTCCTCCTCCTCTCTGTAGAGCTGAGCTGTGGGATGATTTTACAGCGAGCGCTATCGTTTCAAAGATTCTGGGCGTCTCAATGCCACCGAGCTCGCGCTGATGTTTCCATTACACTCGTCGCCATGGAGACCCACGTCTTCTCCCCCATAATCCATTGCATCTCTACAGTAAATCCCTCTGTTTCCCATATATGTACCTCCAAAACTAGTGGCAATGAGACTGCACCCTTTTCACTGCCGTCTGCCTCGACGTGGATTTCCCCTGTTCCTGCAGAGCTGAGAGAAAGTGATGGGCTTTGAGAATACTTAATGACTCCTGTGTTTCTCTCTCACTTTCATTTCAGATGTGAAATCTCTGTTCCACCTGCAGGCAGATAGCACACATTTTGCATTTATGAAGCGCACAATGTCATGCGTTTCCAGTGACAAATCGCACGCGTCTCACCTTGGGGCATTGTTGACTTCTCGCAGGAGGGCTGTTTGTTATTGAAAATGTGGTTCAGGCCGACTTGACACTTCCCAGTACCCCCTGGTGCTTTCTTGCTGATAGAATTTTATTATTGGCAAGTCCTGGGTGATATCATATCCCTTCGCCTTTTGCCCCACAGCAAGAGAAACGCAATAACCGGAGAATTGATTATATGTGGACCACAGAGCGTGCACTCAGAAAATGTGTTTACTGTAGTCTCCCTGCCGTCTAAATGCCAAGAATCAGCTCTCAGCAGACGCTCCTCTGCCCGATGAATGATTAATGAGTCAGAGTGCTTCCATAACTGGCCTCACAAACAAATTTCTACCCAGGTAGATCAGCGGCGTGTCAATCCTTTGGCAGTAAAAAGGGGAATGCAGGAATTGATGTTCACAGAATTAGGTCTGAAAGTAGATGGTTGCTGGTTTAAATCTGTGGCCCAACTGGGAAAATAGTCCCTGTCATGAACTCATTGGTCTCAGTGTAGGTTAACAAACAGGTTCACAGAGAAACTAACCCAGAATCCTTCAGGGATGAGGGATGTCATTCGTTGTCCATCATGGTGTCAACAAAAAAACGCCCATTAACGCCCTCATGTGTCCACCTCTCCACTTTCCCTCTGCTGTCATCTCCTGACATCTGCCTGCTGACGGACTAATATGAGGTGAGACCCGCCTTCTTCAAATTTGGCAACCAATCAAAATGACAAATGACCACATGTGGACTACCTGTGTGGCTGTAATTGAATCAAATATTTTGCTTATCTGACAGATATTTTGCATAAATGTCATTTTTAAAAGTGAACCACATTAGACATCCAGTTGAAGGTATGGATCGTATTTACTGCAGAGATCCTATGAATTCATCAACTCAAATTTATTTATCATGTTTTTCAGCAAAACTTCCTACAACATCAAAAGTTTGCATAAAGTTAATGTTAATTAAAGTTAATTTAATGTTCTGAAACTTTGAATCATTTCCATTGGAGTGTGGTGATCAGTCTGTGTGTTGCTCCCTTGATAAAGGCCTCAGTAGCACCTCTTAGTGTTGATATGTAAATGCTGTGCACCTGATGAATGTCAAACGTCTGTTCTGGCCAGGTCAAAGGTCAAAGCCACATTTTATATGTCTTCTGGTCTTACTAGATGTCTCCTCAACGTCAGCCTCCCTAGTTTAAAGGTTCGATGTATGAGATTTTGAACATTAATACAGCAGCAAACAACTTGCTATGTAAAGATATAGTGGATTAATGGCTTCCTGAGTCACACTCCCTTTGTGTGTGTTGTAATCTGAGCTTTGGTCTTTGTTTTGGTTGCTGATCTGTCCTTGCAGACATGTTGGTGCACACGAGTCCCTCTGTGAAACTGTTAATACAGAGTATAAAGAGAGTGACCTCCCACACAGCATGGAGAAAGCAGAGGGCAGAGTGCAGTTTGAAGCATTCAGCTGAAAACATTCACATCGAATTAAAACCATCAAACTTTAGCTGCCGAAAGCATAATTTACCTGATGTTTCAGGTAGCTGGCCCCAGCAGGAACAATTTAAAGCTGCAGAATTTTAAGTACAACATTCACTCTCTTACCTCCAAGACTGGAGGTCTTTTCACATCCTATCTGCAGTTTGGGGTATTTTCAGGATTTCATTGCACTGTGTTCATATTTCTGTGGCAATAATTTAACTCTCTGGCCTGATTCTTCACTATCGTACTTCTGTACCGTTGAGAGCAGGCTGCTAGGAGACACGATGTCTCGCCAGACAAGAGACTCCTTCTGTGTGAACTTGTGGATTTGGTGGGAGAGGCTTAGCGGAGGGACATGAGGCAGCAGAGAGAGGTGGAAGGTTCAGCTCAGGGTTTGTCTTCTGCTGCTGTAAGTAAAGGATTGAGTGCTTCCTCACTGCTGGTTCACCTGCAGTGTCTCTGACATATAAACAACCTTTTACTGTCTGTCAACCTGGACCGTGAAACAACAGAGGGAAACAACTAGTTCTCTCTCTGTCTGACACTTTTGTCAGCTTTGAAATGTGCTGATGTGCCTTTGAGCAAAGCACCTGACTCAAGTTGTTTTGGGCAGCTCCCAGAATTTGTGTGTTGCTGAGAAAAGCACATCAGTCAACTTTCCCTGCGTAAATCAACAGAAGAAGAAAACATTTTTAAAGTTAATCTATTAATGTTTCCAAGGTGATTATGTTTCTCAAAATGTCCCCCTCACCAACACCACCCACCTCCCGTCCACCGCTTCACACCCAAATCAGCCGTTTCCCACCATTCAGCTCGGCTTTGACGTCACACAACCAGACAAAAAAAGCTGTCTGAGTTAGTCATCGTGCCGCGTCGCTGATCCTGAACGCTACATAATAATCAGACGAGCTGTTTGAATCCTGCCTCGAACAGACAGAGTGACACACGAAGTCAAATCAAGCCTCTTTCTGCAATATTCAGAAAAGAATGTTTAAGCTTCTGAATACCTCTAATAAAATAAACTCTTAGATAATAAAGCAATTAAAAACTATTTTCATATTGTAATGAACGTATTTCTGCTCTAACTTTAAAGCCAGCACAGATTTCCTTTTCATCGCTGAAAGACGTCTCCGCATCGCTTGCATTTAAAATACTGTCAGCAACGTTGACTGATGAACAATCAAAGCAAATGTACACAACAATACAACAATGTTGAAATCAGTCTCGTGTTTTCAGGAGGCTGATTGATTGGTCTTCAAACTTTTCTCCTCCTGTCTGAACTTGACTTGTGTCTGTGTTTTGCTACGAGTTTAAAAGCAGATGTTTGAGTGTTCTTATACTTTGTTGGCAATGAATAAAACAAGTCAAAGTTGCTGCAGATTAATTCTTTAAAACATTATATAATGATGCAAAAATAATGAGTGTGAAGAATGTTTTAGCCCATGGCAGTGCAAACACACACTGACAACCTCTGCTTCCAGTAACTTAACATCAGTGGAGTAAGCACTTTCCAGACCAACTATGAATATTTCATCAATGATGATTGGATCAATAGTGTCGAGCTTGTATCAGAGTTACTGACGAGAGGCTGAATCGCATCAGAATAACCACTGTTTTGCAGTTTTCACAGACTGCGTGCTGCACTTGTTCAGGCTTTTACACTTTGTGTTTTTAGACGTTCCCAGTCCAAAGTGGAAAATCATGAGAGAAACATGTTTGTGATCGTGAATCCAAAACGGGGGTCTGAAGTTGCACTGTGAGACATGTCCATGAGATTTAAAGGTTTGGATGAGGACAGGCGTCACAATGTCTCAGTGACTGCTGCTACAAACATCAAGCGATTGAAATACGTCAGCATTCTGGGTAAACATACTCACAGATACCACAGTGGAGTGTATATTTTCATGGTGAGCAACAGCAGCACTATGGCCAAAGCTTATTTTTTGCAGCACTTTCAAAATAAGACAGTGACGCAGATGGAGGCTTGTTGATGTTGCTACCATATATTTTCAGCCTTTCAGCAGCATGGCTCTGCCCACTTTGGTCCATACTGAAATAATGAGAATTAGTTTATTGCCGAGTAGGTTTTCACATACAAGAGTTTGCCTCGATATTTTGCTGCATGAAGTCAAGAATCAGAAATAGAAAATCACAGTTCACAATCAGTATTTGGCGAAGATGACAAAGAACAACAACTTCTCGCTCTTTTAAATTTATAACGAAGGAGAGTAAATTGTAAATTGTTAATGTAATTGTCATAATCCAGAGTTACCTTGAGTTAAACATGATAAAATATACAACAAAAGACCAACGGAGCCAGAATATTAAAATGGGAATTTGTCATTTGAACACTAAAACTTTATTCAATTATTCACTGCAGAACTCACGTTGCTGGAAATGGTTCACGCATCATTAAAGATGATTTTTAAGAGATTTTGGTGAGGTTTCATTTTCATAGCCGGCTCGTGATTATCATTTAAAACTCTGTAGCACCAATCATGCATGCAGCGTCACTCATCTAATCACATTCATGGTAATATCTGATATCTATTCTCAAAGTGCTTTCAAAGAACCACGTGAGCTGGTTTGATTATTTTAGCCTGAGAGCAGCTTGTTAGACTGAAATAGCTGAGCCACATTTAAAGAACAGGGCGCTGAAGTAAATAAATCCTCCAATAACAAATGAATAAGTGCCAGGTCGACCTCGCTGAGACGCACACAGTAACATTGGCTCACAGGGCCTCTGCATTGAAAGCATCTGCCCTTGTTTATGTAAAAAGAAAAGTTTCATTGTCATTTTACATTTGAAAGAGGATTTTTGACTTTTGCAGTTCGTGAAGACTGACATGAGACATGACTCAGACTTTGCATTGTTCCATATTTTTTCTTTGTCTCTTTAAACAACAAGGTGTGTAACACAAAATCCTGGACCCTGTACTTCGACCCGCGGCTGTTTATTCTAGTATCTTTCTGGGCCCTCCTCACATGAGACCCTGTATACTCCCCTTACCCTCCGGTCCTACACCCCTGCTGATGTCAGGTATCCACTCCTTCTGTTATTCCTGTGCACCATCTTCCTCAAGAAGATATCAACAGGTGGTGAAGCTCCATGAGCTGCAGGTCAAATCAGATGAATAAATAACAGACGAAGATCCAAACTACGCATGAAGCTGCTGCAGATTGTTACCATAAGCACATAAACCTGGAAGCTGTAAGTACATGTTGCTCTCCTTCGCTGTAACAGCTCCATCCCTCTGGACCACCCTTGAACCTCTGAAGGCTCCTCAGTTTTGGCGGAGGAGCTCGACATATGTATGGGTTCTGCCGCTGTGATGTCATTTTCCTCTTACTTATACAAATCAGAGCCCTACAGCTGAGCGTTTGTGTCACGTGGGTTGTCGAGTCTTGTTTTGATGGCTGTTTTTCACCGATATCAAATGATAGAACTGAAACTTGCATCAGCGCCTCCCCGCTGTGATTCCTTGTCTTCCCCCGGCTACAAAAGAAATCACTGCTGTCACTGGAAAGACTCATGACTTCAATTAACTGTTTTCTTCTGTCTCTTTACTGGCTGGCTTCTGTCGCCTTTTATTAACAGCGTTAATGAGAGAGGAATTAATCCTTTCATCTTTCCTTAAAGGACTGTAGCAATCTGTTCCCAACCTTACGCTCCATAACTATACTTTTCTATTGTCATTTATGACTGTTTTCTTACTGCCCTTGGAAACCCACAGACAAAGAATGTGTGCAGGCTTCATGTTTAATGTAATAGATTGCACAACTGGAGCAAGAATCTGCTCACTGATTTTCTTGTTGTGTGGAAATCAATGGAAAACCAGTGGAAACTGAAACTGAAGGAAAACAACACTCAAATCTTGGAAACATTGAAGCCTGGGCTGAAAACGGTTTGATGGAAAAACAATAGCTTAAAAGTACTTTTTTACACCACCTCGATCTTGTTTCTTTTCAACTTAATGATGCTAAGCCAACAGCGCCCCCTAGAGGTGGTACTGACAGTTGGTGAGTCGGTCCACGACTTTGGTTCAGTCCGAAATATCAAAACTATATGATCTTGTACAGTCAGTCATGTTCCCAAGAGGATAAATCCTTCGGTGACTTTTCCTCTAGTGCCACCATGAGATTGACCTTTTTTTGGACTGTTTTTCTTTTGTTTTTGTTTGTTTCATACGTTGGTTTATGACCAAATAGTTTCAAAACTAACGGCTTCCCTTTGTGTTTAGTGCTAATTAGCAAATGTTTGCGTGCTAAATTAAGAGGGCAAACATTATTCCTCAAACATCAGCATGTTAACGCTGTCACTGTGACCACGTTAGCAAACTGACATGAGCAATTAGCCTTTTACCTTTGTGTGAAATGAAATGTGTGAAATGTTGCACATGTTCCTTTTGTGCCTTTTAACCTATGTGGTCATGTGAAAACAACTAACAGGAAAAACGTACATGATTTGTAGTAAATTGGCTCAAACATACATGACCATGCAAGTATGGCTCTTTTTAAAAACATTGATTTTGGAGGAACCTCCACAACAAAGGCGAAAATGCCGCTCCGACTTCAGTCCCGTCTCTGCCGAGGGAGTCCGTCAGCTCTGCATGCTGACGACCAAACATGCGGCGTGGGTGCATGAATATTTGGCACAGGACTTTCAGCCGTGCCTGTTTCCATGCATTTTTAATGGGGTCTGCCCCTCTTGTCCAACAGCAGGAAGAGGGTAACTGCAGGAGCCTGGAGTCTGAGAAACTAGCTGGCCCCCTCCACCTTGATGAATAAGTAAACACATCGAACCAGGCAGAGATGCAGTCGGTAAAACTCTCAGCTGGAAGCAAAAAGATTTGCTTTCTTCTGGAAGAAATGCTGTTTACTCGCTGATGATGCTGCAGCTCGCTCCCTCTGAACTCTATTAACATTTTCCTCTGAGTCTGGATCCGTGCATCAACTTTAATTCTGGCCAGGAGATTGCATTTCAGCGCCTCAATCAAACTCACAGCAACCCTTATTAAAGTAGAAAAAAATCTTGCCTCAGCCTTGATATCTGGCTGTTAACACTGTGGTTTCAATGTTTTACTTAAGTGTCTTTTTTTCTTAAACATGAAATGATTTTTCATGTTAAACCTGTCCAGTAACAGAGGAACATGATATTACAGAATGTACCAAAGTGAGAAAGATTCTGACTCTTCAGCGTGAGATCTGTGTATGTGTGTTCAGTCTGTGCTCTTGGTTTGAATTTGGCGCGACTGTATTGGTAAAATGATAATTTTAGTTTTTTCCATGCACCAATCAGAATCAGAGTCTGATGACAGTTGTTGGTTTTATGGTCCAGACGAGCGGAAAGTGATGAAGCTGATGAAGCTGAGAGTTTGTCTTTTAAACTGATTCACCTTTAACTACAGACGTTTATTTCTACCTCTGTGCTTTTTACAACTCGCTGAGCACCAGATGTGAAGACGACTAGATTAGTTTTGAGTTTTAAAGTCTTTTTTTCATAACACCATGTTTTCAAGGTTTTTCTTCTTTTTGACTAAATAATCTTCATTGAAGGTGCACTTACTGCCCTTTTCCAGAACTTGTGACTACATTTCACAGCCTTCATCAGCAAATGGAGTTGATTTTTTTTTATCATGCAACTAAAGTGTGAAACTTTGACCGTGTTAGTGACATGTGCTTGTCGTAGGTCAAGAACGAACTTTCAGGCTCGCTTGTTCCTCGGTGCTGTAATAATATCTCTAAAACAAGTGTTCCAATCAAATCACACTTAAAGCCTCTGATTTTGTTTGGTATTATTAATTTTGGGCAGTATCCCACAAATCCTCCCATAAATCTGTTCAGCTTCATCTCCCTCTCATTGATTGAGAGATTAATCACATCATGTTCGGTATAAACAGACTTTTCAGGAAGTAAAGACTCAAGGTTAAAGATGGGCCGAAAGGTGTGAGTATTATTCATGTTCAATTCTTATTAGAAATATATTTCAAAAGCTCATTGAGCTAAAATCAGTGAAAAACACTGAGGCACCAAAGCGTTGTCATCAGCGACACTTCATCAGGAGCCTGTTTTCCTGCCACACCCACACACTGTGACACACGAACACAAAGACGGCCGAGCCCAGCAGGGTCCATGTGGGTTTGTACGCTGCCTGGATGTCGACAGGCAAATGAACAATACTGTTTACCAAATGGCTTTGTTGTTCAACACACAGGCTTATTAAAATGGCATCTCATTAGTGGCCCTGAGTAGCCATTTTATAAGAGATTAATTGCATTTTTTGGAGGCATTTCCCTTCATTATTATTCCGCGTTGCATATGGATCTGCTGTGACCGTAACAGCTCTACATATTCATATTACAGGAAGCTTAGAAAGGGTTGGGAAATGAGCCAAAGGCGGAGCTGTGTTGGTGAACAGACCGACGCTGAATTTCAAACACCAGCTTTTCTGCTCTGGATGTAACGACAGGCTCAGTGTGTTTCCTGCTAAATTAATGAGATGTCCAACAGTATACTTTATCTTCCACTGTCCGTCACACTGTTGGTCTGACGTCCCGCTTTTCTCCTTGTGCAGTCAGACTCTTGTAAATCCTAAGTTTCAGTGTTCTTACTTGACCTTGGAAGCCAAAGTTGGAAAAGCTTCTGATCATCTCGCATGACTCTCATTTGAATAAATAACATCTCGCACCAAAACCAGTTTGTTCTTCTAAAGCAAAAGTATATATATGTCAGAGTCAATACTGTTTATAAAATACAACCTCAGGACTGATTTCGATTGTCTTACCTGCTTGTGTTTGACCTCAGTAGCTGACTCAGAGTGGTATAAAGAGAAGGCCACGATGAAAATGCTAACATGCTGATGTGTAGCAGGAATGTTTAACATCTCAGTTCAGCGTGTTTGCATGCTTAGCAACATTTGATAATTAGTGCTGAACACAAAGTACAACTGAGACTGGTGGGAATGTCATTAGCTTTTCAGGTATTTGATCACAAACCAAAGTAATGGACAAATTCAGATTTTGACCTGATGAACAAATTCTTATCATATATTGTGAGAGCGATGTGTAGTAGAGGAAAAGTCACCAAGTCAGTAGGATTCATCTTCAAGGCAGCGTGAATGTTGTCGAATTGTAGTTGTTGAGACATTTAGTCTGGACCAGTGTTTGTCAGGGTCAGTCCACAACTTTCAGTCTTTTGTTGCTCCCAACTTGTTTGAAACATGTCGCTGCCATCAAATTCAGAAGAAGCAGATATTTACAGAAATCAATGAAGCTGATGGTCAAACATTAAATAAATTGTCTTTATACTGTTTTAAATTTAGTACGTGTCAAAAAGAATCAGCTAATTATCACATTCAGTTTTATTTATGTTTCACACAGCGTCTTAACTTTCTTGGATCTTGGTTGTAAACAAACTAAAGATGATCTGAACATCATAAATATACCAAATACTGGTTGTTCCTTTAAATTATTCAGTATAAAAATTTTTTTCTCTGTTTGCACCCAGTACTTTAATTGCTTACACAGATAAAAACTAAATGCGTGAAAAAAATCTCATCAAAACATCTGACTGCAAACCAAATGAACTAACTACTAAAAAAAAAAAAGACCCAGATACAAACCGACTTGATAACAGAACATTTGAATTAAAATGAACTCTGATGTTCTTTTTCAGCCATGTCCACCTTCACTGTCATGTCCATATCTGCCCCGAGCAGACGGCTCAAAGACGTCTCCACAGCAGCTCTTGAGTTTGGATCATTTCTCCTTCACTGTCACTTTTCACTGTTTCTCAGCCGTTGTTTCCAAATGTTCATCCTTTAGATAATGTTTATCCGCCGGCTGTGACTTCACCTCGGTTTCACAGCGGAGAAGGAAATGAGAGCGTTATTGTCATTTTTAGTTTTTGAGTTTTGTTTTACTGTCACCCTGAAAAAGAATATTCACAATGTTGGAACAGGGTGGAAAAAACGAGTGGAAGTCTGTTAAAGAACTGAGATCACGCTTTTCAAAGATATTTTTATCTTTACTGGACGGAAGCCATTGGTCCATATACTGACATTATTTTGCTCTTAAATGAGTTGCTTTGATATTTCACATTTTTTAGCAGCTACACATGTTGGAGCATCAAACATAACATAATTTATTTATTCATAAATTATTTATAATTTGTTCACTTTCATTTTTCTGGTGGTGATTAGAGCTTAGGCTGATAAAGATATCTGAGAGTTTCCACAGATCCACCTTTCTGCCATTAATAGATAACCAAACAACAGTTCCACCGGTTTTACACATCAAAGTCTGTTTACAGGTGTCGGAGAGTTCTGCTACACAGGTGAGAGAAACTGTGTGTTTGGCTGCAGAGGGAGCTGCTCCACATGTGATAAACAAAAAGTTGGAGCCGACGAATACAAGTTTGAAAATGAAAAAAAAAAAAAAAGAAATCTGGAGGTGTGGAGTTTGAAAGAAGTGAGATTACCAGACCTCTGTAGCTGCTCCTCATCTCTGCCGGCGGCTCACAACTACATCCCCGAGTGATCAGTCCCACAATGCAACCTGATCAGTCGCTGCTGTAGGTGCCAGGTTTTTGACAAGAAAGAAGAATATGTGAAATGAGAGAGAAGATATCGATTGATGCGACATCAGAGTGCAATGCTAAATCGGTGGAGTTCTCTTTTCATCTTTGGCATTTGTGTACTTTAATTAGTTGTGATAGTGAATCAGCAGACGTATACACTCAAAATAATATAAAATGATAATAATAGAATGATAATTTATTTTAGATCTGCGATAAGTACAAAAATCAGCTGTTAATGTCAGCCTGGCCGATGTGTCAGTCAGACTCAGTTACAGTTTTCTTCTGCTGCATTCGTCCCAAAAAGCTTTTCAGATTATCTTTACCACTGTTCAAAATAATCAGATCTCTGTAATCAATGATCACGGTTGCCTGCACAGTGCAGCTGCACAGTGATTAAAGAAGGCTTCAGCCCCAAGCAGGCGTAATTCTCCACTTCTGAAGTTGTGGCACCTTGTGTGCAGCGGCCCTGCACTACATGTAAATTGCATCGGGAGTGTATTTACCTTTCAGGTCAAAGACGAACATGAAAGGCTTTTGCAGTCCCAGCGGTGGCGACTGTAATGAGGATGGGCTCTCCTCAGCAGTCAGTGCTTTGACCCACATTAGCTCTCTGCCCGAGGCCCTCTGAGGCAGGATGGAGGGGGAGAATAATAGCTGGATATAGTGTCTAAGACGCGCATTGTATGTTAAACTATATTCACAGAGTTCCACAAAACTGTGTGAAGTTCATAAACTTGAGGGGATTAAAAAAAAAAAAAAAAAGCCATTAAAAGCCCTTGGTACAGAATCCCGAGCACATCTCACAACTCTAAACCCGAACTGAAGGATCTCTCTGCAGAGGTATTAACATTGTTATTATTGAAGTTGCATTGGTCTATGAACCTTCAAGGAATTTGAAGGAACGTCACTCATTGATGCTTTTATTCACACAGGCTGATAAACTGAGAGAAGTCCTTCAGTTTAAGGCTGTTTACACCAGATCAAAAGATAAAACGGCAGCAAAAAAATTTGAAACATGAAGAAAATTTAAAATTATAAAAGCAAAGTTGATGAAAGCGCAAATGAGGCGACACATTTGCTTTAAAATGTTGAAAGATACAACTGGAAAGGTTCTATATTCTTCTTACTGTCAATAAATCCCATGAAAAGATAAAACCAACGAACAAGAATTGTCTGTGTTTCAACAGCCTGATATACTGGATCTTATTCCTCTGCAGAGCTCTTTTATACTTTCTAGATGTCATACATTACGGTTGTTTTTGGCTCCTGACAAGTTGAAGCAACCAATAAACGCACAACTTGTGGTTGAGATTCTCTGCAAACGTGTGCAACCTACATTTACCCATCACACCTTTCTCTGAGTAGTTTTGCAGAGATGTTTATGTGTTTCTGTAGAGAAGCACGGTTCCTGATTAAAAAGGACATTGTGGTGCTTGTTTACGTGATAAAAACACAAAATGCAAATGTGCTAGAGACAAAAGTGAGGACGCGGCTGGGTGTGAACTCTGGAGGCTTTTTAAATGTATATGCATTTGACAAAAGACCAAATTTTAATGCACTGAAATACAAACTGGATTATGGACATGTGGGTTTATAAGCACCTCCAAATGTGGCGCTGGTACATTCCCACCTCTATTAGTATGTAAAGCCTTCTTGTACTCAGACTACCTAACACTTCCTGTACAGAAAAGACCAGTCACCACATGGTCAACCTAAAGTCAATGCATTAACTACTTCAAATCATCTGCGTTCACTGAGTCACTGATGTGAAGCAGCTGTCATGTGGATCCATCGCTGTTGAGTCTCATGACGCTTTATCTCTGTGTCTCATCCATCTTCTTTACTTCTTCATTTATTCAGGGAGGGTTTTTGCTGAGGAAGCAGACAATGGTTCAGCGTTTCATACAGTTACACACAGTGTGGAGCCTCCCAGTACAACCAGCACCGTGTCCTTACTGGTGGAGAATTTTGCTGCTGCTACTGACACAAATGGGGATAAAGTGCCTTGCTGAAGGGCACCTTGATGGAAGTTGTTGAATTTAAAGCATTGCTTGTTCATTTTCCACAATCAGACTCTGAAACCAGCCACAAGCTTGTCTCCTTGGAGTGGTCGGCCGTTCTGGCTCCGGGCCGTCGATTCTCCAAATTACTGCTCTAATCAGACTTTTTTACCTGTTAATCTTCATTTCAGGACGTTTCCAAAAATCCATGAATGAGGAGAATCACCCCGGTAAAACACATTCAAACACATCTTTGTTGTCATCTCTGTGTCAGCTTTTTCTTCTGTGAGGTTTATTTTATAGCTAATGGACTGACAATGTCGACATTAGATCATCCTGTAAAACCCTGGATTACCTCTCATGCCAAAGCCTTTAAAGGGGCATTTCACAGATTTTACATATGGAGATCAGTTTACTCATCACACGCGGTTCTATCATCATATAAGGTGCTTTGTGGTTCTTCACTTTCTAAATTCTGACAAAATAACCCTGATAATGTCGTCAAGGTTGCGTTGTATTGAGCTTGGATACTACAAATTCATAATAGAAAGATGTGAGTGTCTGCGTGGCAGCGATGATCTGTTGAAAGGTTCTGTGGTTGCCTTTTTGGAGCTTGACACAAATTTGGGACTGAATTTGGACTGTAGTTTTCATCCAGAGTATTTACTTGTAAGCAGGGTTTGTACTAATATGAAGTCCTGTTGTAATTCCTCTTTTCTGAGGAGTTTACATTTCTGAAACAACAGATTATTGGACAGGACACATCACATCATTTTCTGTTCTGGAGACGCTGTTGTTTTTGTGCGCCGCTGAAGATAAACCCTCCTACGGGACGTCTAACATTTTGTAAAGCTAAAACTCATTTGTATTCTCCTCTACCTGTTATTATTTTACCGGCTCTAATCTAAAATGACTTCAGTCGTAGAAATGAGCTCACCGGCACACGCTGATAATTTGCTGAGGGGAAAAAAAACAAAAACAACTTGGCAGAGAAGCATTGTAAAGAAAAGCAAACAGACTCAACAAATGGTGCTTATTTATTCATGGACGTACCTTCATTTCCATATAAATGTACGTGACCTATGGGAGCCGAGTTTGTTGTTTATATTCACTCAGAGAAAGCAAACAAAAATCTAATTTCTTAGCCGTATTTTCTCTCGCTGGCCATTATTTTGCTGCTAGATATTCTTCCGTCGTCTCAATATCTGATTTTGCAGGCTGCTATCTCCAATAATGGCGCGTGTGTGTGAGTGTGTGTGTGTGTGTGTGTGTGTGTGGAGCTTCTTTTTGTGAGGACTTTCATAATATTGACTCACAGCTGTCATTGTGTTTCCACTTACTCTCGCCGCTGCATCTCTCAGGTGCTGCCGCCGAGCTTTTTCCGCGACAGAAACACAAAATGGCTCTCTCCTCTGGCAGATGGCAGATGATTTTTCCCTCTAAGATGGAACTGAGCAATGAATAACACAATGAATATTAAGTTGTTTATTGAGTTATTGGGCCCGGCGGCGGCGGGCGCACGGGCCTCAGCCAAAATTGTCCTTGTCACCGGGGACCTGACGGCTTCTCGCATCGAAGGCTGTGTTTTTCTGTTACGCAACATCAGAATTAGGGAAGGTGTCGTGGGATCAGTACTTTTTTAGATGAGGTGCCAAATAGGACAGATAGTGAGCAGAGTGATTCTTTTTACTTAAAAGACTGTCAACAATATGAGCAAATATCACGGTGAACGGCTCTGGAAGCATTTGTTTTCTATCGAAAGATGCCGCCGGTGTTTGCTGAGCATCATCTGGTCCGTTTGACTGCGGCACACAAACCGAACAGATGACTGACGTTCCCCCTCGTGAGCGGTTAGATTAACGATCAAAACGATCCCTTATTAGATCCATTCTGCTTAATCCAATGATAAACCTTGAAATCGGCCTTCTGTATCTCTGTGTCAGTTCCGTCGGCCACATCTGTCACGCTGAGCACCTCATCACAACCCGATTAGAGATGAATATCCATCCAGCTTTGTGAGTGATACTTCAGGGCCGCAGCTCGTGATTATTTTTATATGATCGTCGTGGCAAACCCAAACCTGCACTTCCTCTCAGCTCTGTGGAACGTTTCAGCATCTTTCAGCTCGTTGTTTTGATTTCATGGCCCATATTGAGCAGCGTTCAGCAGCTGACAGACAGATGATTCCCTCATGAGTTGGCGAAGACCAAAACTGAGATAAAGAGAGAGTGAATGTTGGACTATTAATCACACGGCCGTAGACATGACTCCAAATAAACGTCAACCTCCTTGTCTGCTGGATGAATAAAGAGGTATTGGTGTAGCTTACTTAGTCTGGCTCTCTAGCTTAGCTTAGTCACAACAACGTTACAAGGTCGATGTTCTGTTTTCAGTTTGTTCTGCTGCCTCCACTGGACAGGAAATTCTATTATTGCTGCTTTATCATACATTTCTTTTGATTCATCAATAACCATTTAGCCTATAAAATGTCAGAAAATAAAAGAGGAAGAACATTTCCCAGAACTGCTGGGGACCTTTGTTGCATGTCAGACCCTCTTTCTCTCCCCATATTTCTTGTCTAAACTGTCTAATAAAAGCATTAAAAAAATGCTTATTCTGTCTGTTCAACAAACCAAAACCCACAGATATTTATTGCATCAATATAAAAAAGAGAAAAGCTGCAAATTCTCACATTTGAGAAGCTGAAACCAATAAATTCTTTGGCATTTTTTTGCTTTTAAATGATGAACAAAACTGTTGTTGGTTTGCTTTCTTTTAATTGATTAATTGATTCATCAACTAATTCCTTTAATACTATGATGCTTTCGTGGCGTCTTTCAGGGATTTTTGTCTCAGTAAAATTTCACTTCTGTTCTGGTTAGTGAGTCAATCCTGATTCATGGTTTTTGATTAAAGCAGGTGATGAGCTCTTTCTTATTCTGTTCACAGAAGCCTTCGACTAATCTTTAATATCAATGTCATTACCAAAATGTCCACAAGGACTAAATTAAAAAATATGTAACCAGCCATGTGTACACGCTCTCATACATCTTTATTCGCTTTTGATGACCAAATTTCTGTTTTATCTTTGACTTCCTGCAGTGACAGGCGTGATCCAGAGGCTAATGTGGAAGTCTGTGGACAAGATGAGGTGTTTCAGGAAACGATCCATGTTCCCCTTCCTCGGCTTCCTCATCACCTTTCTGCTCTTTTTCAACCTTTACATGGATGATGGATATGTGCTGGTGAGATTTCAGTACTTGGTTACCAAAACATTGTGATGATGACCTTTGAATGCATCTGTTCCATCTTTTCCTTTTACTCCGTGTGTTCCTGTGTTTGTGATTTCAGGAGGCTGAAAAAAGACAGCTGGGAGAGTCACTGATGCATCCGGCAAACTCTGACAGATACGTCCACACATTCAGAGATCTGTCTAATTTCTCTGGGACTATTAATGTGACGTATCGCTACCTTGCGGGAATTCCTATACCACGCAAAAGTAGGTGTTTCTCCCAAGCTGATACTGTAGTGATAATAGTTTTTGGAGGTCTGAATATATTTATTCACCAGCAACAAGAAATATTTTGTTTCATGATGAAGCGACTAAAGTGATTTCTGTTCACAGAGTATCTCACCATCGGTTTGTCATCTGTCAAGAGGAAAAAGGGGAATTACCTGCTAGAGACGATCAAGTCCATCTTTGATCAGTCCAGCTATGAGGAACTCAAAGAGATTGTGGTTGTAGTCCACCTGGCGGACTTTGACCTGGTCTGGTGTGAGAACCTGGTGCAGGAGATCACCAGGAAGTTCGCTCACCACATCATAGCCGGACGCCTGCTGGTGATCCACACCCCAGAGGAGTACTATCCATCTTTGGACGGGTTGAAAAGGAACTACAACGACCCGGAGGACCGGGTCCGGTTCCGCTCCAAGCAGAACGTGGACTACGCTTTCCTCCTCAACTTCTGCACGAACCTCTCTCACTTCTACATGATGCTAGAGGACGACGTGCGCTGCTCCAGGAACTTCCTGACGGCGCTGAAGAAGGTGATCACCTCCAGAGAAGGTTCCTACTGGGTGATGCTGGAGTTCTCCAAGCTGGGCTACATCGGGAAGCTGTACCACTCCAAAGACCTGCCGCGTCTGGCTCACTTCCTGCTCATGTTCTACCAGGAAATGCCCTGCGACTGGCTCCTCATCCACTTCAGGGGTCTGCTGGCCCAGAAGGACGTGATCCGCTTCAAGCCCTCGCTGTTCCAGCACATGGGCTACTACTCTTCTTACAAAGGAGCGGAGAACAAGCTGAAGGACGACGACTTCGAGGAAGACTCCATAGACATTCCTGACAACCCCCCTGCCAGCCTTTACACCAACATCAATGTGTTTGAAAGCTACGATGCCACCAAGGCTTATAGTAGCATCGTCGATGAATATTTCTGGGGGAAGCCTCCGTGCACTGGAGACTTCTTTGTCATAATCTTTAATAAATCCACTAAAATCAGCAGAATTAAAATTGTGACTGGCACAGAGGACAGACAAAATGACATCCTTCACCACGGTGCTCTGGAAGTAGGACAGAAGTCTGTGGAGACTAAACAGGGACGGCAGTGTGCATCCTACATCACATTAGGAGAGTTTAAAGGCGGAAGCATTGAGGTTAACAATGTGGACCACAAGATCGGCTTCGACATCGAGTGCGTACGAATAGTCGTCACTGCCAGTCAGAAAGAGTGGCTCATCATAAGAACTATCAGTTTATGGACCACACAACCTGTGAGTCAGTTTAAAAAGTAACAGAGGAAGGTTTTAAATGATCATCTGTGTGTACACTATTAATTTTGGATGCAGTTTCTATAAGTTCAGTTCGGACTACTTCTGGGAAATCTGGGATTCAAAGCAATCCATATTTTCTTGGATTGTTCTACTTTATGTTTTCAGTGTGATGTCTGTACAGTATGGAGCCTTTATACTTACCTTCATTTTTCCTAAAGTGAAAATCTGTATATAAAATTGTTCATACTCGACTGCTATCTTGTTTTCTTTTGTCGTAGCACCTAAAGGGCAATTCCGCAGAATCTAAGCTTCAAAATGTTGAACTTGTAAATGTACTGTTTTCTTAGTTCAGACATTTTTATAGCCTGGTTCCAGATGTCTTGAATGGCCGCATTTTTTTGTAAAATAGAATAATAAAGTGAAACAAAACAATAATTCAGTCTCATTATCAGGCTAACATTTTTAGGAAGTCATGCATCCAAACTCAATCAATTGGTAACTGCCTTTCGTACATCGTGTTTCTAAGTCTGAAAATGAATGAGGATGAGTTCAGTGCTGCACCAAAGAGCTGTTTCCTACATCTAAAATCAAACACAATCTAAAAAAATTATGAAAGGAAAACTTAAGGGAGGAAAATTTTTAGTGGCTCATTAGAGTCTTGATGTGACATTCTGTCAGGACTGTGAGTAGCTGAGGTACAACTATCAGAACAGGCCTGAGGACCCGACGATGATATAAAAGTAGTAATTGCATCTCCAATCTGAAAGTGTGAGAATGTGCAAAAAACTTCTTTAATGTCCTTTAATATGAGTCATGAATTTCTTGAATCGTGTCAAGAAAATCGGTGACTTGTTTCTCAACTGGCATATCCTATCTAATAATTCTTTGATTCTTTAAAGAGTGGAAGTAATTTAACCTCTACAGGAAAAAGCTTCCAACTACAACATTATTTTCTTAATGAAGTTTGCATCTCATCACTGAACAGCTGGATTTTTTTAATGCAATGACCAAGATGCTGGATCCTGTTGTTCACAGCTTCACATTATTTGTCATCATTTTAATTATTATTGCTGAAAGTTTTCTTTTAATTGTTTCAATCACATCTACTGAGTTTTTTAATCTACAGGATCCGTATGAGCTCTGACTGTGGATGTTTTTTAAAATCATATCTCTTAATACATATGTGGCTTTGACTTCAGCTTCAGTTTAATTTTGTTTGTTGTCCTTTGCTGCCATCTGCTGGTTGATTAATAATAAAACATTCATCAATAATTGAACAAAAGAGTTCTCTCTAACAATCACTTGTTAGTTTGAAAGTGTAAGAAACTCATATAAATTCTTCACCCTAATCTAAATTAACTTGAATGAATTTGCATGCTTTGTAAATCTTCATGAACTTATTTAACAAGTGTGAGCAAATGGTGACATTTAGTGAAATATGCATTCCTTCATGTCATTTTTATTTATACAGTCTAAAATCACAAATTCTCCTTAAAGGATCTTACAACTTGAGCAGCATAAAACACCCTCAATCTCCCCAACAAAAAGTTTCATGAAATAAATAGAAGAAACCTGAAGAAGAGCAACAGAGGACAGATTCCTCTTCCAGGATGAACAGACATGTAACTGTAATAAATTACACTGTGGAGAAACAGAATGACAAAATTAGGTAACTAAACAAAGTGCAAACATACAGTGAATGAAGAATATGAATGTGGGGAAGCTTGTGTCACTCTTGTCCTCAGGTTTCAGAGAGTTACAGGTGTCATTTGTGCTGCAGCCTCTTCTCTGTGTGAGTCCCCTTCAGGTGTTGTGGTTGCCAGTGTAAAACAGATGGCCTGGCTGCAGATGGAGCCAAACCCAAATGAGTTTTTGGGTGAAAAAAGACTTTCTGCCAGAGAACTAAGTTCACCCAACTTCTCTCATTCTGCTGCAAAGACATTTCATCGGGATGCATCAGAAGTTAATCTGTTTTTTATCATCGTATCAACATCCTGAGCCTTATTTTCCGTGGTTGCCTTCTTGGATTTTCCTTCACATTTCAGTCGAAACATATTTCTGAGTTTCCTTCTCTTTTACCCTCTGAAGATTTCCTCCTGAATCTTATATTATCCTCCTTATATGTGTCCTTAGATGACCTGCTCAGCTGTTCTGCTCTCCTCAACCCAGTCCAATTTCCCTCATCTGATCTCTCTACTCATTACATTCTCCTCTCCTCTGTTTTACCACCTGCTGCCTCCTCAATCTCCTCCAGTCTTATGTAATCTGAATCAATCTCCCATTAATTTCTCCCTGCAGGTTTAAAACAAGGATGGTGAACTACATGCTCTCCAGTCAGAGTGTATCACGGCAGGAAGAAAAACAACCATCACAAACCATTATTTCTTTGTGTTATCATTCTTATATAGTTTGTATCTGATAGTGATTAGTATGATAGCAGTTTTAAATCAGAGACAACAAACAGCCACTAATCTAAGCAGTAACTTTATTCCTCTTGATTCTCTTGATGGATCATCATCAGACGATTGATTGAATTGAACACTGGATCAGTTTTGTATTTTAAGGAATAAAGTTAATGTGTGGAGAAATGTTAAAATCATTAGCTCAGATAAACTTGCAGTCTTGACTGGTTGCTTGTCTTAACAATGGACCAGATTGTACAAGAATTTTAGGTTGAATATGAAGAAGAAGAATTTGGCTTAATTTGGCCACTTTTACCTAATTATACAAATTTTAAAAATCATAATTAAGGTGGCCATGTAGGTTATATCTATCTTTTCATGCCTTCATTACAAACAAATTTGATTCATTATCTACTTTAAATCTTAATTAATTCTTAGTTAATTCAGTATTTTGGATTGAGATTGAGGCATCTCGGATCATCTGTGATAATAATAATAATAATAATAATTTCATTTCAATTCATTAATCAACCATTAATCTTTTTTTAATCTAAAATAAAAGTAAATTCACTGAAGGTGACGAGTGTGCGATGCTTATGTGTGACGTCATCAAGCGGCGCCCGTGTTTTGTCAACACAAACAGCGAAGCTCGTTGTGAAGTTTGGACGAAAACTCCTGAATCTAATGTTGAGTTTCTGGTAAGAAAACTAAGCCTCTTTGTGTCAGATCCCTGCAGAGGATCATATTTATCTTTATTATCTTCAGAGACGTTTTTTCGCCCATCGTTTGTTTAAATGGTTAAAGACGTTCACAGAAAAGCTGCGGCTCGTTAGCAAACTGCTGCTTTAAAGTATTACGATGCTACTAAAATTAGCAAGTCGCGTTTGCGTTGAGGTTCTCTACTGATTTATCTCTGAAATAACTGTGTCTTAAACGAGCCCTAGATGTGTTTTTAAACCAAGAATATCGCTGCTATTCATGACAGTGGCGGTTTAAGTGTTAGCTCACTGGTCATTTGGTTATTACACAGTGCTAATTTAGCTGATTCAGCTGAGGTGCAGTTCCTGTTTGAACGATCTGCTTTTGGTTATTTATCTGACTTTCGATGAACCATTTGTTTCATTTTGCTGCAGAAATGAAGGCTACTAAAGGAAGTGTTACTCTGTTCTGTATTAACTGAAGTGACAGGATATGTTTGTTTCAGGTCAACAGCAGTTCCTTTCCCTTTAGTGTCACTTCTCTATCTCAGTTTATCACGAGTCCAATTAAACCGTCGCTTCATTCAACGTGATTGTACTTTGATGAACTGAATCCACGAGGTCAGAATGTTTACCAGCTCATAATGTGTGGACCCCCATGTCCACAAAGTTCTCTGAGTCTGGGGCTGGTTTACTAGGTTTTGGCCCCTTGGCTCCAACTGGAAATGTTAATGCTCTACAATTGTATTTTATGCAACATTTGTTCGTCCCATTCTGTTTCAATATGATGATGGTCCATGCAAAAGCTAGATCTGTAAGGAAATAGTTTTCCCAGTTTGATGTGGAGGAACTCGACCGGCCTGCACAGAAACTTGATCTCAACTCTCATTAATGCACTTTTGGCTGAATGGGAGCAAATCCCTGCAGCCAGGTTCCAAAATCTCAAAGGAAAAGAATTTGCAGGAGAGTGGAGAGAGAGTTTACAGTATCATATTAATGCTCATGGTTATGGGACATGTTGAACAATCCCATATAAATGTCTGCATACCCTCAGTCATGTGGTGTATTATTGCATTAGAAGTCGATTAGAGTTTATTTTCATTATAAATTGGTGAAATAAAGAACCGTTTTTGGTTCATCAAATTTTGCAGTTTCCAGTTGACTATGCTGATAAAATGCTAATTGAAGTGAACAAGTCTATTAATATTATCTCAATATTTTAAGTTTTAAATCTCACAAACCAAAAATCAGTAACTACTACTAGTAAATACTAAATCTCATGCCTGCTGTTCATTCACCTCCTCTGTCAGATTTTTAATAACCTTCTGTCAGAGCTTTGGAAGTATATTAAAGCAAATAGACTGACTCTAGATTGTTCCAAACTGGTTCCAGACCTTTCAATCACAGCCGACATATCAGATGTTTTCAGTGATTCAAAGAGAATAATTAATGGCAAGATTGTCCCAGAGAAAGAAGCATAAACAGTAAAACTGATACTTAACAGTTCATTTCTTTACCAGGCTCTGTAGAATTGAATGAACCTTCTGCCAGTGCTGTTTTGTAAGTGCTGCTGTCGGGATGGGCCAGCAGCTCTCAGGTCAGGCGGTGATGACCCATCTGCCTGAGAAGCTGGTGAAACACGCTGGACTGGTACGTGACAGCAGCAACTTGACCTACGAGGAGTTTCTGGCAAGAGTGGCTGAACTTAACGACGTGTAAGTCACAGCCTGTGCTGGAAACATACTGTTCTTTAGAACAAATAACTGTCGATTACGAATAACAGATGTTCAATTGTGCAAACAAACAGCTGTTTTCCAGTTGTTTTCATTTAGTGGAGGAACAGTGGAATTAACAGATTTGGTCTAGAACAAAACAGTTTTAAGAGAATACCCGAATGCTGTGGATGTTTTGGTGATCTTTTTGGCTTCTGGGGTCGACTGCTCTGATTGAGACCTTCATTTTGCACAGCTAGCTCCAATTCTATTCCTTTAGCTCCAATTTGGCCCATGTTACTCCCCAGGCATTAGGCCCTGCTTCTGCCAATTTAATTTTAGCTTAGTAGCTCTCTGAGATAGTAACTGAGAAGCAGGATAATATGGTGAAAGTGAGTTATTCTCAGTTGTGTCAAAAGAAAGTCAGAATATTTGTATGAAATGACACAGTTTTATTGTAGAAGAAAAATTTTTTTTTGCAGTATATCATTACGTCTAGGAATATTCACCACCAACCAGTGCAGGTTTGGGATCTGAAGAGATCTATTTTTTGATGGATCCGTATTGACTCTATGAGGCCTAGTTCACAGCAGAGTGAACAGTACCTAAACTGCAGAGTGCACACAATAGACACACAGCAGATTTGACCATCAACATACATACATTGTGCATGTTTGCATGTGTAGCTGTGTTCATATACTGTACTGATGAAACGATGCAGAATGCTTTACTGAGTGGAACATATCCTCTCTCTTCTGCTGGATCTCTCTCAGCACGGCCAAGCTAGCTACTGGACAGCAGAAGCACCTGCTGTTTGAGGTGCAGCCAGGATCTGATGCCACGGCCTTGTGGAAGGTGGCTGTCAGGATCCTCTGTACCAAGGTGAGACCAAAGAACCTTTCGCACATCACACATCACATGCCAAGAAGAGCATCTGTCCACACCTTTGATTGTGTTTTAGAGAGAATGAGAGAGAGAAAGATAGATGCAGGTAGAGAAAATGAACCTGCACTTTCTGTTTATGTGCAGGAGAAAGTGTGGTCAGGGTTTTTAATGTATTTAAGTGTTTGTCACTTTGAAGATGTGGACCTGTACCAAGCAGATGTGGACCTTTTTACAGTCAAATGGTAAATAAATATGTTGGGCTTTTTGATCAGAGATGACGCTGTATATTACAGGCAGCTGAAGAGCATACTAAGCGCAAAGCTCTTAACATAAAATAAACTAATTTAGATGACTTGTTACTCACAGTTATAATCATGTGACCTGCTGACAATTTCTATACAAGTCATGTCAGGCATGAAACGTTATCAGCTGTATTCCCATCAGGACACCCACAACAATTTATTAACTGTCTCTCTCCCTAATTAAATTTGAGTGCGGTGCTCGTTCTTAATTTAACCCTCCTCTTCTTTCACTATCATCATCATCACCAACATCATCAAAGTTCTATCAGTAAGGAGAGTTACAGAATACTATACCAGTGCCACTGCCTTTGCCTCCTCTCAGATAAACAAGGAGAATGGCATGTTGGAAGCATCACGCATCATGAACCTGTACCAGTTCATCCAGCTGTACCGCGACATCACCAGCCAGGCTGCTGAGGTGCTGTCTGCAGAGGGCGCCACCGAGGGTCCGTCTGCCCAGCTCCCCTCCACTGACTCCTGCCAGGCCAGCATGTGGATGGGCAGGTAGGTGAACATGAAGATCAAATTGAGTTGTTGCATTGTGGTTTTTAAGTGGCGGCCCAAAAGTTGTAACCGCTGGAACAAACAGACATGTTTTCTACACAAAGAAATAAATAAATTAAGAAGGCCAAAATAAGTAGGATTTTGTCGTAGGCAGTGTTCGCAAAATTTACAAAGTTTCCCTGAAAACAATGCATTTACAAAATTGCACAATTTTTTTAAGTGAGTCTTCTGTTTGTGTGCCCATGCAGAGTGAAGCAGCTGACTGATGAGGAGGAGTGCTGTATCTGCATGGACGGAAAGGCCGACCTTATTCTGCCCTGCGCACACAGCTTCTGTCAGAAGTGCATCGATAAATGGTGAGATGATGGATCAATTCTTCTTGTAACAGAACCGTTTTAGCCATGATATGAACACTGACACTGAAACGCTGACTGCACACTCTTCTTCTGTTTCTGCAGGAGTGGGCAGAGCCGAAACTGTCCCATATGTCGCCTGCAGGTGACTGCTGCCAATGAATCGTGGGTAATGTCTGATTTCCCCACAGAGGACGACATAGCTGGCTACATCCTCAACTTGGCAGATGAGGCGGGCTACCCACACAGGCCTTAACACGCAGCACACAGAGCCGATTAGAAGACGAGGGAGACCGACTTGTACCAAGTAGACTTTACATGTTGTAACACAAAATGTCACATTCACACATTTTTTCCCCTAAAAATCTAATAATGCAGAAGAAACCAGCAGGGTTTCCTACAAGGTCAGAAAATGAATCCTTGTCTCTTTTAAGTCCTAAAAAATCCCAGGATGATCTTTGTAACCCAAGTAATTGTAGATGTGGTGCTTTATGAGAACTGTGTGTGATAATATGTTCAGTATGTGTAAAATGTTATAATAAATTAAAATCTATTATTTTAACACACAGAATAACCAAAAGTACAAATCTTACAGTCATTTTTGGGTTAATTTAACCAACATGGGAGAAGAAGTTGAAGTTGCATTTCATGTTAACATGAATGGGACTGAAGCAGAGACAAAGGAGCAAACCAAGGTCATCCCTCGTATCCAGAGAGGGTTGTTAAATATGACTCATATTCATTCATATTCATAATTGAAAAATTTAAATGAATAGTTGGACATTTTGGGAAAATACGCTTATTTGCATTCTGGGGGAGACAGCACCTCTAAAGCTCACCAATTAACACGATGCTTTGTAAATCATGATTCTGGTACGGTCAAACAAACAACATCAAATGTGTTAATTGATGAACTTTAGAGGTCCTGGTTGGATGATTTTGTTCCCTTTTGACAGATTCAGACTAGCCCTTTCCTCCTGTTTCCAGTATAAGCGCTTTTCCCAAAATATCAACTTCTGCTTTGAGTGCAAATCTAAGACACAGAGTTTCTGGTCAAACTGTACAACCAAATTCATTTTCCACATGTAAAGCTGTTCTATAATCTGTGCAATGTAACCCTGCATGTTTATATCCCACAGGACATGCCTTATGAGCTGTGCTAAGTGAACCAGTTACCAGAACCTGATATAATGACTGACTGTCTTTTGGGTGTACAGGACTAAATAGTTTTATATGATTTTAATGACATGGCTTGCTGCGTTGTCTTCTTCACTGTTGGAAGTAACCACTATTTGTCTTCTATGCTGTTCTCCTCTTTTTACTAATATATGTTTTTTATTTTACCATAATTCCATTAAGGTTATTTTAATCTGATTGCTGTAGAAGTACTGTAGTTTGCAAAAACAACCAGTCTCGTCTTTGTTTTGCTCTGCTTTGCTTCGCCTGTGACTAAAGATGACTGATTTATTGAGACAGGCAGCTTTTCAGTTACAGATACACTCTTGTAGAATTGAAGTAGAATTTAAGACCAGACAGTAGTTTTATTTTAAATACGTGTTTCTGGCCTGGTTTCCAGATCGCATTAATCACAGGCAGCATTTAGTGAGGAGGATGTGGTTGTGATTTATGAGAACTGGATCCATGCAAGTATTTCAGAAAATGTGAAAATGTATGTATTCTTTGTAACTGTAATAATATGGAATGCTAATTTAGCATTTTGTTTTGTGACGTACAGCAAGTTAATCAGTTCTGCATTTAATCACATTTATATCTTTGAGACTAATATGATACAAGCATTTTCATTTTACAGAGTAGTCATTTTCTGAATAGATATTTGATTTATGTTTGTTTAATATACCATAAACATATGAATTTTAATTTGACCAAAAGTCATTTTTGGTTGTTGATGCTGACAAATCGCACTTTGAAACTTCACTGTAGCTTTCCTGGTGATTGTGCACTACGACAACAGATGATTTCATCTCTGTGGTGGACAAATATGATCTGATGCTGTACAGCAGTTGAGACCAGGCACAACAAAAAATGTGCAGCAGGAGGAAACTTTCTTCACTAAATTGAACAGGATCAGAGACAGAGTCTGATCTAGCGGCCACATCACTGCATGGTCTATTCAACATTTATAAAACAAAGTTGTAATCTTATGTTATAGATTTAAAATTTGAAGAATGAGAAAATGTACAATTTGGTTCCAAGTCATTTTTCATGATAGATTACTATAAAGCATCTGATCCTACATATGCACATATATGTAAATATACTGAATGGAAAGAGGTGTATGAAAAATGAATTACTGTATCCTTACTGTATTATCCTTAATAAAGAGATATTCACTTTTTGCACTTTATGACTTTGCGTTATGCTGAATTGAAAGATGTTTGAAATCACTTCACAATGTCTTTTATCTAATGAAATTATTCAATCCATTTTTCCATCTCGTTTTAACATACAAAGAAAGAAACTTGCTGTTGTGCATCAAAGATGTAACTTTAAAGCTATATAATTTATAGTTTTTTATTTTTATGTCTTCATTTTATACATTATTTGAGATGTATACATTGCATTTTACAGCACATCACAGAATAAAATGTTAATGATTCCTCCTCCTTGCTGTTTGGGGGACCATCAATAAATTACTGTTGACTCAACACTGATGTTTTTTCAATACCTTCATGCTGATTTGGACATTTTTTGTGACAACTATGATTAAAGAATTGTGCAAAATTGGTCACATGTAGCACACTAAGTCTGATTATTCATGTGATCCATTTAATTAACATAAATAATTAATAAAAATAATAATGGCAGTTTTTTAATAACTCCCACATTATTTTTACTTTTATTATAATTATTTACTGAATTTAACGGGATTATTTCCTGAACTGGATAAATAGGACATACTTTCTCATACTGAATTTTAATGCCTCTTATAATTTTTAGAAATATTCAATTGAAAAAAAAAAGATTTTAAAATAAAAGAATTGTATTGTAAAAGGAAGTTTAGCGAAATGGTTGCAATACATCTTCTGGCCACCAGCGGCAGCTCTGAGCAGCTCTGTCTCGGTGGCGATGGAGGAAACTGCGGAAGGAGTTGAAGCTCGTTTCGTTTCTGACAACACGGCCGACTTTTACGTCCTGATGGGCCGCTGAGATGCTCACCTGCCTTCAGGTGAGTTCCTGTTTACAACATTAAATACGTGAAATAGATGTGTTTAATCATGCAGCACGAAAAGACCGAGCTAACGGTCGGGGATCAGGCTAAGCTAGCCGCTAACAAACCGTTAGCACCTGTGGATGATTGATCAAAATGGCGGCTCCTTAACGAGCTAATTGAGTACTAGCTAGCTGATGTTGATGTTTTTGCCCGACGAATGTGTTAAAACTCGAGAAGCTAAAACAAGGTTTACATGTGTTCATATTGGTCATAATTGATCAAAAAGAACCAGTTTAGATTCAAACTCAACACCTGGTCGTTAAAGGTTTCTGCTAATTAGCTCAAAATCCATGATGAACTGGTGTCAGCTTGTCACATAAAACAAACCGGGAGCTACACACTTAATGTAACTTAGCTGTACTTGTTGTTTGTTTTCTTAACGTCCCTCTAAATGGGAAATTTCTCCCTTAATATGTAAATCAGCATTGGTCAGTTACACACTTATTAAACACTGTAAAGATGTTAACATTAATGGCCGATTTCAAGACATGTGCTTGTAATAAAACTAATAATTAGCACTCAGACCACTATTACTCACTTTTTTAGGTTTTGAGGAGTTCTACTCACTTTCAGACTAATTTTATATGAAACATAATCTCACAGACACGAGTTTAAAAAAGCTGTGCAAACACATTATTGACTGTTGTGCAGCCTTTATTTGCATATGAAAAACTATGAGAAATGACAAATATAAAAAAGAATAAAATTCTTATCAGTTAGTCTTTTCACAGTTTTGATTTTAACAGGGGTTGTGTTACTGATATCACCACAGAGCTTTAACAAAACTAGCTTCAATATTCAGACTCACTTGAGTTTGTCTTTATGAATATTTGCCTGATATCTTACTTCACTTCCATTTGCTTATGACTGAATTCAGTGCGAAAAGGCAAATCTGACTGTAGCATTAAATTATTTTTGCTACACTTCATTTCAGACGTCTAGTCCACCTAAATTTCTTTGTAATATACATACGACTATGTGCAAGACAAAAAAATAAAATCACCAAGCAGTGCCAACTTTAGAATTTTTAAGAAACTCTTTTTGTCTTTGTGAAAATCATTTTATATTTTCCTTCTAAATGTGACAATTCTAAATCAGGCTTTGTGACTAATGCCCTTTCATATATCCAAATCCACAAGTACACTTCACACCCTTTAAAAAGAAAATAAACCTCTATACCAATAAAACGAGGCACACAGTGTTCATAGATACAGCATTGGATATGGTCTAAAAATCAAGTTTTTATCATACTACAAGAAGAAGACACGTCAGATTTCTGCACCTAGACCAACATAAAATGGTAAGAACCCCCTTTTCCCAAATCTGGGTCAGGACGTTTTATAATATGTAAAAATAAAAAATGCATGTGCCGTCTAACCTATGCCCCTTCATCCCTGAGGACATGTTCAGGCGCAGTTTGTGCTGCCATGGTCAATCACTCAGTTTCACTCGTGCCAATATCTGCCTTTACTGCATCCACAAGAAAGCTGAGCTCATTGCACAGTGTCTCGTGGCGGTAGGACATGCGGATTTGTGCCACGTTTGTCCGCTGAATGTCGTTGCCCTCTGGTCCATCCTGTAGGTAGTTGGAACCAATGAAGTATTTCTTCTCCTATAGGTGAAAAAGTAAGAAAATATGTAGAGTAGATATTGCACAGATGTGAAAATGTTTTCAGTATGTGGCAAGCTCTTTTTCAGGTAGGTGTTCAGTCAACTCAACACGGGACATGGCTGATGGTAACACTTGTGTGGTTGAATTGTTGACCTTTCTCTTTGACCAGTAAGTTGCTCATTCAGGGAAAGGTTTTATATACTGACCAATGCCATTTAGAGTGATGAGTGTCGTCATTACTCAGTTTGACCACCAGAGAGCAGTGACAAATTTATTTTTCATTTGCAGTACATATTGTTACAATTCTTAGGAGAAGATATTTGTATATTGTGTGCTCAAAAAATTATCTGATACACTGATATCAGTTTAGTTTTAATCATTAACTCATTTAGGAACATATGTTACGCGAACTTTATTTAAAAAAAAAAAAAAGTCCAATTCCTCAACTGACAACATGAGATCTGATTCATTAGTCAAGCCCAACAGCCAAGAATGGGACTGTTTGACAGCCTGCAAAGTTTTATAAAGCCAGTCATGTTTGCTAACTGTAGTGGAAATAAGAAGGGTGATGGGAAAATCTTCAACAGTGTCCTCTTTCTTCACCCTTTTGAATGTCTCCAGTCCTAAGACCCAGTTACATAACTAGTTGAGAAAATACAGCTGCACTGTACCTGATGTGAGAGTCCACTCTGCAACACACTGTTTCTGGCGATCTCACACAGATCGCAGGTGCTCAGCTTCCACAGCTGGGCTGCAATGGCATACTCCTCCATCAAGGCCTCCTGAAAGGGTTCAAAGGAACATTTGTGATAAATTGTTACCAGGAACTTTTTGGGATAATGTGCTTTTTAGGATCAGGTGTAAAATGCGTGTTTCCCTTAAAAATGATATGATATGTCTGGCTAATCTGTATGAGAGTAATTTGTTTTTTTATGCCCTACTCTTACCCTACCTGCAGAGCTGAAATGATTAGTGGAGTGACAGAAACATATTCAGCAGCTATTTGTTAGTCATTTGTCAAGGAAAAAATAGTGGAAAAAATCCATTCAATTTCTCAGACTCCAGCTGCTCAAATGGGAAGATTTGTTGCTTCTCTTTGTCATAATCAAAATAACCTGACTATCTTTGCATTTTGGACTTTTGGTCAGACAAAACAAGACATTTAAAGACTTCACTTGATTAGTTGCTAAGATGTCTCTGGACTAGTGTTACTAAAACAAACTCATATTTCTGGTAAAATCTGATGATGGGGAAAATAAATTGTCATATGATTCATTCTCTTTCTTGTGGTTCTGACCCTGGTGTAGTGGAACTGCATGGGGTCGTCAGTGGACAGCGACACACGCAGGCCTTTCTGCAGAAACTCTCGGAGAGGGTTCTTGGAGTACTCCAGGAACAGGCTGTTGTTGCTCAGAGGGGACATGGCAATCGGGACCTGGGCCAGGTAGTAAAGGTACTGCAACACTGGACTCTGGGGGGGAGAGGGAAGTGTAGACACCAAAGTGATATCAGTAATGCTACAGTATATATATCAGTTTGAGGGGTAACAATAGAAGTAGGAATAAGATGCAAATTTTTTTACAAGGTACTGCTTAGTGATCAACAACATAGTTATTCAAGCTAAAATATGTCCAGTTTGCAAATGATCCCACAATTGCTGGTCCTTCAGCAGCAAATTGTTTTGAATAAACAGCAGGAATTAACAGTGTAATTCACTAAACACAGAAAAGGAGGCCATCTGCAAAAATTAACATCACATTTTAGTGTATTCTAAGCTCAGAATTTAGTGAGCAGTGATAGGTTTGTTTCTGTCATTAATGTTGGCCAGCGACTGTTTATTGTCTGATGCAAAACAACACTCGCTTGGAAGTTGAAGTGTAAAAATTAAAACAAGCAAACCCTTGTGGGTCATATTCCAAAATATCGCCTGTCAGCATTCAAAAGAGCTCGAGTGTCAAACCCTATTATGAATTTATGACTGCACCTTCTTGAGGTTGAGTCCATGGGAAATGTTGTCAGCTGTGAGGAAGGCAGAAACCAGGTGGGTGATGGAGCCAGCTTCGCCACAGTGTGGACGAAACTGGAAGGTGTTCAGTCCTCGCTCCCTATGGTGAGACAAATAATGAAACTGTTGAAACAAGTTTCCATCAACATGAGAGCACCAATAGGCCTAACTCTTATGTAGCTTTGTGTAAATCATGCATTTCCTTATTGCTTCCACCTCTAGGAGAGCATTTGTGTAACATTTACATTACAACGATTAAATTTTTTATGAGCAACAATTCTTTATTGTTTAAACTCTGGTGGAGTCTTTTAGCCGTGGGGGGTCATAATCCAGGCATATATGTCCATTACCATGAACACTTTATTGTACCTGGCAACTTACATGACGTAGAGGTGTTAATTAAATTGGCATTCAGTGTCATAAAACCACACTGGAATCTTGCACTTGCACTTACTTGCGCAGATTGTTGAGCACCATGATGTTGGCATACATGTAGAACAGGTAGTAGGTGTAGGGAGGGTTGTCATCTGTGGTCCATGCCTCAGGCTTTGGGCTTTTGTAAGAGAACAAGTGGTCGCTGTGTTTGGACTCGTCATCCACGCTGTCAAATCCTGTTACCTGCAGGACAACAAAGATAATGACAGCATATGTGCATAACAAATATTGCACAACCATGCATGTTTCTTGATCAGTGCCAAAAGATGTAGTTCAACTTTGTCTTTTACTGTTTGTCTGCTCCCAAAGAACTGTCACTGAAAAGGTTCCACCCTTCATAAAAAGTACTTACATATTTCAAGAATACGTGGATTGCTTTGTGCTTTTGCGGGTTGACTGTAGCCTCAAAGAGGGGGAGGAAAACGTTCTCCAGCATCTTTGCGTAGTGTGGTATTAATTTCTTTGACCTGAAGATGTCACTGCAAGACAAAAGGAATCCAATTAGCTCATCGTCTCATACAAACGATACTAATATGTCAGTCTTTGTTTGTTTCTTCAGAAGAGCCTATTGAGTAATATAATTATTCCTAATTTGATTGTGAGCTAACCTTAACCCACTATTCAGGATTTCTTAAAGTATGACTTAGAAAATACAAAATTTGACACTCATAGGATTTTAATTCAGAAACATTAATCCTAGATAAACTGCTTGTATTTCATCACTCATTATTAAAAAGAGGAAACAGTATAACAATTGTAAAGATACGTCAACCTTATATATGGCTTACAGTAAAGGCTAAGATAATTTTGAAACAGTTGTGTTATGTTCCTTTTTTTCAAATGCCTTTCTTACATGCACATTTAAATAGATTCTCTTTGTGTTAAGAGAGTCTTTTTGTAAGGAATGTGCCTCTCTGTTATAGCTTCCCTCTGCTTTCACTGAGCACTTACTAGATCCTGGGAACTTGGATCATCCATCTCATGTTGGGTGAGTGGACCTTATGCTGGATGAACCAAGTTGCTAGGCTCTCCCACTCACTGGCAGAGCGGCCGTAAATTGACAGACGGGGCTCAGCATGCTGGTACTTACTCTCCACCAGCTCTTTGGCCACTTCCTGAAACACATGTCAAACCACAGGAAGTTTATGATGTTCTTTGATAAAGCAGAAGCGATCTTCGGTAATTGCTCTCAAGCTAATTCCTTCACATCTGTGCTATTACTAAACACCAACAACACAAGTGTACTTGATGAAAGAAACTTTGTGCTCTGATCCCCAAAAATGTAATCACAGCTGTAATTTGTTTTTATAGTTAAATGACAATTCAAATTGTTTACACATATGCTTTTCCTGCTGTGACAAATCAAAATGCCTCCAGTGAAAAAGGCCTGTTAGGCCTCTTATGAAGACTGTACCTCGTTGATCTCTACCTGACCCTTATTATCATTCATGGAGTTCACTGACTTCTCATAATTCCAGTTTAGCTACAGCCAACTGCAACCTGAGCAGAAATCTAAATAGAATAAATTGAAACACCGGTGTTCAGGGCCTTTAAGTGATCTTTGTGCTTTAACTCATAACTTCATACTACACCTTGATGAGACGTGCAAAGTATTCTCCTTTGATGTCGTTGTCTGTTTTCAGGTAAATCTCTCGCAGCTCGCTTGCTCCCACAGGGTTGTATTTGGAGTTGAACTTGTCAAACCGATGAAATGTTTGTCTTCCCTAGGAGAGTAAATCGTGAGAGAGAGTGGATCGTATGTGCTGATGAGCACATTCTTATTCCAACAAAGTGACTATATTGATTATTTTCAGATTACACATTAAGAGGACCTTCCATGGAACATAGAGAATGATTGCATAACACCATATGAATGTATGAACACCCATAATTGCATCCTTGTGTCAATAAGCACAGGTTAGTGAAATGAGCTCTAGCTATTTGAAAATGACAAATTTCCCTTTTGGCAGGCTCATGGAGTTATTATGTGATTACCTGATCTATTTTCCTCAGGAATATTGTCTTTTTAGATAAACTGTACAAGGTAAAACTGATGAAGGCCTCGAAAGTATGGCAGAAATGTTTTACTGGAATTCAGTTTTTAAGAACTCTGACTATCATGAATTTGTTCTTACAGCATGCACATCCAGAGAGTCAACAGTGAGGTCGTAGGGATCCATGCTGAGGGTGTTGAAGACTTCCTTGAGTGTGATCTTCTGACTGCCCTTCTCCAAGACCACGCGATCTGCCTCTGTCTGGTATGTGGTCTTTATAAATTTCAGCAGATGCTTCTGGTTCATACAAGCAGCAGCGTGTATATGCGTGTCCACCTGTGTTTGACATAAAGCAGACAGTGACAATGGGCATGACTTTGTTGGACAAGTTACAGTATGTCCATAAACCTATGTTTATTTAGACTGAGGGCGCTACAGTTAGAAATAACTGTGACTCTAGTGAGGCAGCCCTTTCGTTCAAGAGCTCATGCTGAAGCAGTGTCGGACAGATGAATTGTGTTACATGATTTTTAATACAGTTATTAATTGTGTACTGAACTAGATGGAAGATTACCAACCAACCTTTCTGACGTTGTAGAAGTCTCTGTGTGGAACACTTTTCAGCTCTTTTAGCTCTGCCATTTCATTCAGCATTTCATGAAGATAGAATTTAGAGGCCAGGAAGTTCAACCGTCTGTGACAGTAGGTTTTCCTGTGAGGTAACGCAACATAAGAACAACAACACAATTAATGTAGGAAAATGCTCCAGGCACACTGTCCTGACAGTTAATGGATGGAAAGGTATTCAAACTATCTTGTGAAATGTCAGTTAAAAACTTAAATACATGTTTTAAATGTCTGTTTGACCTATTGTTGTTGAGAGTATTTAAAACATTTGTGTACTCACGTTGGGCCATCAGCTATCATTGCGAGGACATGACTCAGGTCTATGGCAAAGGTCTCGAGGTCGGGGTAAGGGAGGCTGTGAGGCCTCTGTTGTTTCAGGTCCTCGACATTGTCGTAAACATGAACTATTCCATCCTTCATCTGCAGCTCGTAGTTCAGGTCCTCAGGAATACCCTCCATGGAGTATGGATCCTCCCCTTCATGAGGGAAAGGGCAGGTGTCTACAGACAAGACAACAGAAGTAAAATTAATGAGGAATAATCCTAATCATTTAAACTGTAGAGAATGCTTTACGGTAGGACTTAACATAACATCATGTGAAAAATATAATGTGAAATACTCAGTTTACGTTATCACTATTATAAACTGTGTATCATCAATATTTTACCGTGGTAAAATTAAGACATTTTTCAACAATATTATATTTCAGTCATTCGTTACACATAGTAGCATAGTTAAAAATGAAAATGGAAAATTATATATTGCACAAATGCATTTCATAAGTTTTGTGACATTTAAGTTTTGCAATATGACTAAGATGAACTGAAGAAGCTTCCAGAGCAGTTCCACAGAACGGAAGAAGCTTCATGGATGAGAAGTGAAACGTCTTCAAGAATCTACAACTCAGTCCAGTTGCCTTGATTCAACTCTTACTTGAATACCATGACCTGGATGACTGAGAACCTTCAGACACATCCAGTCATTTGTGAATTTTCTTGTGAATTTCCCCACTGTGGGACGATTAAAGGTTTTTCTTATCTTGTTTATGCTGCACACTTGCTGTGGCATTGCGTTTTACTATGGTTAGGTTGTGGTTAGAGCTGAGGTATAAAGCAGTTCCTCTTTATTCTCTGTTCAGAATGGAGTTGGCTTACCTAACTGTTTTGCAGCACTTTGTCTCAAACAATGTTCTTTGTAAACTATTTCTTCTAAACTTTTGAGCTTATAAACTTACTTTATTTAATTCTTACATTTTAAGACAATTTTTACCCAAATTCAATCAGACGTTCATTCCTTCCCCTGGTCCATTCAAAAAATGATTGAAAGACTAATTCTGACATAGTATGCACGTACATTTGATTTGATTTGCATACATATTGGTCATATCCATGTATCATATTTCATCAATACCACATCTCCTTTCTCTTCCTCTTGCTTGCTGGATTGCACTCAGGAGAAGCTTCTGGAAGCTTGTCCCCATCTGTAGTCAGAAATAGTTCGACTGACCTTGACTCACACACTAACTCTGATACACATTCACAGAGGCCTTAAAAATAAATTGGCTCATAGAATAGTTGATCCAGGTTGATCACTACCTTGCAGCACACAACAAAATGGAAACAGCAGATTTGCCTAACCCTTGATATTAAATTAATGTTGCAGTCGTTTAATTTATTTTAGTTTAAAACGTTTCTTACTGTTCTGTCATGGACACCCATTGCTTTGAATATGTTTTGGGAAGTAGATGGTGTTTTATCAGTCTCTTATGTTGTCTCAGCTTGTTTCTGCTCTCAAGTCTAAATTGTTTTCCTAACTATGGGTGTGACAATGCCGTTTACTTACAGACTTCATTAGCTCAGCTAATTGTGACTTGCTGACAGCCAAATCAATATCCCATCCTTGTCATCACAGGACCCAAACAGTTTTTCCTCACTTAACTCCAGTACCCCCTGTCCTCCGTGTTTTTGTTCCTTGCCCAGATAACAGTGTATTGTTGGTTGTTTGAGCTGGAGGAAGTGTGCGGAAGTGGGTCTGGAAGTGTTTTTTCCATTCTGTTTTCCCATTTAAATTTTATCAATGTTTCTCAACATTGGAGCGCAGGACTCTCCCGTTGTAACAATCCATAAGTTTATATTATAGTTATAACTCTCAGTTATTATTTTAACTTTGTTTCTGAGAAATCATTTTGGCATGGCTGCTGTTGCCATGAAGAACAGCGCAGTAGCAAAATCAAAACACTTAGTTGTTATAGTTGAAAACAAAACATGGTGCCATAGTCGCTGAATTCACCCATAATTGAACCAGAATTTAAAAGTGAATTGAATTAAGCTGCAGATTGTGTTTTCAGTTTTCTCAACACCCACTCTTTTATCTCCACCTGCCATTAGCGGCACACATAACAGAGTTTTAAGCTCTGTGATTGAATGTTTCTGGCCAAAATGCTCCTTGGGAGTTGTAGTTAACATCTAACTTGTTTTTAGTTTTTAATGAACACGGGCTTTTACCTTTGACTTTTTGTCAAAGGAGCAGATATTTTCAAACACAGTTTTTAAGCTTTTGTAGCGATGATTTAACTGGGAGTGTTTGATCTTTATCCAAGCTGTCAACCAACTGTTAGTCACCGAACATTGTCTATGGGAGAAAATAATGGGACTTTTATGTGCTTCTGAAATAGCTCCTCACACTTCGCAACTCTATTGGGCATGCAAGAATAACGACTAGACAAAAAAAATGCATGAGTATTAATTACAGTATTAGGAGTTTTTCTAATGAGGAAAAGAGGAAGCTCTCTAAATGCCCCAACCTGGCAAGATCTCATCCTCCTGCCTCCATTTCTTATTTTCGGCGTTGCGAAGGAACTGGGCAGTGGTCCTGGGGAAGTGGTGGTAGGCCAGCCTGGAGTATTTCTCTCTGATGAACAGGGCCCCAAGGAGACTTTTGGCTGCCTGCTCATAATCCTCAACTGTGATCTGGAAAGGTCATGGAAACATTTTAGTGTTTATTTTTGCTTTTTTCTTCACCAAGAATTTTGTTTTTAAAAGTATGTCCTTAAATGCCTCTTTAGAAGTATAATAATTAGTTGAAACTATGTGCACAGCGATATTCATGTTCTCACTGGTGTTGCCGTAGATCAGGCAACGCCTGGAAGCCATATTGCAGGTCTTCAGGTCTTGAGCAACACTGGCTCTTTACTTTTTTGACAGTTTTATCATTTTTCTGTTTAGACATGGTCCCACAGTACAGAGGACAAACCCTTTAAATTTGCATAAAAACATGGCCTCTTTTTTGCTCCAGTATAGGGAAGAATCTAAAAATATCTAATCCAATTTGTTTTCTGGTGTGAAATGACCCTTGCATCTCTACGATGGCTATAGACGTTAAGTCTTGTTCATTCATCTAGTTGATACGTGTGTATTTGTTGTTTGCTTACAGTCACTTCTTTTAATGAGGGTCCCCATTTTTGAATGCAGGGAGATGTGAGAAGATATGTGTTAATGTTATGCATAGTTGAACGTGAATGTGCTGGAGTGTTATTCCTGTTTACCCCGGCACAGTAATCTCCACTGATGGTTACTCTCTGGAAGTCTGGAAAGCCTTCTGGGAGACAAGGCTCAGGTGTGGGCGGGGAGACCACAGACAGGGCCCAGTCGCCACTGACGGGTATCTGCAAAGACACCGACTGCGAACGCTTCAACATGAAATTCTTCTTCCTAGTGACACATGAGAGAGGACAAACATTACCCTCCTGACAAACTGAAAGCTCATCTGCCTAAGATCCTCTGAAAAATTGGGAGTATTTTCTTTCATTAGTGTTGAATATAAAGATGCAAAGGCTGTGCAGAAAGACATATTTTATCAAACACATCGTCTTACTTCTTAGCAGACTCCTGGGACTGCTGCTCAGCCAGCTCTTTCTGCAGCGCCCGCTCCCTGTCCTCGTGCAGACCGATGGGACAGTCCACTGGCACATTGAACATTGCCAGAGCATCCTTGGTGTCTTCCTCTTTCAGAGCAGAAGCGTACACCTTCTCTGCTAACACACGTACCTTCTCATCCACCTCACTCATTGACATTCTTGGGAAAAGCCATGGCTTTTCTGAGGGAGTTGAGAAATATTTGAGGTTTAGTGAAGGCAAATTTAAAAAGATGTAGGCCTACAGTGAATGCGGGGTTATGCCACTTAACAATTATGAGTCTTTTCTTTACACTTTAAATGTAAATTTCCCCGCTGCTCTACTTCACATAGTTTAATGTTATATCAGAAATTCAATGAAAAGGAGAAAGTGGACTCTCTTTCTCTTTGACTGGTGCAGGGCAAAGAGTGAATTACAGAAATTACAGGCTTACTCCATTGTGATATCATGAAATAATTGTGATCACTAGGGAATAAATTACCTACAGCAGTGATTAAAAGTGGTTACTGAAGTATGCTGTGGTTTGTGTACTTGAAACAGAGATTACAGTTTCCATGTAATAAGAAATCTGAACAACTTGCTAACATGCTGTATTTCTCATAAATGCAATGAAATATGGCAACATGTAAAGTAAAAATAACATTGGTGGTGGCAGTAAATACAAATACCAGCACGACAAACACGAAACCCTTGATCATGAGTTTGAAGTAGGTGGTGGTGGGGTTGAGGGATGACCTCGGCACGTTTTGCAACGCCTCATCTTAACTCACACCAGTAAACATGTCTTGAGTGGCTGACTTGTGTTTCAGTGCTGGCTGTGTGTTCTGCCAACATGTTAGGTGGGTTACAGTAAAGAAAGTTAATCACTGTCCCGGGTGTCTTGAGACTGGTAATGTGACCTCTCAACCTCTGAACGGCTACAGTCAACAGGAATATGTAGTACTAGGAATGGTATTCAACACGTAGAAAACAGAAAGCAGTCTGCTGATTCATCGCTGTGTTTAGTTTGTTTGATGTGGAACATAGTGCAATGATTTTTAAGTCAATCTAGTTGGCTTTGAATGTGGTAGCATGACATTATCCTGCAGTTTAGGTGCTGTATAAAGTGTGAGTTTGTAATTTATCTGTGTTAGAGACTGCTCTATGGGTGCATGATTTATAGAGGCTTGGTTGACAATTTGTTTCATACATGTTGAGCTTTAATGCTTTTTATTGTTGCTGCATTTTTTCATGATAATCTTTTAAGTTTGTCAAGATCATGTTTCTCTACAAATCAGTCTATAAGTTAATGTTTTTGCATAAACTCTAAATCAGATCAACTTTGGAACAGTAAACTAAAGTATCATTCCCAAAGAATCTGCAGATAAGATGGTATTTAACATGATTAATGATGATGACCTAATTTTTCTAGCTTTTACTTTAAATGGAAAAGGAAGGTCTGACCTTTTTGTGGTTTAGAACTGCAGTTAGTTACATACCATCATTTTGGTTCCCGGGACCGTTTGGTTGGAAAACAGTAATGTTTATTTGAATTGACCTGATTCTCTTACATGGCATGAACTAGTGTCCTATTTTTAAACTTGAGACCCTGTGAATTTATACTTTTATCAGACTAGATGATGCACAGCAGATAGGGTTTTTAGATAGCTTTGCCTGCTTGCTTAATCCCCCTGATGTGAAAACTACTGTTGCTATCCAACATCCCATCAGTAGTGGAGATGTTTGGCTATTCTGATCACCATGTCATCACCCTTTCTAATAATAATGTTGTAGCCAATGTCGGTCACTCAGCCAGTTCCAGCATCAATCCCTGGGGAGTTATTTGAATCAACAAGCACAAAACAGGATATGCTGTACCATTGTATCAAGTAGCAAACTTCTCTGCTGCAGACTCGCCATCCTAAGTGGTTTACGTGCAACTCTATCCATCTGAAAACGTTGAGCGATCTTGGCGCCTTCAACCTTTGACCTCACATTGGCACAATTTTCTGGCTCTTACTTGGCTAGCACCTTTCCAAAGCAGCAACATGTACACACTCTCCCAACTGGAACAGCTGAGCAGCCTCTAGGATGACCTTGACCTACATCCCCTTATTATAGAAACCTGACCCACATAATGCAGTCTTGGTATGTTAGAAGGGTCTTTTAACATGCGTAATAAAATTTTAATGAATATGCAATTATAATGTGCTGTCTGTTTTTTGCTTTTTTAGAGAATGCGTAATATATCAAACAACTTCTTATGTCAGTAAAATATTTCAGTAATTCACATTACTCACTTTTAATAGTGTTTCTGCTGTCACTTAACACAAGCTGATCTTAAAATCAGGAAGTGAGTTTACTGCTTCAGTGCCTCAGACCGTAGACATTGAATGAACCTTTTTAATAGCTGATAATTGCTGTCACATTGCATCTCAGTGTCACTACACAGCTCCATGATCAGTAGAGGTAGCGCTGTCTGTCTCTTACCTTCTGCTGTGATTTTGGCCATGTTTGACTCTCTCAGTCTCTGCCTGTTGAATCAAGTATTTCAGCTTTCATGTGTCTGCTTCTGTCTCTTCTAGACCTAGCTTGTGGCTCCACTATTTTCATATGTGTGCCACTTGTTGTTGTGCCTCAGATCACTTTAAAGTATTGCTGAAACCTCTTGATACTGTCAGGTTGTCCTCAGGCCCAGTGTCTGTATCTTTGTTGTATCTACGATGCGACTCTTCTGGCTTTTCACTCCGACTGCCTGAGTCAGGCTTTGCTCGGCTGTTTATGTGGTCCGGTGCCTGTATGTATAATGCAGCTGTTCGTTGTTGCTGTCTTGAGTGTCCCTCTCGATCTCTATTTTAGGGTGTTGAGAGCGTCATGGCAACAGGGACTGCTTATCCAAGCTGGTATGTCACAACTGACTGCCAACATGTGAGCAGCTCTCTGTGAGATGGGGCAATAAAGAGGGCATGAAATACTGTATTTCTAAAGTCATATTAAGGCCATGGGAAGGTACATATGCATGAAAAACCAGCTTTGGCCACTGGCCATGTATTTAAAGCAGGGCTTTCTGCTGCTTCCTCTTAACTGTGTACGCGTATATTCCCAAATAACTAAAATCCAAAGTCTGACTCATAGAAGAAGCAAAGTCTAAATATGTTGCTTTGTATTGAAAAGCAGTAGGGTATTTGTTTGTGAAGCGCATCCTCTCACTTTTGTATTGCCTGACTTCTCAAAACAAGTTGAACCTGTATGTGCGGGTGGCACAAAATCTTCTGCTCACAAAGCTGTTTGTCCAGGCTTTTGTTACACTTCTGTGTACTTCTATACACTTCTGCACTTACAACACAAAATCCAGTACTAGTTGTTTCCTGAAATGTGTAACTCTTTAATAGAGTTGTCTCTTTAGACTAGGGCTGCTCAAGTCTGGCAAAAATCATTATCAATTTTATTTGGTCAATATTGAGGTCCCGATTATTTTAGAGATGATTACTCAGTGCCTTTGGAAACGTGCATTTATTGAACTTTTAAACGGAAAGTAAATTTCCTTGAACTTTAAATATAACTTTTACAAAAAATATAACAAAAATGATAAATAAATGTCTTAATAATAATGATAATAATAGGCATATAAAATGTAAGAATGTCAAGTCAAATTATTATTTATACAACCCAAAACCCCATTTGCCTTGGGGCTTTACAGTCTCTACACTGTGCAACACCCTCTGTCCTTAGACCCTCAATTTGTGTAAGTGAACTCCCCCAAAACCCTTTTAACAGACAAAAGAAATGCAAGAAAACTCAGGAACAGCCACAGAAGACAGATCTTCTCTCCCAGGATGGACAGACATGCAATCAGTTTCGCATGTACAGAACAGACCAATAAATTCACAGTATGTACAGATTACGCTGACAACATTTCTGATACTTGTAAATGATAAAATATATGTGAAGGATGCGGATCCAGCAGGACCACTGAACAACTTGTGGTGTCGACAAGTGGGACATGAGCGATATGACCTCCTCTCCACCATGGAGGCCTGGAAGAGGACAGGCCACACACCAAACATCAGCAAAAAAATTACAATTACAGAAACGATTGCTGAAATTTGACTCTCTCATCCTTTTTAGCCGCTCTAAGCATCGGTACTATAGACATACATCAGAATCCAAGCTGGCTTGGCCGGGTTTCACAAATGGCGGCTCACTTGACCGCAGTAAGCTGAACTGAAGAACACATCACAGTCTGTTTGAGAGTGCGTTTGGGCTTTTAGGGAGTAGCAAAAGTGAATCACTGTAAAGAAAAGGGGGCACTTGATTTATAAAACAGGGTGACCAAAGAAAAGCACAGTTGCGAAACATAATGCGGCACAATAATTGTTATATCTTGATTATCTTGCTTTTTATAATTGTTGGAATCCAAAATCATAATTGAAAATAGAATTTGATAAATTGCCAGACCACAGTACATATATCTCAGTCATTATAGTGCTTCATAATACGTTGCCAGCTAATGACACTCAAATGTTTTCCTGCTCAGTATTGAGTATTATAACAAGATGGTGGAAAAGAATATTAAGTAGGCTTGTACAGTTAAGTCCTTGCCTGCCAGTAGATAGAGGTAGATTTGTTTGTCACTTTGATTTGCAAACACTGTGAAGAGATTCGTGGTTAACTGAGCATAAAAGCATAAGACCATGTTTTAATAAGTGAAAGTGAGCATTGTGTTTGTGTTACTTCAGTCAAGTCAAAGTACGACTATCGTTGTTCTGTGTGAATGTGTATTAACTCACCTTTCCCAAAGCAGGGTGTAGACTGCTGCTTACAAAGGGGTGTGTCCCTTCTCTTCATTTTGATCTGCATTGACCAAAGAAAACAGTCTTGATTAACAATGGAATACTCCACAGTTCACTAGTGGAGTAATCACTCAGAGGTGAATACTTAGTGAGTTGGTGGAGTTTTAAGTCCACAGAACCAAAGTAAAGTAGTTAATAACTAACCTATGCTTGTATTTTGCTATAGAGGGCTCTTTTGATCTCTTTCTGAAAAGCTAAAACATGATAGTAAAATCTGAGAAGCACATACACTCTTGAGTGCTGGGTCTGAGGTTGTATTGCCTCGAACAATAGTAGATAAACACTGAACTTATAATATGGACAGAAACCAGTACCAGTCATTTATTAAGTTAAGTTGTTCGTCCTCCTTTTTTCCCATACGATGAGAGAAATTCATGTTTTGCTCCATACCAATATCTTTCGGCTAAGAAAGTTATTTACGAAAGGTACTTACAATAGTTATGTCAGTGACAGGGAAAGTCTATGAGGGTTCAGGAGGCTTTGTGTGGACACCAAGACTGAGTCTAAGCTGTGACTAAACAGTGGCTGATGTCGGCTGTCTGAAGTATACAACTTAGAGGTGACCGGCACTTGCGAGAGTAAACTGCCAGACTGGCAGTTGCTAGAGAAAGTTTGACATCAAATGCTGTGTTGGTTTTGGAATTTCCTGTTTTTTTCTGGTGAAAGAATGTACACACAGCCAAACATTTCAACATAGAGTCACACTGCTCTTCTGCTTGTGTGGAGGCTCTGCGCTGACATGCAATGTGTACCTAAAATGTAAGTAAAACATTAAAACATAGTGGGCTGTAATTTGTACTTAAAAGTTGTAGTCTAGCAACTATCCCCTCTGCATGTGGAGGTCTGTTTGTCTTATACATGAAATGATGTCTCAGATATATAAGGTAAACATGAAGATAGTTGACGATACCGACAACACAAACAGTCGTAATACTTACACAATTTGTTCTCCACTCAGTAGATCAGCAGTTCATCTAATGAATATCTGTAGAAGATACAACCAGTCTCAGGCCATTCTTTTCCTGTGTACAACTGGACTTTTCTTTAAAAGACACGTTTAAGCAAGTTGCATTTGTGGAGAAATGCCTGCTCAACAAGTTCCAGCCTGATAATGGAATGCACTGTGTTTGCCAGCTGTAGGAAATCTAAGACACACAAAGTATGAAATACAAGTAATGACCAAGCCAAGTGATCACCAAGTGATCTTGCTAGGTAGGTGTCCTATTGCATCTATGGTATGCATTCTATTTTTCCCCTGATAATGCTACATTATGAAGAACAATTATGTGTTGAAATCATAGGAATAAACAAAAGAGACGTCACTGTCAAAAACAACAAGACCAATCCTCATCTCACAGATTTGATTTCAAAAGTGATGGCTAGAAACTTGGTATTTGCAAATAAACTTATGTGGCCACTATCAAAAATGATCATCTCTGATTGATGCTGTCTTCACTCATCTCATGTCAGTGATGATTGATGATGCTTTGTTGTCCAGAGGACGCATTGTATTGTCAAACAAAACAAAATAAAATCAGGGCCCCAGAGCAAATGGCCTGAAGAAAAACATTGGCACAGTAAAGTTCATCAGCATCTGATGATGGATGCAATGGCCCGTTATGATCTGATCCTAGTTTCTGCAAACAGAAAACATCAATGGAGCATCGGTAAAAATGAAGCTGTTCCTGGTCATCAAGAATCTGGAAAAGATCATGGCAACCTGGCAGCATTAGCCTGCAGCATTAGCCTGCAACATGCACAAGGGTGGCACCAAATCATCAGGGCCACATTAAATCTGGAGCAACATATTCATTGACACCTTGATAATTAACATGCACTTAATGCTAGTGTTTCCCAAGACATCTCTGTTGTGTGCATTTGGTGTCATGAGTCTCCGTCCAATCATCTTCATGAGTGAAGAAGAGTTGAAGGTCTATGGGGAGGAAGAAATAGCTTATTGCTGAACTGCTTATTGTCCACTATGGGCATGAGCAAACCCACCAATGGAAGGTGGATGACGAGGACCACCAGATGACTAACCCCATAATTAATAACCTTAATAACCCCCACACATAATTCTATGTGGCACTACCATGGTGCTATGGACACCATTTGCTTTTATTTAAACTTGAGTAATGTTTTGTTCACTCACTCACTACATTGAAAGCCAATCAACATCACAGTCAGACTTTTATTTGGCAACCTAAATTATGACTGTCTGCTTCTTCTGTTGACAATTGTACTGTACGTTATAATCTGAGTTGAACTGTGCAGCAGAGTGTATTTTCACTGAGATAAGTGACAGGGCTGTTGCTTCCTTGACCCTTTTTTGGCTCAAGTTTGACACACTCAGGGTGACTGTGCATTTTAAGAATGTGTGAAACTGTAGAACAAATGTTGTCACAAAGATAACAGAAAAATTTGGTTAAATATAATTATTATTATTTTAAAAACGTATATTTTCCCCCAAGTAATCTAAACTTTGTTAAAAATGTGTTTAATTTTGCCCTATAGTTGTTTTAGTTTAATTTGAATTTGGTCAGTGTGCATCACATCCTTTGTTGCATGTCAACAAATTTTTAGCCCTGCTTTGACGCTTTGGATAGTAATATTGGCCAGTGGTCAAACACTTTGGTCCATACTGAAATAAAACACTGTTGGATAATTTGCCATTAAATGTTGTACAGACATTCAGTTCATGTACAGTCCCGCCGCACCACTAGCATGAAAGACTTAGTGTTGTCATACAGCATTTTGTGTCATGGTGTATCATCAGATTACGGAAGGATACAACATGTTAACTGGATACAACTGTAAGTTGAGTTGGTTTGTCAACAGAGCTGAGTTGAAAATTCAAGTTTCAATATCTATGGTTGGATTGTTCTTCAGACTTTTTCCAGGTAGACAGTTGTGATCCTGCCCACTTAGTCATATAATCCACCCCGCTGAGTCATTGACTTCAGTGCTGGCTGTTTGTTGTGCAGTCAGCCTAAGCAAACAAGTGCATTACACTCATAATATCAGATTTCCTCTTTCACTGTTTTATTGTCACTATGTCACAGTGAACAGTATAAGATGATTGATTGTACAAATACAATACAATACAAAGGGCATTTTCACCCTTTGGCACTTTGGCTAGTACATGTTAAGCATTCTTGTGTTTTCTGTACTAAGAAATGGAGGGTCTGTCATTCTTTATCTGAAAAAATATAAATATGTGGCCATGTGGACTAACAAAATGACCAGTAGGTTTCATGACAAGCAGTCTTAAGTAGTGGAAGAACTGTAGTGAACTGGTGAAAAAGGGTGGTGGAAAATAGTAGTCTTTCATTAAGTGAATAGATGAGTATATGCATTTGCCTCCAATGCAGTCTAGGATAGTTAGTGTGAATTCAGTCAGTCTCTTTTCAGAATTACTTTTGTTACTGTAATTTAGCTGTTTTCCAAACTGTAATCAAATTGTTTTAGTTGTCTAGTTTTTATATCATTTTCATAATCATGGCCAACAATGTAATGACCAACTAAAAACGACATGAATGTTTTTTAATTCTATTTTTTGAAAGGTAATTTTCACATCATATATTTTTAAAACAAATAGACTGCTTCTCAGATTTGTCACCCATTTTTTCCAGGATATATTGGACATAGCCTGCAATATATATAAGTATCCTGCCCTTCACAGCTGATGGAGACTCTGACATTCATATCTGTGGGAAAGTCTCTAATGTACCTGATCTGGTTTATCTTTGGACTATGTGGACATAAGAATAATAGACCTGTACAAACATGAGTAGAATATACTTTACAGACTCCACAGAAGAAGAGCTGAGGCTGAGAAATAAAAACAACAGCAATGTTTTGGTGTGAGGCAGCAGTGTTAACCACAGTACCTCTTTAACTGAAATGAATCATCTACTATTTTTCAGAAATAGCAGAGAGTACAGAAATATTTTTCAGCAAAATACATGTCTGGCCTTTCTGTGACCCGATGCCACCATACAAAGCAGGACAAATGCTAGAAAGAATGCAAGAGTGATGAAAATGATAAAATGTGACTGGAGATAGAAGAGCTACAGAAGAGCCAAGAGTTAAAATCTCAGCTGCAGAGAATCATTGTGACAGCAGTGTACTTACTGTTTGCAGAGTTGTGGACAGTGTTAACACCTCTTGGGACTGTAGAAACACCTTATTAGGTGTCACAGGACAGAAGACAAGTCTTGTCAGAGCAGCTTCTTCTTGCACACAAGAGGCACAGCCAGTTTACTCTTTCACTGCCGATCTGAACAAATGTAATGGACGAAGAGTTTGACTTAAAAAGTTTACAGCTCTTAAAATAGGTTTGAGGAAGTGATCAGCATCAGTGTTGCTCAGTGCAGTAGAGGAAGTGCAGGAGGAAGCTTGTATTCATACAAATACTTCTGTCACTTTTTCAAGAGCAAGGAAACTCTTTCTAGGCCACGCCCCTTCTTGTGTATTCATGATGTTCTGTGTGGTGTTCATTGTACAGACAAAATCGAACTTTTTAGAGGATAAGATTGCACAAAAAATGTGCAAAAGGCCTGTGTCAGATAGTACTTAGAGATAAATAGTTTTATTTGAATTTAAGTTGGAGTCTCTTTTTTATTGGTTAAGGTTTCCCCCTGCCTATTTAAAGAGAGAAGGAAGTTTTGGCCAGTCACAGAAAGTTTGCCTTGACCCATGTGCTGCTGTGACACAGGTCATGGTCTGATTAACCCTGGTTGCCTCCATTGGGTGAGGTTATCTGATGTTGAAAGACTGAAAACAACCAGTGAGGACTAGTTGCATCACTGATGATTGTGAACAACTTGTGATTAACAGCTTCGCCAACTCTACCTTATTGTATAGTTGCCTTTATTGTACATTTACCTTGTCAAAACTATACAGTAGTACCGGCAAAGTAAATCCTCTGTGTTACCTTGAGTTCATATCTGTACACAGTACAAATTATTCTGGTGAAGTTGTTGTCATTTAGAGAAGTGCCAGGGGGGAAAGGGATCATTATTAAAAGAGAAAAACTTTAACCTTTAAACCTTTATTCGTCTCACAGTGGGGAAATTCACAATAACAAAAACAATACCTAGAATACCTTTGCTGTAATTTGTTTGGGCAGAGTTACTGCCAGTGTCATGAATGCTAATGAACATCAGTGGTACAAATTTGTTGGTGAAGTACCTACATAGGTTCCATAGATTGGAGTAAGGCTTACACCACCACCATCTGGACAGTAAAGGAAAATCCTCCTCTCTCTCATGGCCTCTGGATGGCTGGATCAAAATTTTAATTCTGTATACTTGCACCTTAATTTTTCCAGTGTTCAAGTATTTCTTGAAAAAAATTGACATTGTAGTATTTCAAATTTTAATAATGAGAGACGAAGGGTTGATCGAAGTAATGGAGTGCCACATAAAATCACAGCATGGATTTCTCACACTGATTTTGGATTTTTAAGGCCAATACTGATAATGATATTTGACAGTTGACAAAACAAATAACAGTGACATATTTGGCAATTGGATTTTTTTTTAAAAAACAAACCAAAAAAAAAAAAAAAAAACGAGTTTGGAGATGAATCCCTTAGTTTTTGTTTTTTCTTTTAAAGAATTGTGAAGATGTTTACTCAGCGGGACAGTTTGCAGTTCACCCCATCAGTGCTCTCTAGTGGACAAACTACACAATGGTGACAGTTTCAGGATTGATGGAATGGACTTTGGAACGAAAATTTCTTTGCAAACAAACATTTGCAAAGTCAAAGAAATAAACCATTCCATACAACAGAACTGTAACTCTGCCGCCAAGTCTGAGCCTAACTCCAGCCGCTGCATCTCTATGACATTTCTATGTTGTCTAGATGAAGTACACAAATTCTCCAAATTCTGACTTGATACTTGTCACAGTGTGAGGCCATCTGTGGGAGCTCAACGGGTTGTGAGTGTCTAAGGTTGTGAGTCTGAGCCTTGGGTGATGCAGAATAATGCAATAAGAATTTAATTTAAGAAATTTTAAATAATTATGGTCCAGGCGGTTTTTCTGACTGACCCTCCTGTATTTCTTATTTGTCTTCCTCCTCAGCCTTTTTTCATCTTCCTCTTCTTCCTCCTCAAAATGCCTGGCCCTGACTCACTACTATAATTTTATATAATGATCTACTTATTCCGCTGGGGGGTTGATGTTTCAACGAAAATAACCAGATTTATGGAGAAATTGTTTGTAATTTAAGGTCAGTGTGACCACTCAGCACACTATCAGTGGAGGTCAAATTCCATAGTGATTTATGTCTGTATGTAGTGCTCATTTGAGTGTTCATGGTTTGAAGAAGAGCACACTGTGTCTTTCTCTCCATTCATCAAAACTTGGATTGTCTCTGCCAAAAGATAATTCATTTTGTTAAAATGCCGTGTTTGCACAATTTTAGGAACATTTCAACCCAAGACAAATTTAATTTCAGTGCATGCGTTTGTTTGAGACAGTGAAGCTGATAAACCATGAATTATTTTTAGAATGGTATGTGCAGCATTTCCTCACATTTTCTGGACTAAAACTCGCACATATAAGATGGGAGGCACATTGGCTGCATTGCCTTTGAGCCTCCTAACATTAGCACACGCATACACAGGCAGAATATTTGATATTTGGTCACCAAATAATGTCAAAGTTGCTTCAAGATCCTGACATTGTTGCATTCATTCATTTATTTCAAAAACAAGGACACCGCAGACAGCTGAAAACTATTACAATTCCTGCCATGTTCACCACAACAAGACATAAATCATGTTACCTAATACCATGTCAAGTAATTTCAGCTGAATTATGAGTACATTAGGAGTTATTACATTCAAATATAGAAGCAGATTAAGGCTTTTAAGATGAAACATTTAGCATAAACACAATATGTTTTGTTGAGGCTGCATTGTGTTTTTTTGAAACAGCTTGGCCTGCACTTGTTACATATTACCTGCTGTAAAGCTAGATGGCAGCACAACACTTTCATTAGCTCATCAGTACTTTACTTCATCACAAAAAGAGGTTCTCCATCACTTTCCAAAGCCTCCAAAGTCTGGCCAAAAAGTGGAGGACTACATTGCAGTTGTTTTTAAGTTGCCATGTATGACTATTACCATCCAAACAAATGTCTGTTAAATAGCTCTAATATGATTAATTTCCAGTAAAGTATAATCACCACAGTGATATTTAGGCATTTGATATAACACACAACTCTGTGATAAGAGACCAAATTCACATGTAGAATACAGGACAAGATGGTTATTTACACAGTTAAGATGCATACTTCATTGAAGTTATAATTCAAAAATAGCCATGTTTAATGCGTAATTTGACTGTATAAAATATATATTATAATATAATTGTATTGTATGCTTAAATACAAGGTAGCTTTATATATAGTTATATACAGGCTGCTAATGACATATTTTTAACTATGTATAAGCCAAGTATATATTGTATAAATTGCACTTCACAAGCAGTTTACTACATTCAGTTCACTTGTGAACAGATCCTGCTTGTCGCAGTTTGCGGTCCCGCAATGTCAGTTTCTTTAGAAAAAAATATCCACCCCTGTCGCAGCCTCAGTTCCTCCTCAATTCATGGGTATGTCAGTGAAGATCTTCAGGTCTCAGCTGCCAAGCTCACTTTGGAAGCTGAAGAAGAGACAGACATTCTTGTCAAGTCGCACGGGTCTGACTTGAATTCATCCATAAATCACACACTTGTTCAGACAAACTGAAACCTGCATCTAAGCATGCACAAACAGTATCTGTTATTGGAATCTCGCTTTCATCCCAAGTGGCCTGAGCAAATCTTCCTCTGAAGGACTGCACAGATGTAGCAGCCGTTCTTTCTCCATAACTAGTTGTAAATCTGTGGAAATAAACCTCTGAGGGGACCTATCTTCATCTGCTGTGAGCAAATAACCCCAACAAGGATTCTCCTTTGCCTTTCCATTCTTGTCTTAGGCCACTGTGAGTGTGTTTTCCTGTCTGCAGAGTCGCTGACCAGCTTCAGTGCTCCTTCTTTGTCTTCCTGTCTGGAGGGCAAGCTGAGTGACATCCTGGAGTGAGCGGCGTCGGCGGCGTCCGTAGCCCTTCGAGCCAATCTTGTCCTCAGGGGCTTTGCGCTGTTTTTGCTGGTCTGCCTTTGTTGTGATCAGTCGGTGGGGCAGGTCATGGAATATACATGTGCCTAGGAGGCAGCCGGATGATGCTGACCTCCTGGGTCTGATTTTTAGCCCAAAGCTGAAAAAGGCAAATACATATTTATGTTCTATTTTCAAACCACTTTTCAGGATTGTTTTATCTGTCCTGGCAACACATAGTATGTTAAACAGGGTTTAAATCCAGATTTATCTGAATTCATGTAAATCTATCAGTGTAATATAAGATCAGTCACAATCTTCAGGTACCCATCTTTCTAAAATTATTTTTTTCCTGTGGTTGGCTTTTCATTTGGAATTTCAGACGGCATCTGATGATCCTTCAAACACTTCATAAATGCAGTGCTTTGGTGGTCTCAGTGTAGCCTAATTTGTAAGAGGCACAGCATTTAATTGGCTCTCCCTGGTTTGATTCTAGCTGGGGACCTTTGTCGTATTTCATACCCTTTTCTTTATCCCCATGATCCCTGTCTATTTCTGCACTGTCAGCCATCAAAATGTCCTCACAATGCAGAATCTCTTGTTACCTTGATGGAGGTGAGGCAGTTTTTGCATTCCCGCCCTGCTGTGGTCCAACATGGATGTCTGAGTGCTGCTCACTGGCTGTCACTAAGCTGTTGCGCAGGTCTCTCTTCATATGGCTCTGCAGCCATACTCTAAATCTGCCACAAAGAACAGAGGAGGTGGTGATAGCAGAAACTGATGCTAATTCACACAGACAAATTGTAGGGTATAGACATAAAGTGATAATATCAAGTATGACACAACATGGCACATCCAAAATATGACATCATTACCTCTGATGCCAATGTAGCTCAATAAGTTCTCTGATTTTTTTGGATTAGTTAGAGTTAGGATCGTTATCATAAAGGAAGGCTGATTTTGCTTGTTTCCAGCAAATATTATTAGATTCCTGATTCACAGAATTTTCCTAATCGATAAATCTGCCAGGCCAACATATTGGCCAATATTAGCTTATCAGAGATTTATCTATCTTATATATGTCTGATCAGTTACAAGAAATTGCATCACAGAAATGACAGAATGCCTGAGGTAGTTTAGAGACAGTGTCTCTATCACATAATTGTCCGCAGGAAAACCCATACAGGTGTATTTTTTCAATTGTGAAATGGTCCAGTCACGACATGTTTATCTCTATTATGTAATAACCAACTTGGATCCATATCATGTTTAGGCATTGAATGATATAGGTATCAGATTTTTAAAACTTTCAAATATCTATTAGTATCGGCCTCAGAAACTCACTATCTGTCGTGCTATAGCAAAACTGAAATTCTCTGACTTTACTGGGATAATTTCTTCACTTGTTCTCATATATTACCAGACAAAACTTGATACAAATATCTCTTGTGTTATTGAGGGCTAGCAGCTAATTTGAAGGCTGAAGGACAGAAAGATGAGGCTTTTTCTTTAGAATGAACATAATGTTCTCACAGTACTTCTTGATCAGGCAGCTCACCTTTTTTTCAGGCTGGTGTTGAGCTCCCCTGTGGCACCTTTTACCAGTGGCAGGACAGTGGTGAAAACACAGCAGCAGATGACAGTGTGCAGGGCTAATCTCATTTTGGCTGGGAGCTGTCAGTGGTAAAAAATAAAGGAATTATGTTCAGGAGTTTAGCTCTGGACTGTTGCCACAGCTGGTGCTTGATCAGGCAGCATTGAATAGGCAATTTAATGGCTTTTATAGCTGCAGAACAGGGTGGTTAAAAATCTTTTGGTTTTTCAGTTACAAATCAGAATTAATGGATTTGTAAGGCAGGTTGTTGAAGATAACATCAGCACACCCAAAATTACTGAATAGAAAATGAAATCTTTACTCAACTTTACTAGTCCTCCAAACTCCTATCCCAAATTTGACATCAAATTACATTCTCAAATGCCTGAGACATTCTTCAGCAACTAATTTTAAAAAATGAAATTGTGTAAAAGTCACTTACCTCAGGCTCTGGCTTGTAATATGATGTAGAATATTTATGATGCGCATCCAAGTGTGTTGTGTTGTTTTGTGTGTGCTGTTTAGCAGAGTTAGGTGTTGTTTCCAAGGCTGTAAAGAGTTTACCATGAGTTGAAGTCTGAAGTTTACACTGCTGACATGAGAGGCTTTATAGAGGGAGGGAGGGAGCTGTACCTGAATGCCAGACCCAGTGGGAGGGACTGTGGGACAGTTCATGTCAACCCCGTCCACCCCACATGTAGACAGTCAAACCAAAAACATGCAGATAGAGATTATAATCGAGTCAGCCATCCCAAAAATGGCGTGACTAATGCTTATTAGTTCATGCAAATCTTGACCTTGATTTAATACACTCATTTTCTTTGAGAAAGTGTTGAAAGAATTGGTTTTGTTCATTTCAGGGTTTTGTAAATTGACCTAAAACATTTTTTTCCCTCTCTTGAAAATGTATTTTTGGCTGTGCAAATGAGAGACTTATGTGCACCAAGGCCATTTACATATTTTTTGTCTTTTCCTTTAATATTTGCCTTGAAACTGGTTGTTTTGGGAAGTTATTAGAGTGAGTTCATTGGCCATGCGTGCTGTAAGGCAGTTAAGTTGGGTGTGAATGTGTGAATTGAGTGTAGCTGCATTAATTCTAAAGGACATGTGTTTCTGGATGGCTCAGTTTCAGTCCGAGTTAGCCATCTGCAATTTAAAATTGCTACAAAAGGCTAAGCATATTTAAATTAGATCTGTGTTGTTAAGGCAACTGCATGCCCTGTGAAAATTTAAGGAACATGACGGAAGAAACATGTGCTTTATGCTGAACTTGTGAACCTCCAGATGACCAGTTCAATCATTCTGAGTGCTACAGCGGCAGTTCCACCGGCAGTTACTTCCAAGCATTCTAAATGAGGGGAGTGTGTTCTGCATCTGTGAAGATTAACATTAAAGTCTTGCATTAAAATCTTTCTTGTTAGCTACAGAGTCATTTACATAAAGATATAAAAGATATACAAAAATATATATTTTAGAAATGTATTGAAAATTAATATTAAATGTCATGTGAATTTTTGTTACCCTGAAAAACTGACTACACCTGCACATTGTGTCCAAAGTGCTCCCAAATTCATAAAGATTTAAAAACATACATTTTTTTAAGAATCAGTGTTTCAGTTGGCCTCAAAGTTCATCTCAAGAGTCAAGGTTGATGTCATCTCTGCCCATGAGCCAAGGAATCGTACGCCTCTGAGCTTATCAATTTGTTTTATCGATGTCAGCATGTTTTTGTGGTCATGCATCTATGCTGCTCAAACTTGCAGCTAGGAGGAGTCATGGCGAGGACAAGAAGCATGACATCATTTCACGAAGGATGACAACAGTGCTAGTTGTAATGTCTGTAAAATGATAAAGGTAGAAAGGGTAATAGGTAAGGTCAGGGTGAAAACACCAGCATCAACCATCAGGAATTAATAAGTGAATCAATGAACATGGTATCAATAAAATATCAATTCCCATCCCTATTGACTGGCATGATGGGCAGTTAAAAAGTTTGTGAAATTGCAATCTCACAGCAATACACACCATAATATGGCTGTACAAGATGCCGCATGTTTATGAACACAAACTGGACCAGAACTAAAAGACAATACTGGTACAAATGACTAACCCTTATGAGTGAGCACAGTTGACGTCCTGGCCTTTTAATGAACTGAATTGACGGTTGACAGATCGAAAGTAATGGTTGACCCTCCCAGTTTGCACAAAATGTTTTGCCTCCAACTTGTGTTGACCTGCACACAGCTGATGCAATCCCAGCCTGCATTACAACCACTACCACCCCCAGATTCATCATCTTCATCATGTCCGTGGGCTACATTTCTATAAGAAATGCTGCCAATGTCAGGTCTGTTTTGATTTGACTTTACACAACCCTCTGACACGTAAAGGTTTGATGGGAATATAGATGAACATGAGTCATGCATTTGGATGCCTTGAATAGATACACAGAGGGCCGTCATGGCAACAACATGGCACATTACACAGGCCGCAAAGGGTGATTCAATGATCTGTGTCTTAACATGATCCTTTCCAGGTCTTAAATTAGTTACCCTTTGTCTGTTTTGCATGGTGCACCTCGTTCTGCAGAATTTCATAATGCCAAAATAGAGTGTATTGATCAAAATCTATCTGACCACCTTTTGATAAGTGTTATTTGTATCCATATCAGTAGGCCAAGATCTTTCCCCCCCCCTTGAAGTGTTGCTGCAAGAGTAGCTTTTAAATCACACGTACAAGAAATCAAGACAATATGGTGTTTGGTTAGAGATGAAGCTGTGATTGATTTCCACAGTCAGGGGTTAGTAGAACACACTATGAGCTAAATGTTGGCAGGCACCCGCTATGTGATATTATTAGATATTAGTGTCTATTTATAGTTCCACATTTCATTCTGTGTTTTTATTACTACTGAGATGAAAAAATAGGCAGGAATTATAGGGATTTTATTAACTCTGCTCCTCTGGTATGTAATGCCATGGTGCTCTTCATGGGTCTGAAAGAGAATACTCCCTCCCTCAGCACTGAGTGATATCCACTTGTCTAAATGTGAGGCCTAAACATTCCTCTTGCTTCCTTTCCAAACAGCGGAAAATCACAGTATGTGTTGTTTTTGTGTGGAAAAATACAGGATCGGATATTTACCGTTTAGAGGTGGAAAATATCAATTTGCCCAAGGGAAAGACAATGTTCCACGTGTTCCTGACTGATGGTTCAAGAGAAATAACAGAACAATGTGAACTGTAGCTGTTTGTTCTGTGTATAATAGGCTCAGGCGATTGTTTTTGTGTGTTCAGATTATCTCATCATCATTGTTTTTAGTTACTAGTAACCAGTATGATCTTGCTATAGTGACGTTCACCAGTGGTGTCAGTGCGCTACCACTCTGTCAGAGAGATGCATGTATGCAGTGGTACAGCACAGGGAGCCTATATATGTATATATAGCATGCACACATAATTTGTTGTCAAGCAATTTGAGCTGCATTGTACGTATGAAAGGTGCTACACAAAGCTTATCATTATTTTAAATACATGCGTAATACATGAATAGATAAGACATGGCAAGAGCAGAATAGAGCCAACGGTGCCGTCTCAGTTAGACTCACCTTAAGAGCAGGTGTACATAGCAGGTCTGGATGGGCTCGGTTCAGAGATCAGGCCAGCAACATAACTTAAGGAACAGCTCTTAGTTGATCTACTCAGGAGGCAGAGCTGAGTGACAGGTGGTGCTGGAGGATGTTCAAATGTACCAACATACACCACAACAGGCACCAATCAGGAACACATTTTGCCCTCTTGTCCAATAAATAAATGAATTGTCCTAAAATCTGCAGGGGAATCAGCTACCGTTGATTGTCTTTTTAATTGTTCATAATATATACGGTTGCCAGTCGACACAAATCAAGTATTTAGTCATTAGTATCAATTTAAGTTTAGAAATTAATAAACTACTACAACATTTTAAACATGAGTAATGTTCTTACAAATGAATCTTAATTCTATATTTGTTTTTAATTATTTTCATTCAGGAAGAAGCCTGTAAGATGCCTCCAATGTAAAGCAGTTAACTTAAATTGAAGCTTAAAAATAAACAACTGAAAACTGTGTTTTCTCACACACCTTTTTTCTGCTTTTCATGTTAGTCAATGACCTTAATCAAACTGGTAAAGCTTAACTGTTGGCTGTGTTTCATTTGCAACTCAGGAGTCAATGTTTTGACCCACAGTGCACTGCAGTAAGGGCCAAAAGTCCTGCTTTCTTTTTATCGAATGAAGTATATTTGGAATCTTTCATGAATTGAATTGTGACCCCAAGAATCAGAATCAAATCAATAACCAAATCCTAAAAAAGACTTCCACCCCTTAGAGTTAATCCACACATTTTCTCAAGATTTCATCTAAATGTTGCTGTTCCTGCCCAGTGAGAGCCTGGCTTATTACTGTTTCAGATTTACACCATGGGGGACCTGTGAGTCCTGAGAAATTTGTCATGGGAATTCCTCCACATAGTTTGCCATGGGAATTCTAGAAAGCAATGTCTCAACAGCAGCCCTGAGAGACTAGTCCATCAGAGCCGAATGAGGCAGGGCAGAACCTTTAGTCAGAATATGAAGTAAATCTTGTGCCGAGTGATGGATGTGTGGAGAGTCCAGTTTTCTTCCAGTATTGTTGGACAGAGTTCATCATACCATCCATGAGCCTGCAGAACATGTGTGTTTGGTTTTTTTGTGATTTTGAGGACGGCAGGAAGTATCTACACTTTCTTGAGTCTTGTTCACTTTATCGTTCAGTAACTCCAGGTCTCTGCTGTCCACAGTGGCAGGGTGACCTCCTGGACAGAAAGACTGGTGAGTCCTGTGGCAGTGTGGCCACAGTGTGTTGTTCATGATAAATGAGAATAAAGTGCTGAGCAGTGGAATCTGAAACATTGCTGGCTTTATCTACTTTTGAATTCGGGCTTTTTGAAACTTCACAGAAGTGAAGAGTTTCTGTTTTTTGGTGGGTTCTACTTATGTGAGTTTATTGACTAGGGGCTGTGTGGTGTCAGCTGTGATGTGGACATTGCACACGACTGATGCTACAAAGGTGATGTGCTTGATTTGTTTGTTTTTTTGGTCAACACAAAATACAAAATCCTTCTTTACAGTCATGAACCCTGGGTAGTGTCCAAAAAAGAGAAGGTTGCACATACAAGCAGCCAAAAATGTCTTGAAAGAACACTGAATATAGCAGCTGTTCTTTGAAAGGAGCCAGTTAAGGTGGTTCAGGCATCTGATCAGACTAGACTAGAAGCCTCCCTGTGAAGTTGTGGGGTGTCCAGTTGAAGAAGTTGCAGATCCATAAAACAATTGAGAGATTTCATATCGTATCTAGTCTGGAAAAGCTTCAGGCAATTTGTTGATGAAGTAGTTGCTGACGCAGAGGGTCCAGCATAAAAGAACAAAGTGCAGCATTTAGCAGCTAAAAAGGTGGATATTCAGGAGTGAGTAGAGACCAAAAACCGAGCTAAAAGTGTTGATAACTCTGTGTTGTGAAATCTTGTCTCGTATAAACCGTTGTGTAATTTTTTTTTTTTTGTCTGATACGCCTTCAAATTCATGGAACTGTTACTCAGACCAGCCTTACTGGATCTTATTCCACCGCCTCACTGATACCTGTAATGTGACATGCTCCACCAACGCAGCACATTATGTTTTTTCTTGAATGTATTGCTGTTTTCGATCTGACCGCCCAGTGATATGTATCCTCAGGCATTTGTACACGCACACACAAATAAATACACACAACAGGATGGTTAGACAGACTTCAGCATTATTCCTTCATGCCGTGCCAAAGATTAAATGGATGTCAAACCATCAGTCTTGTTTCTTCTGTTTCATGAGGAGAATTACTGAATTAGATTGGTATTTGACCGTGCTACTTTAAAGCTGCTCTAGGTTTTTATCTAAAGATAAATCTGTTTTATCGTCCTTCATTACAGACTTAGCTGTGGTAGACATGTGTCTCCACATGCCAAACTTAAAACTTGAAATCCAAGCTGCCACATACAAAAGCTGGACTCAAAGTTTCCTCACTTGACTGTTTGGTTTTACCAAAGATGTCCTGTTAAATTGTCTTTGCTATTGAATTTCTGATGACATACAATGTGCACATTTTTGAAACATTTTTGAAAATGATGCTGCTTAACATTAATTAATTCTTTTTTCGTTTCTTTTTTTTTTTTACATTTAGATCATTCGGGGCTGAAATGATTTGGCAGTAGCTCTGTTGTAGCACAGTTTTCCAGTTGAGCAGTTAAAAATGTGAGTGAGTAGCGTGTAAGAATATCAGTGGAGATGAGGGTGAGATTTTTTCCAAAACAAACCAGAATGTGACTTTTGAGGGCCAGAAATCTCAACACAGTGTTGAGCCACAGATGTTGGTTATTCTCATTCTGACCATTTTGAAACAGCTTTTGATACATTCCACTTAAAAGCACTGTCAATATTTCCCAAAAGAATGGGTGTTGTGTTTCAATGGTACTGCTCCTCTGTGTTTCATGAATTACAGATATCAACACAGATGACAAAGAGTTATGATTTCAGTGGTTTATACTGTACCCGCAGTTTCATACCGCTTGACTTAATCACACACCAGATGTTCAGATAGCTTCAGAAATTTCACAGAGTAGTAAAACATTTCTCAGAAGTCAGAGGAGTTTACCATTATTGTTGCTTTTAACGAGTTTCTGAGCATCAAATGTTTCGTTTGTGCTTATTTTCAAGAGGCCACCCAGGAATGTTAATTACCCAGCTGATGAAGTTTTAACAAGACTAAGAGTCTGCAGCGATGCTACCAAATCTGTGAGGCTCCGCTTGGGCACAGTAGTGCTTTGAGCTAACATAAGGATGCTGCTGGCAATGACAATGCTAGCATGTAATGGTTACCATGTTCAGCATCCTATTTAACACTGTTAGAATGCCAACAGTTGCCAGTTGGCACTAAACACAAAGAACAGCTGGGGCTGACGTGAAAGTCATTAGTTTTGCAAGTATTAGGTCAGTAACCAAAATATTTGATGATGGTGCGAGATGAAAGGTCAGGACATTCAAGTTATGGCAGTTCATCCTCTGGGGACCATGAAGACAAATTTCATGGCAAACCATCATGTAGTTTTTTCTATAAATAGCAAAAATGTTAATCCCTTGGTGGTGCGAGAGGGAAAGTCAAGTGATCACCAGTTATTAGGATACAAACATCTGGGAACCATGAATATCTGTAAAAAACAAAATGTGCTGATCCATTTTGAATTTTTCTCACTTTTTTCTCACTTTTGCTTATAAATCTATGACTAAAATAACTTACGACTTAAACTATTGTTTAATACATTTTTTACAGATTCATTTTCTGTTAATTAGTCAACAAATTGCTATTTTTTTAACTGTATAGTTTTTCAGTTTTTGTTAATTACAAAGGTCATTGAAGACAAGTGAAATGTATTTAAGGTCGCCTGAAAGCAAAGTATAGGGAGAGATGGTGGATTTGTCTCTGGAGAACTGCCAGTGTTATATCCACACTGTAATGTTCACTTAATAACCCCTTGACATTGTAAGCCACACTTTCAGAATGGAGACATGTCCCATTGCCAATTGCTTCAACAGAAAAGGAGAAGAGAGTAATATGTCAGCATGCCAAATTAACTTTTTGACCTGCAACTGACACATATCTGCGTTTTATAGCTGACGTGCCTCGAGATATTAGTTTCTCACCTGTCTTTCATTGTCTTGTTGAAAGTGCAAATACGTCAGGGATCGATTTGGATAGCCCCGAAATTCCAGTGGGTGGGGTGCAGGATGGAAAGTGAATTTTCAAAGCCAGAAATCTCAGCACCTGGCAGCGAAGTCATTGGTATTGATCAACAATACTGTCAACCAACCACAGATATATGGTTCATTTACTGCTATTGGCCAATGAATATCTTCTTACTCCTTAGATTTTTTTATAGGAACCTCTGTCTTCAGTCTCTTCAGTGTGTGCATGTTGTGCTTTTACTTGGCTCGCCTCTTTGTGAGTCACGCCAACTAACAATGACATACAAAAATGCTAATGCAACAAATTGGCTTTAAAATCCTAATTACTACATGTGAAAATTGTCAGCCATTTTATTCAGAAAGAGTCAAGTGTGTTATTTTCTACTAACACCCTGCTTCGCATTTGTCTCTTTTGTCGCCATTTATGTAAGTGCATCTAAGAGTAATGCATTTCTTGTCTTGCCAGTAAAACCAACGATATTCCCGTACATACACGCTGATACTCAGTATACAATAACTGCGAGGATACATTGGTCACTGTCGACAATTATTTATCCTTTTTATTTTTGTACCAAGGCAACAAGCAGATCACATTTCCAAGATGTTTTGGGGCTTTATTCCACATCTTCTTCTCCACTTCCAACAGATGGATGTCCCTCAAGTGGCCCATAAACGTGTTTCGAAAATAGCATGTTTACTATAGTTATCCCTGTGAAGTTAACAGTGTAATTGCAAGTGATGTTTCCTGCTCCATCACATTCTGCTGCCATGAGTCATATCTGCTGTCACGGAGGCATCGCATGCTGAAAGGCCACAGTCTTCGCTCGATGCTGCGTTGATTGTGGATCAAAAATTTAAATCTGGCTAATATCACTGGCCATCACTCACCCCGGTCTCCCCACTGAGTGATTTAGACGCTTTGAAATGTGACCCTGGGACTCGTGTGAGCTAAATGATTGTATAACACTTCATTAGAATTTGGGAGTTTTTCTCCAGTGTTGCAGCCAAGGGATTACTGTCACATTGTCCTCATTACAACTTTATAGTTTAAGGCATGTTTCACCACTTTCAAATTAAGCGGAGAAACGGATTGGGTAACTTGTGGAATTTATTTTTGTCAGACATGCTCTTTTCAAATAGTACCTCTTACCTCTTTCCTGTTTTAGTGGTCCTGAGGTTCTTGAGCCCTTTTCAGATATTGAATATGTAGCATTGCTGGATTCATCTATCTGTTACTGAGGGCTTTTTGTCATGTTTGTCTGTTATATAAATGTTCCTCGTGGATTAATGCAGACATGACAGGACATTTACAGAAAGAGGCGATGTTTGTGGAATATTAAACACCAGCTGAAGGAATGAGAGCAGGGTTGGTGACTTCTAAAGTTATGATATGAACAAAGAAGAGTGTTCTCTGCCCCCTCATTAGTAATGGATTCTAAAACTTATTGTGCCATAAATGTCTCAATTAATGACCATTGCAACCATATTCATCCCTGCTTCTCACAGTAAATCCCTTAATACATTTTCTTATTACTTACTCTGATGTCTATTTTACAGTGTCCAAAATAGGGCTGCAACTAATGATTAGTGTTATCAATTATCTGCAGATTAATTAATGCCGATTAATTGTTTGATCCAGAGAATTGTGAAAAAGGCCCATCACCAAGTCCAAGGTGACTTTATCGAATGTCTTGTTTGTCCAACCAATCATTTAAAATGCCGAAATAATGAATCTGCAATAATCTAAGACTAAGAAAAGCAGCAGTCCCTCACATTTGAGAACCCAGAGCTTTTTGCAGTTTTTGCTAGAAAAATGCCAAATTATCAATTAATCAAAATAGTTGCACATTAGTTTTCTATCAGTTGAATTATTGCAGCTCTTGTCTGAAAGTATAGGAGCATTTAGTGACAAGACGTTAAATTCAGATTTTTGAGTAATTTTTGAATTGCTTACATGGTCTAAGGTCTAATGAAAGTGTTTTGCTGGATATTTATTCATTCATCCATACATTTGACATGTATGAAAATCTAAAATATAGAAAGGAAGTGCTGGTCTGCTTATTGTTGTGGTTTTTTTTTTTTTTTATATCTAGTGCCCTTTTATAAACTAATTAACATTATAAACTGATCCCAATATTCATCATATCCTACATACATATGTACCAGATAACCATAGTGAAAAATATATCCCAGTGCCCTTAGTAGGGTGAGTAACGAGACATTCATTAACTGTGTGTAGTTTTGGAAGTGTTATGTCAGAAGGTACAGTATGTTCACAACAAAAGATTTACGAGAACAAAAAAACAAATTCCATTACCAAGTCTGCGAGTCGAGCTTTGAGAGCGCACAAGCGCTTTCGTAAGAGCCAAATCAGATTTGTGTGCAAAGGAGGACGTGATTGTAATAGATGATTTGAGTAACTACATTAGAGCCAGCAAAAGGGATTCTCACGCTTGTAATGATCAAAGCTGCTTATGCTCACTTTTGGCCGTCTCAGTCTCCTGAGCGCGAACTCATCTTCAATCATCATGTTAGACCCGTCCTTCTGCTTTCAAAATAAAAGCTGGGACAGCGGCGTTATTTAACCACCATGTGAAGACAAAGAGCAGTATTTGTCTTATTATATTTATCTTATTGTCTTTATTATCTTAAAAATCAAAATGCGTTAAATGACATTCACATGACAATCACATCGAATTATCTAGTATTTAAGCCATTATATATTATGTATTTATGAGAGTCAAATTCATTTTACTGTAGTTGTTAGCCTTATGTCATAGTTATGCCACATGTTTGTGTTAACCCTTCATGTGATTCATTGAAATTAGATTTATTTATTCTTCTTTGGGTTGGGTCCAACTCCATATGGGATTCAAAAAACAAATGTTTCAAACAAAATTATAATAAAAAAAAAATAATTGTGGGCTGTGGCTACATCCAAAATGGCAGCATTGACAGACATGGTGCAAATCCCACATACGGTACGAATAAATTTAGTAACTGATAGTCGAACAGTTGGATCCCCAGAATTTTTTCTAACTTCAACCTACAGAGCAGATCCACACACCCACAGTATTTGAGATTGTAGGTTAAACGATGAGGCATATACGCGTAGAATATATAACTGTGGTCATCCATAAACATTTTGTCCTGAACGCAGTCACCAATCGCTCCTTATAGTGGAGCAATATATTCAAAAGCTGACTTTTTTTTACTTGTGCAGACGTGAACTTTAGAAATGGTTGTTAAGTGACCTCTTGCAATCTCAAGTGCTCAGAAACAGAAAGTGCCAAAACAGCTGGAGAAGATTGAGACAGACTCAAAAACAAGAGCAAACATGATGGGGATTGTATGCTCTGATTTTGTTTTGCGTTCTCTCGAATCATTTGTCATAAATATACTTGCATATTTATGGAAATGTTAATAGGCTAGAAAATTGCTCTTATAACTTATTTAAAAGTGATTTGGGGGTCTATCCAAACATAAGAGCCACATGTGAAATTGCCATCTCATTTGTGGAAGGAGGCGCGTGTCTGAAATGTTTTAGATTGTCAGTCAGCCCATTCCCAAAATGAAGATCGTCAGATAGTCCAAAGAATTCTGGCTCATTTATTACGCATCATTTCTTGGGAAGCCACATTGTCTTGAAGGATGTTCAAGATAAATTGTGGTAATTTGACAAAGCCAGTAAGGGAGGTAGTGTGGAGGTGGAGGAGTGGCGAAGCGCCAGGCTTGTGTCTTTTCCACAGGAGGATCGTGACAGATAAGATTAGGTACTAGTCATATGTCTTTGTTTGACAGGAGAACAAAGCAGGTTGTGTTGCTCTGTGGTCGTAAATAGCAGCCTCAGCTTTACCTTGATGACACACTTCTCCCGGAGGAAGAGAAAGGGTGTGTATTTAGGGAAGGGATGATGATACAGGAGTGTGCAGGTAATGTTACCCTCTGCTTTGCCTCATCAAGCACTTGGCCTTTCACCTGGTAAAGAAGAGCTCTGCTGACTCGCTGACTTGCTTCCTTTAAGCCTGCTGTGCTCGAGTATTTTTAGCATGATTTCATATACTCAGTGCAATTAAGTAGGATGCTGGTAAACAATGCTCTGGGAGGAGGCCAGCTCCAAACTTGGCTCAGTCATGATAAGTCAGACGGTTTCAACTGAAAAAAAGAATAACTTCATGCGCTGGCAGGAGTGCAGCACAGTCCATGGGGGTTGCAGGGATTTTTTTTTCTCCACAGAAACACTTGTGTTTTATATTTGCGCCTTGCCACACATTCTTTTGTGTTCATGGGGGAGGAAGAGGATGAGACGTTGACTTTTGAAGTCTTTCTGTCTTGTCACGTCAAGCATTCCTCACAGCTAGAGGAGCACCACATCGACAACCAGTCACCTCGCTGCTGCCTTATTGAAGTTCACATCGGCCTGAATTTAAAAGAAAACGTGCATGTGACTGTTTCTGTGCAGCTGTGTGTGTCTGTAGCACATTGAGGTGTAGGTGTTTAGTTGTGTGCCTCGCATTTCTGTGTTTAATTTTTAGGTGTGTGAATGTGTGTATGCAGCGTTCATACATTTGATTTTGGCCATTTTGTGTCTGCATTCAGGTGTGTCATGAGTGTGAAGGCATATGTGCATTGAGATGTCTATGCATTTGTGTGTGTGTGTGTATCCAGATATGGACACTATGTATGCATGTAGGTGTGTGTATTCATGCGTGCATGTATTTGCATATGATTTACAGTAGGTAAGTGCGTATGTGCATGTACTTTTACACGTATCCACAGGAACCTCTGACCTATGAGGGTAAAAATACAAATGGGAGGTCAGAGTGGCACACGGCTCACCTTTAGCTTGGCTCTTTGCATTGTCAGAAGATATTTATATCTGGAATGAACAATTGAGAAAGATGGGTTTGATTTCCCCGCTGTGGCCTCGGGCTCGGCCTTCCTGTGGGTGCAGAGTCAACCTCAGTCAGATGCGCTGATTGGAGCCAGATCCTTTGTCCCAAATTCCGTCTCCTTGCACCCTTGAACCTCACGAAATCTCTAAACTAAAACCTGCAGTCATTGGTGTAAGTCCCACATTACACAAATCCAGCTCTAATGTGATGTTGTGAAATGTCAGGAGGGCAGTGCACAGAAACATGTGCTGCTGGACAAGAGGAATGACATGCAGGTGAAACAAGGTTGAGGCTGAAACTCCACCGGCAAGGCAGAGCCGCTCTTTACAGTAATAGACACTGTAGTTGGTGTGAAGTGGAATGCTGCTAATTCCTCACTCTCTGGACCCACTTTTGTGTTTTTCATTTTTATGAGGTGGAGGAGGACATCTGTTTGCGTCGTTGACCCTTACAAAAATTCTCCGGGGACCTTTTAATCTTCCATAGAGATCTATAATGTGAAGATACAGTGATATGCTATTTTTGTCTACTCTCTTGCCAGATGCTTCCCTGAACTCTTAATACGGCTGTATCACACCCCTGGGGTCCATGAATTGTCGTATGCGATACTGCGAAGGAAGTTAAATGTTCTGCAGGCATTTTATTTTACTGTCCCATGAGTCCTCCTCTACTCCGTAAACCTCCACAGGCCCCGGGGCTCCCGAGAACCCCATTCGCCGTAAATACCCAGAATTCCTAAAACTTTCGAACCCTATATATTTTGAATTCCTCAGACACCTTCAGACACTTTGTAAATTCAGATGCTCCGGTACTCGAGGGGGCAGTGAGACCCCTTAACCCCGCCTTGTCTTTATTTTCCATCCACACACACACATACCCCCTGCGATGGATTCCAGATCGGGAATTTAATGCATTTCTGTTTCGCATCACCTCCCAGGAATGCGGCACGCGTGCCACAAGCCTCATAACCTCAGGCTGATGAGTGTGAGGATGTTTAAAAGAGAGAAGGATGATGGGATACAGACGCTGCTGGGGGTTGTGTGGGGAGCTGGGAGGGATGGGAGGCAGGGGGGGTTGACAGAGCGCATCCGGCGCGGCGCTTGGCGTTAATGATAGGCCATCTTCTTGCATAAAGCAATGTTAGTGCAGCTGTGGTATGTGCCGCATCTGGCCCGCAGATTTTTGGGAAAGTATTTTGTGTGTGTGTGTTTGTTTGGTCTGTCCCGTCTCATTCAAATTAACGACTGTTGCACGATACGGAGGAGGATGGAGTGAATTAACTTAGTTGGGGATCTTTTGAGGGGAGGACTGATCTAAAAGTGGAGATTTAACAAGTTGGTCTGTTTTGCATAACTTTTAGATACAGTTTTTTTTTTTATGATTCTGGCAGTGTCGACATGCATTACACATCTTGAATCTTGTCAGGACTAGACGCTCATTGTGTGTGAAGCAGTGTGTGACGATCGGGTCTTGGTCCAACAGAACCTCCAGTTCATTTTCAGTTGGAGTTGACGGGCACCTTTGTAAGGTAGTCTGATGACGCACCTGCGTAGTTCATGACAGGAACATTTTTGAATGGCAGCTTTATTTGTTTCATGTCTTTTACAGTCTTACAGCTGACCTGTTGCAGTTAACCTCCCAGTTGGTACCGTGAGCAAACCAATACTTAATACTTTTTCTTTCTTCTTTTTTTCCAGATCATGGATTAAATCATATCATGATGTTGATAAGAATATTTTTTCAGTAGTGATATAAAAAAAATATCAATCTAAATAATAATCAGATGTCTAGATATGAAACCTCAATTCTTGAATCCTGTGACTGCATGCCATTAACAATTATTTTCATTAACGAATAACCTTATCAATTCTTTTTATTAATAATTAAATCTACACAGTAAAACTGTGAAAAAAATCTGTTTTTCAGAGCCCAGTGTGACGTCAGATCATTTATGTCTGATCAACAGTCCAGAACCCAAAGATACTCAAATCATCACATTTGAGAATCCAAAACTAGTGAATGTTTGCTGTTTTTTGTTTGATAAATAATTTAAACTATTAATCAATTATAAAAATTAACATCATTCATCAGATAGATGATTTAAATCAAGGCCAATTCATGTAGTTATTCTACAACATAATTAAGCATTTGAGAATTTTGACATCTTATTTAATGGAAAATCTGTAAATTTCTTTAAGGAATAATTTGTAAATTTCCCCGTTGTGACTAATAAAGGAATATCTTATCTAATATTTATCTGAAGTGTCAAAAAAAATATATAATTTAGGTATTAGTATGGAAACTCAAGTATCGTCTCAGCGCTAGTTTAAAACATTTCTACAGAATTCCCAGCTGTCATCATCTCAATTACTCATTACTGAAAATATATATAATGAATTATTGATTAGCTCTAGTAAAAGAAAACAATCAAACATTAAAAAAAACTGAAGCAGCACATAAAATTGTCTGCATACATGACAAATACCCCCCAAATACTTAATCTAGTTTGATAATTAATAGTGCTCAACCCAGGTTTGTCTCAATTAACACTTGCACTGTCTAACTGCATTTGGCAGGAATGTTTCATTCTGTCTTTATTAAACGTCCCAGCCAGCCCCACATCGACCAGACATTACAAAAAGAGGGTGACAATTTAATTACACATCCTCATGATATTGTCGAACCAGACAGGGAACAGACAGTGATTGGCTTTATTTTGGAAAATAGAAGATCCAGATAGTGAAGTCATGGAAATGAAGTCACCGTTTGTCTGTAACTATTCTGTCCCCAGTTATTCTACAGTTAACACGTTTACTACAGTATGACAGGAAGAGTGGCTCCCCTGCCTCTGCTGTCTATCCCCGTCACAAGCACTGAACTTGAAGTGATGTGGTGTTTGTGGCACTCCAGCGCCCTCTGGTGAACATATGAGGTTAAGACAGTTTTTAAATGGACATTTACAAGGTTGCTAATCTGCTGCTTGGTGTGTTTTTGTGTTGTAGTGTTTTGTCTGATTAGTTTTTATTCAAGACCTTAATATTAACAGTCAATACAATAAGCCAGTTATTCAAGATATGTTTTATTACATAGTTCAGTCTTCAGCTTTTTACATATATATAAAACATAAAATGGAAATCACAATGTTCACTCATGACGGTATCAAAGGCACTGGTGGTTACAGTACAACAACACAGTACAAATGTTCTGCAGTTAACATTCTTGTTTGGAGTAAGACTTTGGCAAAGTGCCCTATTTCTGACAGCAGGAAATGTTTAAGAGCCAGTTCTTTAGACAAATATAAACCTAAGTCAGACAAACTGGAGAAAAAAGCACTTTGATGACAACAGTGACAGATTTATTGAATCTTACAAGGTAATTCAATTCAGGTGTTTTTTTTTAGAAGACAACAATTTGTTAAACATCATTGACTTGACATTAAACACGTCATCCTCAGATGCTACTGATGGCGCCTTGATGCAGCTTAACTTTAGTACAGAAAACAAAAACTTTGACAAAACAGAAATCATAGTTAAAATATTTACAAAAATCCCTTATGTTTTCATTTAAAATGGTCCCAAACAGTAGTCACAGGAAAGAGAGTAGCAGGTCTTAAAACGTCATTTCTTAACTTTACAGCAGTCTGAACCTAAAACAGTTTGTGCTTTAGGTCAGACTCGGGTCAAAAGTAGTGCATTTCATAGATACAAATCGACAGTCAGGACAAAGTGGAAGGAAATGATAAAAGGTAGTGGTGTTTTCCACTCACGACTAACGAGCTGCACGTTATAAAATCAACAGATTTAAATTATGTATATTGTTAACTTGGTAGGATTTTGACCGTGGCCATATGCTTCATTGTACTGTTATACTAGGACTGGTCTGCCATTCAGTCAAGTAGCGCCTGGTGAATGTTGGGTCAATGCTAAACTATTTAAAAAAAAAAAAAAAAGATGGTCAAGGCACTTTTTAGTTATTTTGACTGGAATGTTTAATCTACTGTATGTAATCTGTGGTGGTTGTTAGGGTTAATTCCTCAGCTGCAGCAGTTTTCCTGACGTTATCACTCCTTCACTTCGTATTTTTGTTGGATCCCTGCTACAATTAGTGAACTTAATTCTCCTAATGTGAAATTGTGAGTGTCTGTACTGCTTCTTTTATCTATGGCGGCCTCCAATCACAGGGATTCGTATCAGTGCTGGTTCCTACAGGGCAACGCTAAAGATCCATGAAAGGGTTAAGGGCCCTCTCTTCTCTGAGTTACAGACATGTTTAAGGTTGGGGGACTCTTTACTGGGCCTGGTTCTTCATCTCCTGCCATTTCTTCTCCCTTAGACTGAGCTCTGCGTCAGAGAAGGCCGCTGGGCCCCAGTTGGTGATCAGCTTCTGTCCCTTGGAACCTGGAGGGAAAAAATTCAAGAGACTCTTCACCGTAGAGGTAGGAATATTTCATTCAGCTGTCACCTTCAATTATTTGTCACTAAAATGAATGTAAACAGCAAGTTAAAGCAAGAGTTTGTGCTCTGTGACAGATGTGATGTCACCTTGTACTGACACACACTTGTTGTTTTTAACTTGTTGATTTTAATTTGTGTTTGCATGTACATTCAGCAAGACTTTTGTGTTTACAAAATGCTTGCGTTGCTCCCATCACTTTAAATAGAGATCAGGCTCTTAAACATGCAAGGTGAGCACTATTAAGTGTTCTGTTGGCCGTCATTCATTATTCAGATACTTCACGTTTAAGATAAAACATAACTGCAATTATGTTTATATATAAATCCTAAAATACATTTGTCAATCCTTGCGCATGCATTTATTAAAAATGAGACTCCATTTATCAAAGCCGTCATTTAACTTTGTAGTAAACAACATTCTTAAGACGAAGCCTCCAGCCAAAAGTGTCATTGTTATTTTATCTCCCTCCAGCTTTCTAGCATTTTTGTTTGGCTGTAACCTTCTTCCAGGGAACAGCATGTACATAGTTGGCTTAGCGAGAATAAAAAGAGCCAAGTTATTTCTCCTCGCCTAATTTCACTAATGAACTCTATTGGGAAATTAGTAGGACAAAGGCGCCATTCAATTTATTCATGGCAGGAGTCAGTTTGTAGCTTTGGGAAGAAAACAATTCAAGATGCTTTGAAACTCGGACTAAATGTGTGGCCCTTAAAAAAAATATCACCTTTTAATAGTAACACGTTTAGCAAACAGCTGCCTAGTACTTACAGAAATATGACTCTGCAGTTACTGTATCTAATGATGCAAAGCTGGACAAATTAATCACTCCTTCAAATCATTTGAAATTGTGCTTAATTTTATAAACAGTCTGATAATGTTATAATTTGTCTAAATCAGAGGTTGTTAAACAGACGCTCCATTTCTCTTTAAACTGTCTCTCACTGATGCAGCACTTTAAAAAAGGTCCTCGATGTTATTCTCTTTGTGAGCTAGTATAACACTTTTCAGTCACTGAACAAGTCTGTCAAACCTCAACAGCAGTGCAGTGATGCCAAATACAGTTCACTAGCTGCTGTGCTGTCAGTAGAAGAATCTAAAAGGACAAAACCATATTTTCAAACGATGAATAAAATGATAAATTTGCAAGTCAGCAGCTAATGCTAAGATAAATAGTGGCCTTTTGCTATGGAGCTGCTTTGAGCTACTCCTCAACTCTTATAGTGAATATTACACATCTTGTCGGCAGTGTCTGACTTTAACAACAGTGTTAGCGAGCAAGTCGAAATCACAGCTATAGCTTTAGCCAAGAGACGTGGCCATACAATTGGAGTCTGAGAGTCAACACTCAGATTGGTCCTCGCAGAGACAGAGGTACAGACAGTGGTCAGTGTTCTGCAGTTACCTGGTTGAATGAGTCGTAACAAGCCCTCATGTTCAGCCACCTTGTGCTTCCAGGTCTTGGTGTTGTTGGTTGCGTCTTCCAGCTTCTTCATCACCGTCTTCAAATAAGGAGACAGAACACACAGCACAGTCATCAGCAGGTAAGAAAATACAAGTTTTCTTTTTTCTGACACTTTGTAAATCTTAAAGATTTAAGAACAGCACTTTTTGGTTTACTGGTCATCAGATAACATGTGACAAGTGTTAACTTCCTTTCATGATTGTTAATTACGTATAAACAGCTGCCTCCCATCAGTGACACCCTGTAGTAAACTGAGGTCTTTTCTAGTACATTTACACAGATTTATTGAAAAATCTGTCTAGAACATCATTATTTTATAATGTATTTCTTCACTTAACCTTAAATAGTTCTTAATTATTAAAACTGAAATCATCCTAAATAAGAGTAACGAAGAGTTTCTGCAGACGCCTGTTATCAAGTAGTCAAATTGCTATTATGAAAGACATATTTTCTTTTAAAACTAAATATATTTAGTCCTATGTCTTGCAATCATTTTTAGGATGATCCTTATGAGTGCGAAATATTATAGCATTCACTTTATGAAGCTGGGAGGAAATTTGAGATTTGGTGGTTCCTTTAACCGACAAGCATTTCTCATCATTTTTAGCCTTTTATACACGACATGACTCTAAGCTAGCACAGCTGTACTCAGCCATCATTTCACAGCAGCAAGCCCACACTGACTGTGCTTCATTCTTGCAGGTGATTTTAACCAGGCCAGCACAGGCAGTGTCCTCCCAGGGGCTCAAACAAGCTGGATCAAGTGCACACAAACATCAGAATTCTGACCAACTAGCCTCCAGTCGCCCTCAAATGAATGAAGTGTTTTGAGAGACTCCCACATCAAAGCCACCACCTCTCTGGATTTACACCAGTTTGCTTAGAGAACCAACAGATCCACAGAGGATGCGTCTCTCTCTCACCTGGCGAAACGAGGCACATACCTGAAGATGCTAAAGAGATGTTTTCAGTACTGACAGTTTCCAGGATCAAAACACTCATCCACATTGTGACTCTATATCTACATTCCTGCACTGGACTGGTTTTGTTGCTGCTTTGCACATCGGAGCTGTTGCACTATTTTGTTTGTTACTTTGCTATTTTATCTTGTTTTTTTGTAGCATCGAGTACAGAAGCTGCATAAACTTAATGACTTAATCTTGTACTTGTGCAATGAGTGAATGAATAAAGATATTCAATTCTAAAATAATTGCTGGATTAATGGATATTGAAAATGGCTACATGAGCTCTACTGTGATATATTTTACTGGAGGGTCATTTAGAAAACAGTCACATAACTCTTGTTGGACCATTGGCTACTGCTGGTCCCTACACCACCATGACTGTGACGGCTGTCAGCTGACCTGGTACTGCTCCAGCGCCCCCTGCCTCTCCTGCTCCAGCTGGTCCAGTTGTTTCATGGCTGCCTGCAGGGCGCTCTCCTTGGCCAGACGTTCCTTCTCCAGCTCCTGTTTCTCAGCCTCCGTCTCCGAGATGGCGCGTTGCTGCCGCAGGTGGATCTGCTCCAGCTCCGCCCTCTTTGTGGCCTCCTCCTCCAACAACCTGCACCACACAGACAGTAACATCAGTAAGTACAGAGTATAGTAGTTGTGTATATATGCACGATATTTTCTTTTTTCACTGACTAACCATTTTTGCAGTTCTCACATAATGTGCACATGAATTAACTCAGTGTTTGAAACATTAAACTTTTACAGCCTAGATCTGTGTAAAATAACACATGTAATCAAATTCAACACTAATATCTTAATGAACAATTTGTGAACGATGATGTCCAAAACAAAATGAAGGTGTGCTGTGTCAGCAGGTGGTGCTATAGTGCAGTTTTAAGATGACGGTTCAAATGTAAATGAAACTACTGATGCACTTCTGGTTAGATGTTATTTGCATTGTTTATATACTTGATTAATGAAGTAAATTAATATTTAATTTGTTTGGTTTCTGACTTCATAAATCTTCCATCAACTATAAACTGAAAGAAGTGGAAAAACCGGCACAGTGCACACAGGAAATACAGGGGGGACAAAATGTGGCGTTAAGACAATGAACATTTTTCTGCAAGTCTCCAATAATCTCTGTGATAATTTCCTGGTGTCTCTTTTTTTTTTTTTTTAAAAAACTAAATGGCTCTGTGTTGCTGAGCTGCTGAGCAATTACTTTATTACTAAGCTTTACATGAAACTCATTTAGTTAGTGCTGTTTGGATGAAAGCATCCAGTTCATGTTGTGATGATAAAAGGCTGATTGCTGTCTTTTTAACGCCGTTTTAATTTGAGGACTGTGGTCAATGCAGAGGTGCTGACATGCTCACTGCTGGTTAGTCACACGTGAGGTGGAAAGCTAATGTCAGCAGAGAGGAAGGACGGACGAGGGAGGAAATGTGTTGGAGAGAGGGAAGTAGAAGTTGAATGTCTGGCTATATGTGTGACTGTGTCAACAATCAGGAGCAGGCGGTTTCACGCTAAAGGATTCCTATAGACAGTGAACTATGCAGATTATAGATGAAGTAAAATGCCTGTGAACTAAAGCTATTAAGAGCTGTTGGATGATATGCAGCGGTGGAACAAGTAAACGTAGCAAGACCACAGTCCAGAAATACTCTGTTACAAATAGATCATGTATTTAGAATTTTACTTAACTAAAAGTACAAAAATATTAGCATCAAAATATCAAGTACCAAAAGTTGGATTCTGATTATTGATGCTTTACTGTGTGCATCACTTTAATATTGCAGCTCATAAATGTCAGGATATTTTCAAATTATTTATATATATTTGATATATATTACTTTTTATACTGTTGGTATCTTTTGAATTTCCATGATGGGATCAATAAAGTCTTATTGAAAAATAATAATAATATAATAAATAATATAATGCATTTGTTGATTATGCTTTGTGAATTTCCTCATTGTGGGAAGAATAAAGGAATATCTCATCTTTTGTAGCATTAATCTGAATTTTTAAAAGTAACTTAAGATAAGATATACCTTATAACCTGTTATATACCTATAACTTGTAACTAAAGTTATGAAGTATAATAGTTATAAGTATAAAGTAGCAGAAAATGTAAATACTCAAGTAAAATACAAATACCTCAAACTGTACTTAAGGACAGTATTTGAGTAAATGCACTTAGTTACTGATGATAATTAATATTATTAATTTCTGTGTTTTTGTCAGAGTCTCCTCTCAGCTTGTTAGTTGGTTCTATTATCTGCACCTGTTCACGTCTTATTAAAAGGTTTAATCACATTGAACCACACGGGACAGAAAGCTGCTCTGCTCTGTTTGCCACCGGCTGCACACCAGCGAGGCGGGTTATGAAGCTGAATCTCTATCGGCTGATAATCAAACAGCAGCAGTTGGTCGAGACACTGGGGTTGATTTTTGCAGGGTACATTGCCTTTTCCATTTGTGTTCAGCCATGACGAGCTGCGTGAAACAGAGTGAGTCTGTATTGTTTCTCCAGGCTGTTTGCACACGTGGCATTTTGTTAACTGGCTGCATCAGTGTCACATGCAGTGAAAACCACATGCACCCGACTCAAACTGACCAATAAATAATCAGTGTGAGGGGCGAAACAAAGAGCAGGTTTCTGTCCTTTTGTGCTTTAGTTTGGATTCTGACTCTTTAGACACCTGATTTGCAGAGCTGACGTTGCACTGTTTGTTCTGTTGCTATTCACAAATGCATATTATCTGCTTTGTTATATTAAGCTGAGGTTTTCTGGCAAGTTAACAAAGACAGAAAACTATTCAGCTAAGCATGTTTTTTCTTCAGCTCCAACTCTGTGGGCCCTCAGTACAGACTCTTTAAAAAACAAGTTTCAGCTGTAAAATAACTGAGCAGACTTGCACCAACACAACACTAACTTCTTCCTTATCTGCTGAATATATTTGTGCAGACCGATGATAAATCTTCGACCTCCTCCGCTCTGCGCTGACTCACCGAGCCTGCAGCCTCCGGACGGCCTCCTCGTCCTGTCTGGCACGCCTCTCGTCCTCCAGGGCCTCCTCCAGCTGACCGTACATGCCCTCCAGCTCCCGAACCCGCTGCAGGTACTGCTCCAGCTCAGTGGACTTCTGGGCCACCTGCTCCTCCATCTGCTGCCGTACCTGTTGAACCAGGAAACACACAAACACTTTATCTGGAAGTCAACATCGACATTCCTGCAGGTAGTTTATGTGCTCTGGTGCTCGATGCACAGTAATCTTCAACACTGTGATAGTGGGAGTAAAGTACACTGTGATTAATCAGCATCTCACTTGAATCTAGAATTAGCTTTTATGAACTAGCACAGAGATAATTCTGCGATGAACATAAACGTTATCAACTATTTTAATTATCAATTCATTGTTTCTGTTATTTGTCAAACAAAATGCCAAATTCCAGCTTGTACAAAGTGAGGATTTGCTGCTTTTTTTCCATTTTATTTCACTGTAAATTGAGTATATTTGCTTGTTTGGGTCACAACAGTGCAAAAGAAAATCTCAGAAAGTCACCTGGGGCTCTGAAAAATGATTTTTCATAGACCAAATAATTAGCTAATTAAATGCTAGTAACACAATTGCTTCAAGCTGTGTGATGAACGATTTAAGGATGCTGTTGTTGTTCCCTGTTTTAAATGTTAACTTTCAAATTTTAATAAAAAAAATTAATGTAAAATTGTGTTGAAGCTTGGTTGTCTTTGTACCGTTGTCATTCATTGAAGAAATAAAATCAAAACCAAGTCGCTTCTTCATGAAAACAAGCCATAAAGTCACTGATGTGGATGATAAACAACACACTGAGATGTTACAGAAGCAGTGAAGCGACGTATGATGCATTTGTGGTGGTTATATTTACCAAATTAACCTTGAACAGCAAAGCTGACAAATATGAACTGAGCCACATAGAAACGTCTTCACCACAAACTTGACCTTCACCCTGAGCTGCAGTACGTCTTCACTTCAAGTCTGCTCGCCTCATTTAACCTGACATCTGCAGGTGAATGTTAAACTTTTTCACTGCACTCACAGTCTCTCACTCCACCACTTGTTCAGATGTACTGACTCAGCAGAAGATGACGAGGAGTGACGTACCATTTTCTCTCTCTCCAGGTCCATCCTGTAACGGTCCTGGAGCTCAGTCTGGGTCTGAAGACGCCTTCGTTCTTCCTCTGCTGCGTTAGCCGCCGCCTCCTCCAGAGCCTTGGCAAAAGAGAAACAGACGGCAGTCAAAAAAAGGTCAAATGTTCCCAGTAGATAAAAGCACCTCGTCTGTTTTCTGGTAAAAGTTTTTAACCCTTAAATTCATGTGAACTCTATAACAGAAATAAAGAAGGCAAACACATCTAAACTAATGTTTCAGGGAGTTCAGGGGGAATTACACTCTGATTAGTTTGGAGGCAGAGAGACGAGCTGCGGCCCACAGTAAATACAACACAAGTGAATGTGTTTAAAAGGTTATTCAACAAAAAGAGGAATCGAGAGCGAACACTAGCTCTGTTCACTAAAAATAAAATAAATCTTGCTAAGAAATGCTGATTAGGAAACTGTAACCACTATGAGAAAATATACTCCTGGGCTGTATCACTTCTTTAACCCTGAAATTCCAACAAACTGCTGTTACTAGAAACGACAATGAAACAAACGTTTTGACAAAGGTTATTTTCTTTGTTTGAAAAAACTGACGACGGACTGTAATGAACTGTGACGGATCCAAGTCTCAGCTCTGCTCCTCCAAGATGATCTACACAACCTTTACATTCACACACAGCTCAGACATTTTTGCTTGTTGTTAATGTCTTATAAAACTTCACTTACAGTAATTACACAGATAAACTCGACTCTTGGCCACTGCTGATCCTTCTCATTGTACGTTCACTGTCGACCTTTTCACACCCCCAGACTGTAAATCTTTGTGTCACACAATGTGTCACAACCTCACTTGTAAGAAAAAAAGAATCTATATTTGAAAAAGTAAAGTGTGTCAGTTTGTCTTCCTGTGTTTGATGGTGGTGACGTTTTTTGTTAAAGCGAATTACAAAATTCAGTTTTAGCAGAAGTCTGTGGTCTCTGGGTGCCTTCCAGTTCAACATTATCTCTAGTTCACATCTTCCATTTTTAGAAGTAGAAGAAGAAAAACATGGCATTGTTTTGTACATTAAAGCAGACGAACAGGAGAAATTCATCTTTCAGTTGTGGTCGAGCAGTAACCTCGTGCTGACTCGTGTCACCCAGCTGTGAACCGTCTCAGCCCGCGACAGTCTGCTACTTATAGCAGCACAGTGTGATCGCGGCAGAGGAGCCCGAGTCTCTCTCTGCGCGGCCGTACAGTCATTGTGCATTCATGCAACCGACTGTGTGAGACTTTCACCTCAATGGCAGATTGTTGTGCATTCATGGGAGAGCGGAGTCGCCCCAGACAAAGACAAACTGTTGTTCTCTGCTGCGCTGGATGTTACACAACTACGATGTGAACTAGTTTAACTGAGCGTTGTTGCTTCTCACTGTCACAACCCTGAGGAGGCTGCGACAGGCCGAGCGCTCCGACTGTAACCTGGTAATCAACAGCTGTAACAAATCATCAAACTTCTTTTCAGTTTTCACTATTTCTCAGATTAGACGTGAAATCCACGTCTGCATCTTGACAAAGTTTGGTGGACGGAGAAAACACCAGGAAATACTGTCACGTCCAGGTGCCAGATGTATAAATGACGGGCGCATGCAAAAAAAGAAAACCAATGCATCCACACACAAAAACGTATTTATAGAGGCAGAAGATGTGAGAATGTGCACATGTGAGGCCAGAGGCTCAGACCAGCCTACACACGGTCGATGTGAGTGATATTATAAGGAGACAGAATCGAAATAGTAAGACATTGTTTTTGGTTGTTAGCGAATTCACTGACTGCTCGTGATCAGTTTTATCACTCTTATATTAAAAGGTATCATTTTTTTCTCGAACAGCACTGAAAACTAAATCTAGATTGATCATCTTTCTCAGTAATGATGATTGAGACACGACTGCCATGATGGTTTATAGATACACATGATGAATAAATGATAGAAACACACGAGAGCTGTTCTGGTGCCGTTGGAGAGCCTCACAAATTTGGACAAAATTAAGTTTCTTCTTTGCTTTTTAATTGTCTAAAGATGACAGTCAAACAGCAGGCAGATGTTTTGGATATATATTAAAGGCATCGACAGCCATTTATAGCTAATGAGAGCTGAAATGAAGCTTGTGTGCGTGCGATCACTTTCACATCAGCTGACATTTATAAAACAGAACCCTGCGTGTGCACAGCTTTAGAACTTTGGCAAGAAGAGTGCGTATGATTATTTCTAGCTTTGGTCTACACATTTTCATACATGTGGCCACAGGACTTTGTAGCTGACAAACTCTGATCATTTGTAAATGCTCTCTGTGTTTTTATTAGGAACGCCGGTGCAATCTAATGCAAGAGCTCAGCCACAAATTCTGCCTTTACAAAGATAATAATGTTCAGTGGAATTCATTTAACTATGTGTTTATTATTGAGGTTGTGAGCAAAAACATTAGAAAATGCAGTTCAGTTCAAAATTACATTTACAAACATGAGGGGGAAAGAATATTAAAAACACGTCTCTCTGACACAAAGATTCGACAATATCATTTTCCTGAATGTAGAATTTGTGGCTGGTCTGTTGTGTTGGATTGCATCAAATTGTAAAGGTGTGCCTATTAAAGTGGCCAGGAAGCGTTTCCAACAGTGTTGTCAACCAACCAAACAAAAAACCAGTGAGAATAATTAATGCTTTTGTCTTTTAAATGGTTTTACTTTAAAACAACTAATGTCCTCACACATTAGTAACAGCGGCAATCAGTAGGTTTCATTGGACTGGATGACATCAGTTCTCTACTTTTTGTGAAGCCGACACTTCCTGTTAACCCCATGCCCATTTACTGTATTAACAGGAAGCAGCCGGTCGTCATCAGCGTTTGGGGAATCCACATAATCGCTGAGTACTAACACGAGCAGTCAGTGTCAACAGACAGGAGTGTGAGTCAGGTTTAAGGAGATTTACTGGAAGAACATGTTAAATGTCGCCTCCCTGGTTCAATACACATTCCTCTGTTTGCAGCTGGTGACAGACTATTCATTAGTCAGAGGCCACAGGGTGGAGCTGATCCATTATTGGTATTCATGAGCCGGCAGTGAGTTTCAGAGGAGACCCAGCAGAGGTTTTATGTGACCTACTTTAATTGTTGTGTGAAGCATCAGCGTGTGACTGAAACCAGCAGCGTGAAACAGGCTAATTACACTTTGTCATTTATAGGAGCTCTGCAGATGATGCATGTTACTCCCAGTTTGTGCTATTTTTAGGCGTCACGTTATGTCTCAGGAATGTTGTCGAATCAGCTTTGAGACTTTGTCAAGCTGCAGCTGTGATGACATGGCTGTAAGTGTAGCGATGACGAGTCTGAGGGCTTATCAGACACCAGAACACGCTGCTCTTTAAAAATATCATAACAAGGGAACGTTATCATGGCTGCGATGATTTCATCTTTTTGCGAGGTCAACGATAGAAACACAGGCCATGCTACAACGCAATCTACCAGGAGTGTGTGCGCTTGCAGGTATTTCAGTCCTCTGCTTCGGCCTCATGCAAATGAACGAGGAGGCTGCGGTTTTTCACACGAGGCTAAAAGTCAGTCTGAACGCAGCCTTTAGGGAATCAGGCTGCGATAAGATTTCTGTCTATGTGAATGTTGAGTCTATGTTGGAGACTGATCTTGCAGAGTTGACTTGTGATCGATGGTGCCATCTGATTACAGGACAGTGGATGAAAACAGATCCAACAAGTTGAATGTCGGGGAATACCCTCCTCCTTCCCTTTTTTTTATTGAGCTGTGTGCTTCCAGTTCAGTATTTGCAGCTTTACAAGTTCCCTCTGGGGGAAATCCCTCAGGTTACATTCACTAACGATTTCCATTGAATGAATTCCTGAACAGCTCTTTCCTTCTTTTTCTGGTCACTTATTTAAACAAATAAACATATCCTGGTGTATCAGGTGAGCAGTAGTTACACCTACAGCTTCATCTAATGTGTGCATGTTGTATTGTCTCTATTGCTCCACACTTTTCATATTACATTTAATGAAATGGATGTTTTAACTAAATTTATTCATTGCCAATTTAACTGTGTGTTTTGTGTTGTCTGACTTGGCAGAAATTTGAATCTCTTACTAGCGTCTTTTAATCAGAGCAGTTTGACCCTGTTTTATAATAAAAAGTACAAACCTGATTCCAAAAAAGTTGCGACACTTGTAAAACATCAATAAAAACAGACTGCAGTGATTTTCACACAAATAGTGTTTATCTTAGCTTTTCCTTTATACAATCATGTGTTTGAAAAAGTGGTGAACCTCATCCCATTCTCCCCTGAGCTTGTTGAGGTCAAACATTAAATATATTGTCTTTGTACTGTTTTCAATTGAGCACATGTCAGAAAGGATTAACAAATGATCACAGTCTGTTTTATTTATGTTTTACACAGCGTCCCAACTTTTTTGGAATCACGGTCTCTGAAACAATCCTAGACTGAAGATAATCTGTCAAATGTGCACATCGTGTTTTCACTCCCACATTATGTTGACAGGTCCCATCTTCACTCTGTCATCTTGGATCACTCCTGCCCTACTTACGTCCACACTGAACTATTTTAAATTCAGGATGCTGCAAAAAGGAACTAATGCAGCAGACGTTTCCTGACCAGACTGGATTCACAGTGTGCTTGTGTGTCTTCGCCTCACCTTCCTCATGTTCTCCAGTTCCAGTTGTTTGGCTTCGTTGGCCGTCTGCAGCTCCCTCATCCTGAGCTCCAGCTCCTCCTGTTCGGCCTGCTGCTTCAGCCTCAGCTCCCGTCGCTTCTGTCGAGCCTCGCGGTGCGGCGCCGGGCGGCCCTGACGCAGGAGGCTCACGCAGGTCTGGATGGCTGGAGGAGACGTAAAAAGCATGTTGTGATTTCACCCAAAGCTGTCTGTGTGTTCACTTCAGTAAAACTAAATTCTAGTTTATCAGTTGCCTTTGTATTAGAACTGAAATGATTAGTTGATTAACAGATGATTGGCCAAGAATCACCACCTGCAAAAACTGCAATGTAGTAAAAGTATTTTAATTTCTATTTCCCTTTGAGATGAATAAAGTGCTTTCTCTTAACTGGACAAAGGTCAAATGATAAATCTCATAAGTAAAAAACAAAACTTTCACCATCACAGGTCACAGGTCAAATAATGCACATGCAGCAGTAAAGAGTGAGTGAGACACATTGAGTGAAATAAAATACAATGAATCACCATGTTGAGAATAATAATTATCTGATAAATAAGAGGAAGCGTTCCTGTGATTTTTGAATGAAGTCACTACTCACCCTGGATCCACTCCTGCTTCTTCTTCTTGTCCGACGCGCTGATTTCAAAGCTTTTGTGTGACGACTTGATGAGAAAGAGACACTTCTTTCCCTCTTTATCTTGTAGAGGCTGTAAACAAGAGATGTGGATTAAACCACCTGATAAATACGCAAACATGAAGAGGACATAACTAATATAGAAATAATGTCAACTCAAGGTTCTTTCAACATCAGCTGGGAAAGTAACGTGAATCGACCCCCTAATCCGATCCATTCAGAACAAACTGACATCACTGTGCTGTTGTAAACATTTATGATTATGATGAAGCAGCAGGTTCTTGCCTCCACGTAGCAGTTTCCATCCAGTAAGATGTCTCCTTTCTGTTCGGCCAGGTCTTCGCCCACGTAGTAGGAGATGAAGTTCGGCTTCAGCATGAACCAGCGCTCGGTCCAGTTCTTCCTCTTGTGGCCTTTCTTCATCATGTAGCCCTGCGGAGAGAAAGGACGACATGGATCTTAAACCAGCAACTACTCCAACATTATTGATTTTGATTATAAAATGACAAGTTACCGACTGGATCCTCTGTTTGATATATGAACTTTAAACTGTGTTTTCACCTTCACAATAATAAACATTTTCTGCATTTATGCTGTTTGTTTTAAGCTTTTATGCCTCTATATGACCCCAATAGCACATTCAGCCATGTTTTCACAAGAAAATATCCAGCTCTGCCCAACATGACCACAAACTGTCATTCACTTATTTTATATATATTGCAAAGGGCTGTTTCAGATCAGATTTATTCCATTGACAATCCACCTACATTTGTCTATTATGTTTATGCTTGTCTCACCGAACATTTGTTAAGATGGTTACGCCTGAACTCCAGTCACTGATGAAGACCATGAAACGTGGTTTAAAGTGCTGGAAGTGAAGATCACTTTGCCACAATATTACAAACAATCAGTGTTTGTGGTGGCTGGAAAAAGGAAGCCTTTTGTTCACTTCTGTGTTTCAATAATTACTAAGATTTTTAAGTGGTAAATCCGCACGTTATCATTGTAATGAGCTGCAGGACGAGCTCGACCAGCATAGTAGCTAAAGGGACGGATCTTAGTGAACGACCCAGACTGTATCTCCGGACCGTGCAGGTGTGCCGCCCACCTGTTTGAGCACGTCCAGGATGAGCTCCTGATAGACCTCGTTGATGCCCATGGAGAGCGTCTGGCGGTCCATGCCCTTGCTGAAGTGACCCGACCCCACCAGGCTGATGAGCTCCCAGGCGTTCAGACTCTGCTGCTTCGAGTTCAGCTGCAGCTTGTAGTCCTCGAAACGCTCCTCCACCCAGCTGCCCCCCATGGCCTCCGTCAGCTTACGCAGGAAATACTCGATCTGTGCGCGGAGACATGAACAGAGAGCATTTAAATAGTGCAAAGACATACAAACAGAATCCTTTAGTAAAGCAAACAACTGTACATTTATGTTGAAGTAGTTTTTCTGTATTTTTCCTACATCTCTACACAGGCTGATCGAAGGATATAAATTTATACTTCTTTTGCAAACAATCTTCCTGTGATTCAGCTCTGATGTTTGTTGTACCCAACAATAAATCTTCCAGCGTTTGTTAAAGAACAGGAAGCTGGAAACTTCCTTTTCTGCTCTTGAGCAACAGACATTCAGTTGCTGCAGCAGTGAAGCCACACATATACAAAAATACAACTGAAATCCCGAGTTCATAAAAAGATCCATTCAAACGAGTCGTGACTGGAGCAGGAAGTTGACAGTGAAACAGACAAACTCCGGCTAATTTGATTCTACTAGAACATTAACATAAATAACTTCTCCCATTCTGACAAGTAACCAACCACTTTGGAGGAAGTGCTTTTCTAAATTGGGAGATTCATCAGCCAGTTTGCAGCAAGTTCACATGTTCGTACCCAGTGACAGCGGATCAGTTAGGACACTAAATTATGGACCTAAAATCAGCTGTCACCTGTTCTACATTCAAGATCAGAATATTTAGAAATGAGTTTGCATGATCAGATTCTCGTGCTTGTTGACCTACTTTTTGATCAGACATTAAACTAAGTGAGGAAACTTTCTCATCCACAGACTGTATTTATTTTGGCTTAATGTAAGCATCGATGCCTTGAGCTGTTTGGCATAAAAACATTTTTATAATCCACAAACTACAGAAGTATTGTGTTGTAAAGCTATTTTGTCTGCACTGATACATTGAAAACAACACCTGCCCATGATCCTGGTTATTCAAGCGCTGCAGAAGCTTGAAGTTGGGAATCTGTATCGTCTCATCAAATTTTGTGACATGATGAAATATCAGAAAGTGACATTTCAGGCCCTGAATCGAGTTTCTTTAATATGTTGAGGGAGCAGCCAGTTTATGTTGGATATATATTTATGTTAGTGGACCCAAAGTGCCGGTTTTACATGAAGCTTTGTAAACTAAATCAGGTTTAATGAGAAAAGTGTCACCAGCGTGTTCATCAGATGCACGACACTCACCTCCTCAGTGACCATGATCAGCGGGTATCTGTCCTCAGACAGGAAGTTGAAGATGCACCAGATCTTGAAGGCGTCGTCGTTGGAGATGAGCAGCTGACTCTGAACCAGGTTTTTCCTCGAGCACAACGTCCAGCACATCCTGTTGAAGTCCTGACGGTCAAAGTTATCCGTCACCTGTGGGAGAGCAGGACGGCAGCTCTGGTTAGTTGTGGCTTCATGTTTGTTTTTCTAGGAAGATGAGATGAAACCTCCTGAGTTGGCAAACGTTCCCCCTGCTGATGTTTCCGGGAGTAAAGCTTGGATTCATTTTCTCATGAGTCACCTTTTATAAAGTCAAGCAGTAACTATAGACTTTATTAACATAACTAAATAATTTCCTAATTCTTTATAGATGAGCTGGTAGTTAAAATAAGAACTTTTGCGTTGCCAGGTTGTGAAAAATCCCTCAGACTGTACAGCCACTTTCCACCCAATTATTCTTTAGGATTCTTTAGAATTAGGATTATTAAACAGGTCTGGTTGTTAAATATATGAACATATGAAAGAGAAGAAACATGAGAAAATGAAAGGATGATGGACACCAACAATAACAATATGCTGAATAAACAATAGGGCTGCAACTAAAGATTATTTTCATTATTGATTAATCCCCCTAATTATTTTCATGATAAATCGATTAATCATTCATCGATAAGATGTTAATGTCCAAAGTGACATCTTCAAACTTCTTCTTTTGTCCAACCAACAGCAAATGTTTGACATCTTTGCTTGAGAAATGACTAAAATGATTAATCAATTATCAAAATAGTTGGCAACTAATTTCTTTTGGTCAACATGAACATGACCACATACTGCACAAAATCTATTTTTCCTTCCAGAAAGATGTCATGAATCCTGTCAACACAAAACTGTCAAAACAAATGTGCAGGGAAAGTGGTCTCTCTGAGAAAAACACTGAAAATCTCCTGGATTCAGATTCCAGAGTTAAATGCGAGAGAAGCTCTTGAAAAGGTTCAATCGGTGCTGTGGAGGGGAAATGTTCTCCTCGAGCCGGTGAACAGCAGAATCTCCATAGAGACTCCTGGCAGGGCGACCTCTCGTCCCGCTGGCAGTCGTCCCGTCGAACGAGACCAAAACAACTCCAACACTCGCTCTCATTAAAACCCATCTGAACAACAACCCTGAGACCGAACTGACCGAGCTTCACATTTACAGTCTGAGTCTGACTATTCAGAACCATCAGCGTGAACGATGTGAGATATGTGGTGCGGGCGTTATTGTGGTTTGAGCAGCCAGTGATGCACAACCTGGTTTCACCTCAGATGTTCTCCTCCACACGTGCTCATGAATAATAACAGCTACAGATGTGTAAGTACGAGGAGCAAAAACAGGGACGACGGCTGAAACATGAAAAACAGAGAAATAATGAATCGATGAACCTGCTCATGAAACAACATGTGACAGATCTGATGTTGTTTTTCTCTTGTATCTTATACAATAGACTTACTGAACAGGTTATTTGAGTTGAAGCTAAGACGACATCGTAAGGCAACAGGTAGATAATTACTATAATTATTATTAAGTATATTATAAAGTTGTGTCTCATAACTTCAGGCTTCCCACGCTACAGTAAACATCACAGTGCTTTTCAATGAATTTCTAAGTCTTCTAACTTTTTCAGGGCTATGAAATGATACAAGTCAAAATTAAACAGATCTCAATTCATATCTAAAAACCATCACAGTTTAGACTCGATCCAAGTCTCCATCACAGGATCAGAAAACGAGACAGGGATTCCTGAGCAAAGACATTCAAACATAAAAGCCTGTTTATTCTGTGTAGTTCACAAGTCAGAAATTGGTAGATGGTCGAGTGTTTCATAATCAATCTAAATTCTGATATTTACTGTAGATGATTATAGAGTCTTTGGCGTATTATCTCTGTCCATGAAGCTCAGATCGGCCCAATCAGAAATAAACAGCAGGCCGAGTCTCCCAAAACAAATAATCCTGAATTCTCTCACGGCCGTTTGATTATTTTCATCTTCTGTGCTGTGAGAGCGACATTCAGTCCGAGTGAATGACTGCAGTTCGGCTGGACTTTTTCTAAAGCTACACAGGATCTGATGTAACTCTCCATTGTGCCGATTGAGGGTGAGTGGCTGCGTTTGAAACCTGGGCTGGATGTTAAAGTGATTTTTCACCTAAAATCTCACACAATTCATCCAATGTAGGTTTCAAAGTCACTCAGCTGTTAAAAGTTTAAGTCTTTCAATTAGTCAGGATTTTTCAACACCACAAACTACAACCTCCAGAATGATCTCTGAAACTATTTCAACCAAAACTGAACATTACAACCTTCATGAAAGTAGGACTGATAGGAAGGATGTTATATTAAACTGTGAACCTTATAAACTGGCAGAGAGCTGCAGACCTGCCAAATAAATAGTCCAAATAATCCAGCAACAGACACAGTTCACATATTTTCTTATCGTTTTGGAATCCATTGTTGACACATATTTTAGATTAATCAATTAGTCGACAGAAAGAAAGTTAATCATTTATTTTTAAAGTGAAAATGTCAAACATTTGCTGGTTCCAGCTTCTTAAATATAAGGATTTGTTGCTTTTTTTGTTATTTATGACAGTAAATTTAGTTGTTGATTGGACAAAAGAAGTGATGTAAGGACGTCACTTCGGGCTCTGGAAAATTGTAATGAGCATTTTTCACAATTTTTTGACATTTTATAGACTGAAAATAATCATGAGTTTTAAAAAAAACTTTAGTTTTTTTCTGTTTTATTTCTTGATGCATTTTATGGTTTGGCCATTTTGTCAGTTCTTCTACTCTCATCCTGAAGAAACTTTTTTTTTTTTTGACAAATTAAACTTGGACCTGACACAAATTCATGCTGAACACATCTACTGTTTTTGTTTGTTTGTGAAGGATGTGACTCTTGACATTCCTCTCAGTCTACAGGAGGTGTTTACACTCTGAAGATAGATTCTCAAAGTTGGTGTGCTGCCGTGAAAACACTCCTCCCGTCAACATTTGACACCAGATAAGGACTCAAATAAACCTGAAGTCTTCCTGTCGTTACTCAACAGCACGACTGTGTCTCTCATGTGAGGATGATGAAGGCTGCATTCAGGTGGCTCGACTCGTCCTGATCGTCCTGCTGGTTTTAGACTTGTGGTTTTGAATGATTCAGCGCAGACTGAGCAGAGAAATGTTGGCAGGCTGACAGATGAGAAGCGACCGTAGTGAAATTGTGAAAGTCGGGTTTGTTATGAAAGAGCAGCTCTTCTTCTCACATTGTTGCATCATGCTCGTCTGGTTTTCTTTGTCCTCGTGGCTCGCTGGCTTTCTCTCTCTCTCTCTTTGTCTATTCCTCTCTCACTCCCTCCATTTATCTCTCTCTCTCTCTCTCTCTCTCTACACGTCAACAATGATGGCCTTGTCAGCGCTGCCTCCCTCCTTCTCCACTGCCACATGTTCATTAGGATTCAGGATCCAAACTCCAGCCTTATCTCCTGCGTCTCAAACCTGAGCAAGCACTTACAGCTCACACAGAAACTCCACAGAGCAAAAATCAACGTGAGACAAGTTGAACGACAGCAAGACAATGAAAAGGCTTGTTACCAGTTGAACAGGATTATCAACTACAACCTCAACGACAAAAAGCTGGGATGCCGTTTAAAACATAAATAAAACAGGTTCAGTTGATCACAAGCGAGGATGAAAAGAGGTTCAACACTTTGTGAACACATGGTTGCATGAAGGAGATTAATACATGGACTCAGGAGCATTTCATAAAAATACCAGTAAACACAGTTTGTTTGAAAATGATTGCATTCTGATGTTATTTATGTTTTACACAGAGACTCAACTTTTTTGGAATTGGAGTTTGTTGCAAATGAAATATTCACCAGTTATGATGAAGACAGTTGAGTGTTCAGCAGATTGAACTAAAAGTCATGTAAAAAGGAGAAATGAGAGTTTTTCAAAGCTCCAAAGCACAAAACTACCACAACAATCTGCAGGTGTTGGTTGGGTTGTTTCGTTCAGCTTTGATCGCTTGACTTTTGGTTTTGAAAAGGGTCGGTTCACTCAAATTACAAAAACTTAAAACCTAGCTTCTCCAAATTTGGTGACTTAGATTTTTTAGGATAATCTTTATGTTACATTGATTAGAAAAACCCATAAGATTAACATGCATCGTCACAAAGCTGAAAATGAGGCTGTTTTTCTTTGCTGCTTTGGAGACACGTGACAATACTTTCCTCACCAGCTCTCAGTGGTATCTAACACTTTTGGTTTTTATTTGTCCACATATGAGGTTTCTGTCTTTGATATTTATCCATAAAGATAATCCAAACCACACACTTCCCACAGGTTTCAGTGGAAGAAACAGTCCCTTTGAATGGTGCAGTTGATTTGTATTGTGTTACAACTGACAGGTGTTTCCTCCCCATGTATGTTAATGAGGGTAAACATTAGAAAACACCTCTCAGCAGAACACAACACAGTACAACCACAAACTACAGCCTCCAGATGACCAAACAGAGAGAGATGATTTACATATGAAGAGAAATATAATACAAATAAAAAAGACCTTGCGTGGCTTAGATCTCATTATTTGACTGATAAAATGTAAAAGAACAGCTTTGAAAGTAACATGTCCAAATGCAGCATTCACTTAATCTGCAGGGTCAGAATTAGTTTTAGACACGTGTAGCTAATAAAGTGGCAATTGAGTGTGTGTTGTTTTGTAATTTGGGTGAAGTGACCCTTAAAAAAACTCTTCTAACATTAAAGAAAGAGGATAGAAATTTGGAGTTGAAGCCAAACTGACAAAAAAATCAGAACCGTTGCTGAACAAATTTACCAAAAATACATAAAGGCAATAATTAAATAAAGCAGGTCTGCTGGCGTTGCTCTCTCTCAACACACACACACACACACACACACACACACACACACACACACACACACACACACACACAGAGGATCACTTGTTTTGGTGCGACGCTCTATCAAACCACAAAGTGCTGAGTCCTGAGCTCCTTGAGTCCTGAGTGTTTTAGTTTCAAGTTACTGAGCTCAACAATCACATCTGTGAGTCCTCAGATAAAGTATCAGCATTTTGTTTTCTGCTGCATTGACACACACACATACACATGTATCATCCAGCACACAGGTGTAACTTTTATGTTTAAGGATTCCAGTTTTTGTAGACTAACAACTCCATTCATGTGTAAAATAGGATTCCTGTTGTCGTGCTTTTGGAGTTTGTGGTTAGACAAACACACACACTCATGCACACATACATGCAGAGTTTCCTTGTGTGACCGGGTGGAGTTTCCTCAGGAGTGAGAGAAGTTGAATGTACTGAGCGACGCCCTCGTTCTCCACGGCCCGGTCACCTCCACTTCAATGGGTGGGTGGGACGGCATGCGTGGAAAACTACGTAAAAGTGTGTGTGTGTGTGTGTGTGTGTGTTGGGGTTTTATAATGTCTGCCAGTGACGTCATGTCTCTCCTCCTGAACCGAAATCCAGAATTTACATTTCCTTAAAGAAAAGATGGAGCTGCAGTGAGTCAGTCGTTACAAACGGACACCGTGCAGCCAAATTTAGCTCAAACCCACAACACTTTATTTTAAATTCTACTGGAGATCCCAAAGGTTCAAAAGATGCCAAATATCAGGCTGAATTCTGGGGGAAAATGCATAAAATCATCTATTGCATTTCTAATCGAAGGAGCCCTAAAATGCCATTTATTGTAAATGTGTAATGTAAATTGTAAAGTTGTATCTGTCTAACAACTTTACCTGCCGCTTTAAAATGTACAGTTTCTATTTTGTGAATCATTTCATGGTTTGTTCATTTAAAGACATCTTAGACTGAAGGTATTTTAACTGCACGTTCAGATGTCGGCTTGAAAACATAAATGAAACAGTGATAATCTGCTTGTACAAAGACATTATATTAAATGTTTGATCATCGACTTCATTGATTTTTGTAAATATCTGCTTATTCACGTTTCAAACAAGTTGGGACAGGAGCAACAAAAGACTGTGAAAGTTGTGGACTGATCCAAAAACACCTGTTCTTGTGGATCATTCCACAGGTAAACAGGTTCATTGGTAACAGGTGATAGGATCATGATTGGGTCTGAAAGGTTCATCCTGGAAAGACTCAATCGTTCACAAGCGAGGATGGAGAGAGGTTCAACACTTTGTGAAGACGTGATTGCAGAAAGGAGATGACTACATGGACTCAGGAAGACTTTGTTAAACTGTTGCCAACTATTTTAAAATCGGAGTTGTCTGACACAACAGAACCACAAACGAGTCACAATGAAAACAGCCATTCAGCTCGTTCTCCATCATTATTACATCATATGAGAAGAATTCCAAACAGCCAGAGTTTCTATTAAGAGATCTATTGGTGCTTATAATGAAAAAGGCTTTTTCACTTGTGGAGCTGAACAATGAGCTTGGCTCCATTCATGCTGTGACCCCGTTATGACATCATCAGTGAGGGACAGACAGCGAGCTGAATGAAGCGACTCAGGGTTCAATAACTGGTTTTGTGCCGCTGTCTCAGCTCAGTACAATGACGGATGGACACAACAGAGTGTGACACCAGCACAACAGACCAATGCTATGAGTCAATCAGTCAATCTCTGTCGTTTGTCACCAGTCTTAAATGAAGATTTGCTGCATCATCAGCACATTCAAATGCCTGGATATTCAAATGTACTGTCATTAACTGGTTTACTCGATGATGAAGTAGTTTTGGACCCATCAAATTCCTGAACCAGAAGTGATGTGCGAGCGCTCATGCTCCCAAAAAGCTCCAGCATTCAGAGGGTAAGGCAGCTTGCCTGAGAGGCAAAACCCAGGGTACAAACAAAAGTATATAAAACATCCATCGCTGCCTGTAAAGCTTCTTGCTGTAAGGTAACATCCCCATAATGTGTCATTCTCCTCATACAGAATCATTTACAGCAGAGAGGTGGCTCATGTTGCCTAAAGCCTCATATTGACCATCATTGTTTCCTCTACAATACAGAGAACTGAGTGGTGTAAACCCTGTTCAGCATCTCCAGTTTCAGTGGTGTTCATTTATACCTTATTAACCCCAGTGGGGAAATTGGTCCACTGCACCACAACCGCAGAAGAAAACCAACACAAACAATGGGAGAACAAGCAAACGTCTCCCAGAAAGTCCCTCAGTATGATGTGAAATGTTTCTCTACCTTATCCAGGACGAACTTGTTCAGGTACGGCATGTAGCCCTGGTTGGAGACGGGGCCTTCGTCATCGTCTTTGAAGTGCTCCTCAAGGGCCACGGGGTCGTGTGGGATCTTCATCACCGTGCATAAATTATGAGATAACACCTGGAAGGATGGGAAACATCTTTTCT